>OZ010576.1:37400600-37501863 GCA_963932145.1 Acanthosepion lycidas
CCACAGACAGACTGTTTCGCTGTATCACAGCTCATCAGTGCGGCTAGACATCCGGTTGCCTCTAGCTAGGATCGAAAGCCGACTGAATTGGCATCAAGATGAATTTAAGACACACACATATATATATATATATATATATATATATATATATATATATATATATATATATATATATATATATATATATATATATATATATATAATGTCATCCACAGACAGACTGTTTCACAGCTCATCAGTGTGGCTAGACATCCGGTTGCCTCTAGCTAGGATCGAAATCCGACTGAATTGGTATCAGGCGGATATTCTACCACTAAGCTGTCGGCGAACGGTTGGGATGAAGGTGGATTTATGGCGTATTTATTTTAGGAAACACGCCCAGTGACCGACAGTGACTCAATTCGGCTTGCGAAGAGTCTCGCTATATAGCTATAATAGTCACTGTTTACAAACCCATACCCGAGAGTGCTCAACTGGAATTAATTCAGGAGCTAATATAATTTGCGTACGATTATACGACGTAGTAATATCATAATTGTATTCTGCTACCGTATTTATCATGAAATTTATTTTCCAGGGAAACATGTTAAAAATTAAAATCTCTATATGACTTCGCTTCTGATAGGTCTATATTTCTGAGATGAGGAATTCCGTACACTGGCCATCTTCAGGTGGTTAGAATGTCCAACTGAACCCTTTATTTCGCTCGCTGGAGTAGATTGTAGAGTTTCTAGTTCCACGTGCCATGTCTAATGGATGTCAGTTATCATATATCTTATGTTAATTACCCTCTCCATGTTCTCCAGCGCCTTAACCAGGTATTGAACTCACACACTTTGGGTTCTGTCACTGGATCTAACTAACACCATTATCCACTATCCCATGTCTCCTTGGGGACATCTGTCTATTAATCTGTCTATTATAAACATAATGTCTTCCATTTTTTACCAGGGAACTCCAGAAACAAATATGTACTTCTATAATTAATTGATGTGTGATGTAACGACATTATTTGTACAATAGATCATTTCAGACGGTTAGAATCTAGGTTTCAGCTTGAAAAAATGGACAAATATTTTTTCAGGATTCAAATGTTATCATGCTTCTGTACGTTTACTCCACCTGATTTGAAATGGTGTAAAGTATCTTTAATATAAAATGAGTTCTGAAAGCATTATTTAAAAAATGTGGTAAAATATTGTTCTCTGAGTTTTCTCTAAATTAGAAGAGCAGAAAAAGGAAATTTCTTCCTTATTTGAATACAAGATTAAATTTCAAACTGAATCTTCTATATTGAAACATTTCAATATATTTCAATAATTGTAATATTTCAATAATATAGCTAAATTAATTTCTCTACATGGGATCAAATAGATTTATTCTTCGGGGGACAGCTGTTGAAAAACATCTTTCTTTTCATTTGGTAAACGCTGTTCTCATAATTATTTCTAATATTTATTTTGTGACATAGATTCTTGCTTTTCTTGTTAAATATTGCATGTATTCTAACTATATTAATTGATCCATTAATAAGCTTTTCATAAAAAAGTTTTGCTCACACAGACGCATTGTGTGCAGGTACACACATACACACACACGCACACACACACATATAAATATATATATATATATATATATATATATATAAACACTGCATCTATCGTCATTTAAAGTGTGAGTGTATCTTGGAGGAACAAACAATATATATATATATATATAAATATATATATATATATATATATATATATATATATATATATATATATATAAACACTGCATCTATCTATCTATCTATCTATCTATCTATATATATATATATATATATATATAGAGAGAGAGAGAGAGAGATTTGATAGATAGATAGATAGATAAATAGATAGATATATGTAAAAGACAATAGGAACACTTCAATGGTCGCGTTTCGTCCAATGAAGATGGATGAAGATAGAAAATGAGTTCAACTGATATACAAAAATGGAAAGTGGCGTAAGGCAAAGATGTGCCTTCTCAACCTATACAGTGAGGCAATTCTGAGAGAACAGGAAAGCTTACCTGGATTCATCATTGGTGGCCACAGTGTTAATAACATAAGAGACGCAGATAACACTATCCTCACAGCAAACAGGGAATTGAATTATAAACCACCTACTCAAGGTAGCGAAGGATAGCAAGAAGGACTAAACAAGAAGATAGATTGCACGCTCATCAGCAAATATGTACCCAAAATACGATTTCGAGGCCGGGGATACTAAAATCAAGCAGGTAAGGAAATTTTAATATCTGGGATGTGTTCTGACAGATGATGGTAATTGCGACGCCTAGATCCAGAACGTACTGGGATGGTCAAAGACGCCTTCCAAAAGATAAGCAGAGTATTACGAGACAGGAGGGTTTCGTTGGTAACAAAGAAAAGAGTCCTGAATTGCTACATGATATATGTTCTCCTTTACGGCAGTGAATGTTGGACGATCTCCTCAAAGATGAAGAAGAGACACGATGCAGAAGAAGTGCGGTTCTACAGAACGATGCTGAGGATAGCATAAACCGAACATGTGAGCAACGATGAATTTTGCAAAGGATGGAAAAAAAAATATGGAAACTCATACATCGCATCAGGAAGGGGTAGCTGAAATTTCTGGGACAAGTAATGAGAAATAAAGACTTGGAAAATCTGATACTCACAGGGTGGATACAGAAAAAGAGGGACAAAGGAAAGCAACGCGTTACAAACATAACAGACTTAAGCAAGTGGATGGCAGAACAGTGTCTGGGAGAAATAACAAAAATTCAAAGCGTATTGAGAGCTACAACGGACTGGAAGAAATGGAGGTTTTCCAAGATTAGCGTTTGTCGATGTGGTCCGTAGATGATGTTTTGAGGAAAGTATTTTTAATGACTGTGCGTATATTGCTATTCAAACATAGAATGTCTGGATTTATTTTATAAAATGAATTTTAACGTTCGAATATTCGGCAATTTTTCCTTTTATCAGCTAAATGAAGACACTAAATAATCCATCTAAATTCATCAATACTACCGTAAGGTACAATGAAATCTTCAACTCGAATTAAATTGATGATATTTTTTCTTAGTATTATCTTGTAATTATTAAACCGATGTTTGAATCCTGTACTAGTTTCACCGATATAATTTTTTTCGTTGTATTTGTCGCGGAAAATTAGGTATGTTATAAAGAGTGTTTCATTAAGACGGATGAAAGACAGTAGTAAATAAACAAATTTTATTGGTAAAAGTTTACTTACTTTTGTAAAAGTTTACTCTTTTGGATCATGTTATTTAAGTCATTGTAATAATTTATGAAAAATAATATTGCCCAAATGTCCGCCAAATCTGAAAGAAAAAGAAAAATATCTTTAGACACTTAAAATTAATTCATATTTAAAATCGATTCAACTTATTGGAACACCCTTTATTTGAACAGTCACAGACCAAGGAAGAAGGCAGGATTACTAAATATCTGTCAGATTAGTTAAAAATAATCAGAGAAAATATATTTACAAACCTAGCGTCAGTGTTTCTTTTACGTTACGCTGCTTGATGAGGAGGTGGTTGTTTCTGTCGTCAATACAGTGTGATGAGTGATTGTAGATTTGGGGGTTATCGTCTGGAGTTAAAGTGGATTTTATACACTATCTTATAACTTGCTGGATCAAGTTCTATGTGCTTGAAATCAGTGTGAAAGATATGAGATAGTTTAAGGACTGCTGTAATTTAAAAAAAATGTACGGAATTCTAGATTTCGTCGTATTTTGTAGGTTATTTGGAAAACTGATGATTTTTTTCATCGCTTTGAGACTGACTCATAAATAAAATTATATATTCTTTTTCCGTGAACCAATCTTTGGTTTTGTTTGCAAGATTTTTTTTTGGTTTGCATATTATTTGCGCAAGGACGACGTCCGGGACATAATCGTACTGAGCTGGAGTGTGCTCAGTTGAAACGGGCTTTGCGCACAGGTCACTTATCTATATTCAATCACCTGGAAGCTGTGTGTAATTAGGAAACTCTGAATGGAGGTCATTGTAGCCAATTGCACATTATTCTCTGCTATTAGCGCTAAACTATCCTATCTTTTTTCGTAACTATAATTGACATTATAACTTGATTTTAGTTTGATCTTAAATACATAAAAAAGCAAAGTTTTACTTTTTGTTTCATCAAACCAATCTTATGTCTTTTTCTGCCTCTCCTCGCTCTATACAACCCCAATATATATATATGTATATATATATATATATATATATATATATATATATATATATATATATATGTGTGTGTGTGTGTGTGTGTGTGTTCATCCATAGACGGACTGTTTCGCTGTATCACAGCCCATCAGAGCGGCTAGACGTCCGGTTGCCTCTAGCTAGGATTGAAACCCGACTGAACTGGCATCAAGATGAATTTAAGCGTATTTATTTTTGGAAAAGCACATAGTGACTGAGAGAACTCGATTCGATTTTCCGAAGAGTCTTGCATTATTAGTCACAGTTTACAAACCTACACTTCTTCCCCAGATAGCACAACCGAAATAAATTTTTCAGGAGCGTATATATTGTCATCCACAGACAGACTGTTTCGCTGTATCACAGCTAATCAGTGTAGCTAGACGTCTGGTTGTGTCTAGATCGGATGGAAATGGCGCAGCCAGTCGTATCCAAGGATACCTGTACCAGGGTGGTTAGCTAATAAATACTGCAGACGCCTATTCAGGCACATTTATTTTTGTTTAACATACTGAGAGCCCACCTGTATTTTATACTGCAAATAAGCTGAACGGACCTTTATTACAGTTTCGGCGAGAAACTCGGTCACGATGACTTGTGACTTCGCGCTAGCACAACCATCACAGACCCCAAGTGTCCCGTGTACCTAATTTCACTCATAAATCTCGGATATATATATATATATTATTTTTCTTTTTAAAGGCCCCAGATTTCTGTTGTTCTTTTCTCTTTTTTCCTATCTTTACATTTTCTTTTAACCTTTTTCCTTGTTTCTCTATTCATACCTTTCATCATCTCCCTTCATGTATACATAAGTTTAGTAAATGTAAACCAGACGACAAATGTTCATTTATACATCGGCATCGTAAATTAGCTAGACAAATAATTTAGATCGTTCAATGATTTCCCTTCACACCTCGTTTTCCCTCTTCCTTGTACCTAATGTCACCACAAATGTCTTCTTACTTTTCTGTTTTCTTTTTTTTAATTCAGGTCAACGAATCCAAAGTCAATTTATACAATTGAAAATAACTGGTGTTCATGGAAATCTAACTCCTTAAAACCGTTAAACTATCTTCTCTCTTTAACATTTTATTCCCCCTCTCCCTGTCTTTCTTTCCACCTCTCTCTAGATATTTCATACATATCTATCTTTCTAATCCTTGTTTCTACTCACACATTCAAACTTTCATAGAAAGGTTGGTGAAAAAATAATTTCGTTTTCTAATATATGTTACTATGTGAGAAAACGAAATTATTTTTGCACCAACCTAATACTTAAAACCGGAGATATATTTTCTGTATATTTTCTATTTTCTGTTTTTGAATTTGTAGGTCTGGTGAATTTGATGGTTATTACCAATCCAATGAAATAAAGTATAACCATGAAATATTAGCGTCTGAGCTTTTTATAGTATATTCTTGGTCTGTCTATGACATAGAGTTCTACCTGGATTTTATAATCTTGACCAATAATATATATATATATATATATATATATATATATATATATATATATATATATATATATATATATATATATATATAGTGACCACTAATATTAACAATATATATATATATATATATATATATATATATATATATATATATATATATATATATATATATATATATATATATATATATATATATATATATATATATATATATAAGTGAACATAGAAGTCAACACTTAGAGGCGACAGTCTGTTTCAATCGTCAGGCCACATATGCTGTTATTTTTCTCGGCTATTTATATATATATGGGTTAGTGGTGCATTGTGGGTATTCTGTTATGGCGGTTATTTCACCGGAATATATATATATTCACCGGAATATATATATATATATATATATATATAGTGACCACTAATATTAACAATATATATATATATATATATATATATATATATATATATATATATATATATATATATATATATTCATATATTCTTATTGCTCGAAGTAGAGGCCAATAGATTTATAAAATCCTCGAAAAATTCTAGTCAAATATATTTAATCGTTTCTAAGATACATCGGTTCAGAGCTTAATCTACTGAATGGACACTTTTGCTTTTACACGATTTTGTCAATTTTGCTCTCAAACCTGTTATATCTGCATGTTACTATAAAGCATATTTGAATTACTGTAATGACGAGGTTTTCTAATTTAATGGCCGGAAAATATTTTTTCTAGATCTGCTCAATATCCGCTGCCGCTAACTACAAATACCCCATTAATTAATTGATGTGATCTCATTGATGGAGCCGTTCGAATAGTCGTTTTATATACTTTTCAGCAATTTATTCACGTTTTTCGATCTTACATTGATATTTTCAATTTACTGGGATTAGGTCTCTTGAATAAGGTCAATGGTCTTTTCATTTAATCAATTTCTCAGACAGAAATATGAATTTTATTTTTAAATCTTAATGCATAGCTGATAAATGTATTATGCTCAAATCAGAATTAATTCACCTCTAGTTCTGTACTTTACACATGTCAAAGAACACAGTTGTCATCTTATTTGATTTCATTTGATTCACTCACATTTGAACATTGCTACTTTTTTATACATTTGATGAACCAGCAAGCTCTATATCCTGCCCAGATTACGATAAAATTTGCGAAGAAAGAGAAAAAAGTTGTAAAAGAGAGAATACCTCCCACATAATGGTATGACATTAGTGGAAATGATGTCTTCATCTAGCGAATGTCTTCATCTAGCGAATGTCTTACTGTTATATGAGAGTAATTTTTGGGAAGTATAAATGGAAGTGTTTTTGACATACACTTTATAATATAAATATTTGCTAGGTAGAGCAGATATTTAAAATCCACTATTAAGAATGGTATCAAAAACTTTTGGAAACTATGACTATTTCTTTTTTCAACATTATATTATTTATTTATCACTGTGTTTAATTTTTCTTTGTTTTGTTTTTTTCTTCAATACAAGCTATAATGACAAAAGTATGCAAGTGTAGGCTTAAAGAAAGCTTTATTCAACCGAGAATACAAATTTTGCGTATAGTGTCCTTTCATAGTCACATAAACAGAAATAGCTTTCTCAAAGAGGAAAGCAACAAAACAAGAGGAGACGAATCTTGTTTACTGTATAACACAAGCAATATTTGTTTTTGCATTTTACATTGAATCGTTTGCACACGCGTGTATGCATTGGGGAAGATATATACCCCGTTTAACTTAACCTTTGAACAAAAAAACATGCACAAAAATATTTATAAATAAGTTCGTATTTATAAATGTAGTTTAAATTGAATGTTCCGATGAACAGTATGAAATATAACCACGCTGGCTTACTAGATAAGAGTTACTGTCAGATGTGATTCATAGAATAATTTTATTGAAACTTATTCAGTAAATTGGATTCTGAAATGCGTTATTTTCTCGTACTAATAGAAATTACATACGACTCTTTCTTTTGTAACTGAGGAAAGTTAACAGTGGAATGTTGCCGCAAGTTTATTTGATCAAGTCATATTGTTATTGTTATTTGGTTAACCTTTTTTTTGTTTGTTGTTTTGAAGCGTCAGTCTTTTAGAACTCTAAAAACTAATAACATATTTCGTCACTAACTCACGACTATCGCTGGCATCCTGGCAATATTAGAAAATGTTCTAATGTTTGTGTTTTTCTTTTCGATATTTTGAAACTCAGTGTGTTTTTGACATTGCTCTTTTTTTTAATGATTTTTTTGTCAGTTTTCAACAAAGTAGTACTTTCTGTTTTCTGTTCACATCACCCAGTAATGTTCCTGGCATGTTTTCTTTTCTTTTAGGTCTATTTTATAATTAATCGTATTCTTTAAGAATGACTACGAACAAAAAAAATCAAGATACTCTACCAATTATTTCAAGATTCCCTCTTGAAATAATTGGTAGAGTATCAAACGTTTCAAATCAAAAACTGGCCTTTGAATGAAAAGCACTGTTAAATATCATGAAACCATCATAAGTTGGAACCTTTCACTTGATAAATACTAATATCTTTAAATATATTATTGAATGAATCAGGTACAATAAATTGTACAAATAATAGAATGCGCTAGAGTTAGTTCTGTTTAACATCGCAAGATGTTCTCCAACAAATAATTAAGAACACGTATCATGTTTTTAAAGATCATCGTTTGAATCCTGGTCTTTATTATCCTCTATAACATCAAAGTATTCTTAATTTCTTCTACTGTCAGTAAACATTTGCGTCTTAGTTAATTTATCGCCTTGAATGGAATGAAAGGATAAAAAAAAAAGATCTAGACTTTCATATGGATTTATATATCTGAGATGAGACATTGTAACTATTTACACAATTGAACTCATCTTTCTTGACGTATTCATTTTCAGGTTCATTTCAAAATTCCGATGTATATCTGTTGTAATCTAAGCAAAGAGTATGTTAAGATTGGAGGGATGCTAACCGATTGCTTTCCCAACAACTACGTGTCTTCTAGGCAGAGAGGGAAGACAACAAAAATAACACAGCTTCGGAAACCAGGAGCAAAATGCCCACAGGACCGACTTCATGAGATATCGTCTCTTGCCAACTACTTGTTACAATCCTGTTTTTATTTGCCTAAAGCATCTTACAAAAAACCAGGGTCTTTACCTGTTGAAGGTAGACCCGTATCTAGACATGCCAAGCTGTTAAAAAATTGCTTCGGACGAGGAAAGCTTATTGATCTAGGTCGATAATATAGTTCTTCGAGCTTTGTGCATTGCAACTATTGAATCACAAAGGACCGTACCAGATAACGGAGACAATCATAATGCTTAATACTAAATGTCATATTAGTAATTTCCTCATAAGGAAACCTTCAGTATCTATTGACTGAAAAGCGAGTTCTAGTATCAGTTGAAATTTCCAAAATATTTCATCAGAAAAATGTTTATCAAATTCACTAGTTCTCATCGCTCTTACTATAGCTTGTTTCCTAACCATTTTGTTGATGTACTGAGGAAAGTCAACATCATTATATCAATAGTCCCTCATCTAGTTACGAGTATCACTATTTCACTTGTTACTGTTGTCGAAAGTCGTCAACTGATGTGTTTTTGTTTCTGTCTATATTTCTGAAATGAGGTATTATATACACTATTTACATTATTCGGACTCACCTTTGTCGCCATATTTATTACAACGTTTCGACCGGTGTACGCTCCGGCCTTCTTTAGCTGCAACACGAGGGGAAGTGGAAAAGTTAGGTGTGTCTGACCACATATGGAGAGAAAAGGGAGATCACCGTCCTGTGTGGGATCAGGTTGAGGTCATAGATTAAGAACACCATTGGAAAATTCGTAAACTAAAGGAATCAGCATATATGTTAGGTAACAAAAGTTTCCTGAGCTGACCGAGCATAGAAATGAATACATTAGGGAACCAGTAATAAGGAGTGCCAGAGGAAAGCGATAATAACAACAAAAATTGCAATATGAGCTCTAGTTAAAACATACAATTATAACACCAAAAAATTGTGATATGAGCACTGGTAAAAATGGAGAAGAAAACATTAGGTTTATAATACTCAGAAATCCATGCACATATGTCCTCAATGGCGCATTGCACAGTAGATAAAGGCGTTAGTTAGATTCAGTGACAGGACACAAAGAGTGTGAGGTCAATATCCGGTTAATACAGTGGATAACTTGAAGAGAGGAATTAAGAGGAGATAGCTGATATCCATTAAACATGGCACGTGGACCTAGCACAGTCAACTCCAGTGAGCGAAATAAGGGGTTCAGTTCGGCATTCCAACCACCTGTGCTTTTTTTTTTTTTTTTTTTTTTTGTTATTTGGTAATGATTCTGCTGGTTTTTCGCGATGTCCTACAGGTTTCATTCTCCGTCGTTTCATTTCTCATTTCTTTTGTTGATTTCTAATCATTGATCTGACAGAGCGCTTGCACACAGTTGACAGGTTAGACATTTCTGAACGTTTTGGATGCCATGCATGATATCAATAGGAATTTTATACTATTTATATCGTTCGGATTGTTATTCTCATTTGTATTTCGATATTCATGATGTTTCGGTCGTTATATTCTCGGGCATCCATTAGGTGACTGTGATGAACGCGCGTCAGTACTGATGCGACAAAAGCGGCCTCGGATCTCATTAACCATTTCTAAAATGTTGGTTCTTAATACTTTTGCTTAGAACTGTGACGAGAACAGTTCATCGCGCGATATCACGCCACGAGTCTGGTAACTACTTAAAACGATAGGGGCATTACGTGCAAAGTAACTATAATAGCAGTGAGGTGTCTAGGGCAATTTGTAGACAAGAAAAAAAACATACTTCCTTCTTCAGGTTGGTTTTGAATTTAATTTAGAGTTTTGTTCCTCCTAGATTAGGCGTCTCTTCAAAGCAAGCAATCCAAGTCTTCTATGCTAGTTAACACATTGATTGAGGAAGATTGATTCTTGCTTTCTCCAAAAATATTTGTCCGAAATACGCAAAACAGAATCGAATTGAATTTGAACATGTCTCGGAGATTTTCATTTTGGCGCCGATTACAGTTAAATTATCCGCAACTCCATTCACGGAAAATCACAAAAGTCGAAATTTAATCAAAAGGAATAAACATCAGAATTTCTTTTTAATAAATTCTCGCTTGATGCCTAATATTAGGTTTATATTGAACTTTCTTATTCCGACCATTTTCATTAATGTCTCATTCATCCATTCTTCTTCTATATGCCGTCTCCTTACAGATCGTGAGGGATAATAGCTCACCACTGCTTCCTATGCTTTGTAGCTCAAAGCTATATATTCTCCCCATGACTATCCTCCATTCTCTGTTCTGCTATCGATTTATATAAATTTTTAGATGGTGGAAGGTTCCATCTCATTTACGTCTCTCGCATTCGATACATGTGTGTAAACACTTTTCGAAGTTGGTTATTTTTGGTAGTGGAAGAACCACTCCAAAAGCTAGGTTTCTTAGAAACGGAGAAATTTCGTTAAAAACAGAGAATGGTGTGCTGGATTCTTATGTGATATCTATCCTGTTATTTGGCAGTGAATGTTGGACGATTTCCCAACGGACGATGAATAAACTAGAGGCAGCAGAAATGTTCTACAGAATGATACTGACAATTCCATGAACGGAGCAAGGAAACAACAAAGCTCACAAAGAAAAAGGCAAAAGAAAGAACACCTCACTCAAGACAGCTGAAATTCTTTAGATACAAAATAAGGAAATAAAAAGTTTAATGAAAACGGGTTATATTGACCCCCAAGAGAGATAGCTGAAGGCATCGAGTCACTTATTCGACGAACTTGTGAGAATAGATTGCGAAGCAGAAGCGAGGCCTTCGTGAAAGAAGAACAACAGCAACATGAGATAGATGTGGAGAGTCCTAAAGTTTACAATTATATCGCATTTTCTTTAAAAATTCTTCGTGGACGTTAACTTCAGAAGTCTTCTTCAACTGGGAAGGAGTTTTCTTTTCTTTCTTTTTTTTTCTTTTTTTTTTTTGCATTCGCTGGCATATAGGTGAATTGATATTATATAGAAGTTCAGCAGACGTTCTTTTTAGTTCTAGCGAATTTGCCTAGCTTTTGTATCGTATTTTGCTATTCCATTGCGCTTATGGATGCCAGCGTCAGATTTTTCACCATCTGCTTAATTGTTAAATGGATGTTCATTGTGACGTCTCCGACTCGAAACTTGCATCTTGGGATGTCTCTTGTGCTCACAACCAATAATTACGATATTTTACAATTGATAGTCCTTCCGTCCCATTTTCCTTTACTACCATTTTATAGGAGAATCTCCCGTGTTCATTCGATGTTTTCAGTCGACACGTTGTCACAGAGATATCCTTAGCCCCCTGTGTAAGACGATAAACTACATCCGACAGCAATGCCTCTGATCAGGAGTTATTGAGAGCGGAGAACCACCTGTTAATTGCTGGTGTTCCAAAGTCCACCCTAACGCGGAGTGGTAGAACCTATTAGGGCCCCAGCTATGGGTAAATAGTTAACCGCAAACTGGGTACAAGACACTATGAAAGTGTAAAAATAGCTTTAGTACCAGCAATTCATTTTTGTACAAAAATATTTCCAGCAATGAATTTTTGAAGAAATAAATTATTACCAGCAATATATTAAAAAAAAAAAATGGAAAATATTACTAGGAATCGATTTTTGAAGGAAAAAAGTATTAACAGCAATGCATTTCTTTTTTGTTTGTGTGTGTGGGGGGGATATTACCAGCAATAGAAATCTTGTCGGCATTAAATAACCCATTGAAGTTGATATGCCGTAAAACAAAACAAACAAGATATCATTATCAGGATTATATTTATATATTAATACAACTGATAGTATTGAAGCCTTTGAAATATTCTATGGTTCTTCAAAATCCACTTATTGTAATTCCATGTTTCATCCTGTCAGTTACTTTTGAATAACAATAAAAACAAATCCATTTCAGCTTCAGTAGTTGACAAAGATATTTGTACTTGGGGATTTAATTTTTATTTTTATGTATGTTTCTGTACAAAAGAAAATAAAGGAAGTCATGCACTTGTTGCTAATGAACAAAGTTGTATAAAAGAAATCACTCATAGAAATGAGATTATTTATATTTCACATCATGTTGAAAATATTCAGAATGCAATTTTTAAATAGCAAACGTAACTACTGAGAAAAGAAGCCAGTGAAATCGAGAGATGAATGAGCCAAACACTTTTTTTCTGTATTTTTAAATCAGGTATGAGAAGCGATGGTCTGTATTGAAATGCGTATATAATATAAAATTAGACACATTTACTTAAGGCAGAAAACCGGAATGAAAGGCGACGACGACGACGAAGAAGAAGAATACATTCAATCGACGAATGTAAAATATATGGAGAAGAATTTCTTAAAATAGAAATAGAAATGAAATAAAGTCGGTGAGGAGAATAGTTGAGAAAATAAAAGATATAATGAAGAAAGGCGACAGGTTTTGACTTAAAAATATAGAACAAATAAAACAAATATATATTTGAAGAAATAAAAAAAAAGACAAAGAGAGAAATAAGAAAATTGTATTAAAGGAAAATAAAGAAAAACGGTTTGAACAAATGTTGAAAGAAAGGAATAATGATAAAAGTAATAAAGAAAGAAAGAAAGACCAATTGGAGAAAGAAAGAAAGAAAGAAAGACCAATTGGAGAAAGAAAGAAAGAAAGACCAATTGGAGAAAGAAAGAAAGAAAGACCAATTGGAGAAAGAAAGAAAGAAAGAAAGAAAGAAAGAAAGAAAGAAAGAAAGACCAATTGGAGAAAGAAAGAAAGAAAGAAAGAAAGAAAGAAAGACCAATTGGAGAAAGAAAGAAAGAAAGACCAATTGGAGAAAGAAAGAAAGAAAGACCAATTGGAGAAAGAAAGAAAGAAAGACCAATTGGAGAAAGAAAGAAAGAAAGACCAATTGAAGAAAGAAAGAAAGAAAGAACGAAAGAAAGACCAACTGAAGAAAGAAAGAAAGAAAGAAAGAAAGAAAGACCTATTGGAGAAAGAAAGAAAGAAAGACCAATTGGAGAAAGAAAGAAAGAAAGAAAGAAAGACCAATTGGAGAAAGAAAGAAAGAAAGAAAGAAAGAAAGAAAGACCAATTGGAGAAAGAAAGAAAGAAAGTCCAATTGGAGAAAGAAAGAAAGAAAGTCCAATTGGAGAAAGAAAGAAAGAAAGTCCAATTGGAGAAAGAAAGAAAGTCCAATTGGAGAAAGAAAGAAAGAAATATCTGCAGTGTAAGTAAAGACAGAACAATTAATAGAAGAAAGAAAGAAATCATATTTTATAGAAAGAAAATGTATACGAAATAAATAATAAAAGATTGATGAATAAAATATTTGAAGCAAGAAAGAAAAGAAAAAGCGTTTGAAGAAGGAAAGCGTTGATTAAATATAAAGAGAAAGAAAAACCGAAAGAAAAGCACGAAGAAGAAAACAACTTTGAAGAAAGAATCAGCGAAAGAAAGAGAAAATTAAATAATGAAATATTGACAACACATTTGAAGAATAAAAGCTAGAAATAAAGAAAGAGAAAAATTGTTTGAAGAAAGTAAACGTTTACTAAACGAACAAAGAATCAAATTAAGAAAGAAGGAAGAGCAGAAGGGAGATAATGTCTTTGAAGAATGAAGGAACGAGCGGAAAAAAGATTGCGAGAAAAAGATTTATTTGTAAGAAACAAAACTTAAAGTTTTTGAAGAAAGAGTAAAATAAACAAAGAAAAATAAGAAATAAAATAAAAAAAGAAAGTAAAATAAGGCTTTCATGAAAGACAAAAGAATATAGATCCACGTTTTCGCAACCAGCGATGACCAAACTGACAAAGACTGATTACTTTTGGACACCGAGAGAGAAAGAAAGAAAGAGAGAGAATTTTAACGATCCTCTCGTTGGCATTCTAGGCGGCCCTTGTTTCTCCCTTGACACTCATCAGTCAGAGAATAAATCCAATTCCAATGCAATGTGGCCACGTGTCGGCGTCACTGGCTGACTGGCCAATGGACTACTTGAAGCCCTAACGAGCCCTCCCCATTCTCAAACGGACAATGCATCGCATTCAACCAAAACGTATTCAGGTGATAACATCCCACATGAGACGCCTTGGCGGTCATTTGAGATATTCGTTTTATTTCTCCTCTGAACGAGTGTCCAGGCTTTGAAAATGGTTTCAAGTACTATGCAATCTACTCTTCGTTCCGTTACGCGAATAGAATTTCATTTTACTTTTGCCAAATACTTTACCAACCACACTATTCTAGCGAATTTTAAGAATATATCTGCCAAAATCAGAGAATGCATAGACCTAACGAATGAGTACAGTCTGCTTTTATTTTTAATGAATTTGTTTACAAAATTGTACTTTAAACAGAAGACGACAAATATAAAAGCCATATCTGAAGATATATTGGAATAGCAAGAGATGACTTCCAAAAATTAAGCAACGTATAAAGATGTCGGAAAATCTCATTAGAAACAAAGAAAATAATGCTAAGCTCTCATGTATTATCAATGCTCCAATATAGCAGAGAATGGCGGTCAATTTCACACAGGTTAAGAGGGAACTTGAAGCAAGAGAGATGTGGTTTTTCAGAAGGATGCTGACATTGGCATGGACAGAGCACTTAAGCAACTAAGGCTTAATAAAAATGGAAAAAAAAAATATGGACACTTAGAATAAGAAAGATGGGGAAAAAACTTAGACGTAGAATGAAGAACTGTGGGTCAAAAATCTTTTTGAGAGTCACTGGGCATACTGAATGCCGGAATGACAGAAATGAAGAGAAAGTGACCGCCAAAGGGAGATTTTGTAAATGGATGACAGAAATTGTAAGGATAATAAAAAGAAGAATTATCATTAATATTCGAATGATGGTAATAATTATTAGAGCCTTCTGTTATATCTCAAAATTTCCGATGGTCTAATTGAAGGTATTCCTGGTCGCCAATGTCGTAAAAATACAAAATTTGCACTCACAAGTACAGTCCACACCTACGAAGGGTTTTGTCTATGTAAAATGAATGCGATCTTGGGTATTTTTTTTCTCAAAAAATGCTCAGCGGATAATTGTCACGAGGGCCATTTCCGACCTTATCTCTCCGGAATATAATGAGTATACACTAGAAATCAAATGAAATTAATTATCAATAATAATAATTGTTGTAACCTTAAAGAGGTTATAAACAAACATAGGTGGTAATCGAGTGAAAGAACAGCAACTACGCGCGTAGATGAAAGAAGAGATTTAATGTAAAAGAATACACTACTTAAAGACAGGAAATCGGGTGACAGGCTAGTAATTCCAAAAACAAGCCTCCATGTATATCCTGTGCTCAATATATATCGCTACTGATATAGTCAGTCTTCATAAGCAATAGGGAGTGTGGGACTTTCATTACAACAACTTTCATCCTGGCCTCCTGTCAGTTATTTTTATAGCTTGGTACAAACTTAAATAATGAAAAAAAATGCAAAAAGTGATGATTATATTTAAAGTTCAATACCAAAGCCGGGATTCCCGTAATATCCACCAATTGTTTTACGCAAGTTATTACAGACTATTGTCACATTTTAAACTATAAAATGAATATTATATCAATGTTAAAACTTATAAAAAAAGTTTATAAACTTGGAGATGAAAATATGCCATTATAAATTTTTTGAGATACGAATATTTTTCGTAATTGCTGTTTTAATATCTGAAATGAGTGATTATATTTTTTACATTATGTACTGTTGGCCATATATGAAGATAAAAGTGAATATATGTGGAACGATGTAAATAAAAATAAAAAAACAAGAGGCGTACAAATCACGGAATGGTCACTAACTTTGAATAATATCATCAACATTTGTAGTGGGATAAAGCTGTAAAAAACTTTAGATGAAATACCTCAACATATCTAAGAAACTTACTTATACTTTAAAATGTTTTTTAGCGGAATGACAGAGTTATACAAATCAGAATGTGATAGTCAATGTGAATGTGATATCGTCAATCATTTTACCAACTAAATGAGAGAGAGTTTTTAATTTATATCGTGTGATTATGTTTTGTTAGAAAGCGTATATGCTTTGGAGTCATCAGTATTTGTCTCACTGCTAGCGCTATAAACAGGAATACAATGATAGGTAAGATCGTCTGGAAATAATAAGAATTCCGTAGTTATACTTCGAGAAAACCGTTTGAATACGAACGGAACATCAATTCAGTAAATGTACAAAAAGAAAAAAAAAGCCGGGTTAAAACAAGGATATGTCTTCCCTCTGGACATGATTAACCTATTTTACATAAATATTCTGTTTTTTATAGTAATTCACGGTGCTGGTGGAAATTTTAGCGCATTTTATTCTACGTAAAGCTTCCTTAACAACTATACTAAATTTGTTATGCCTGATCCATTCAAAGAAATATTTGAATTGTTTGGCATTTAATAATTCCATATACTGAATTTTTATGATGGGTGCATTGTATGTGGCATTACTGCTTTCCCAATCCAATTCAAGATCATAGTTTCCGTTTTGGAAACCTAACTTTTGAGTTTTATGTTTTAGGTAACTTGCAAGAGGGTGTTGATTTTCTGTTCAAGATCATTCTTATCTCAAATATAAATAATTATATCATCAGCATAGCCTGTATCAGCAACAGTAATACAACAATAGGTAAATTCGTCTGAAGATAATATGAATTCAGTATTTGCACTGGGGGCAAAGCGCCTGATACGGATGGAAAATAAATTCAGTTAATATGCAGAAACAAAAAGATGTGCAAACAAGTCGACACATATATTCAGCCTATACAAGAGCGATTCTGATAAAAGGCTAGAGTTCTTACCAGGATTATTTTTTGGGAGCCACAGTCGTGCCAAAGTATGATATGAAGATGACACAGTTTTGATAGATATAGAAATAAAACTATAAGTATAGTGAAAAGTAAGAGGAAACATCAATTGCATGACGACAAAATGAATAGTTGTCAGCAAACGGAACAGCCCAAAATGGCAAGTACGAATTGTAGATACCAAAATAATGCAATTACTACGATTTAAATATTTGGGAATTGTTTTAATAGAGGTTGATAAATGCGACTCAGAAATCCGAAGAGCCATTGGGATAGCAATATATGCTGTCCAAAATCTGCGCAAAGTTTTAAGGAACAGGAAAATTTCATTAGAGACAAAGAATACTGAATGACAGTTAATATTGGACAAACTCATCACAGTAGAGGAAACGACATGAGGTAACAGAAATTTGGTTCTACGAAAGGATGCTGAGAATACCATTTATCTTGACTATGAACATGTGAGCAACGACAGTCTTTTAAAGAAAATGTAAACAAAAAGGAGACTTATGGTTGATACTTGTACATCACATAAAGATGGCTTGGAAAATTTAACACTCAGAGAACATGGACAGATGAAAACAGTATCTAATCACCCTAAGAATTTTGTGTAAATTGATGGTAGAACATTGTTTAAGAGGGATAAAAAAGATAAAATTTACTAAGAGCTTAAAAGGAAAAGAAATTGTGGAGGGCCTTGATCACCAAAGTTGTTTATGGACTTAGCACGAAAAAAGATAATAAAATGAAAGAGAAGAAAATATAAGGTTCGCATAGAAAATATACAGATGTGAACAATGTTGGAAATGTGTAATATATATATATATATATATATATATATATATAGTCATGAAATGTTTACTGAAGATAGTTTAAGTATTTTTCCCCAAAATTAACCAAGATAATTTATCGAAACTTATAGAAAAAATATCGATTAAAAACTGGACCTAAAATTTAATTCCATTGTTTCATTGATTAAAATGTATATTTCGCAGAAAATCTTACTCAACCAACCAGGTGGAAAATGACCCTAATCAATTTACAAAAGATTTGCTAATTCATTTTGTCTTAATCTGATATGGCACGAAAATGAAGTGTCTTTTTTTTCATGTCATTCATTGATCAAAAAATTAATATGTGACAATTTAAATTTCCTTGGAGCTTTGAAGAAAAAAATGTCTTCATTTTTGTCAGAGAATTCCGATTTGTAAAATCTTTTATGCATTCGTATGCAAATATGATATTTGATATAAGTGGATATGACGATGAATAAATACATTTAAGGCTTTGAGAAATCTACGCGAGGAGTATTTTTCCACGAAGCGCCGTTCAAATTCAAACAATAAAAATAAAACAAACAAAGACAGTGTTATTCCAAGGGTTAATAACTGCGCTTGAATATATTTTCTTTTTTTCACGTCGTCTCCACCGCGGTCTACTTCCAGCCACAGTCTCTGACTTGGATTCAGCTATAGTATGCAACGCCTGTTGCTATGCTAGATATGAACAAATAAGTTCTAAGCATTTATTTATATTTTTAGAAATTTATCATATAAAACCGGGAATAAATATAATCTCTAAAACTTGGAAAATATATTAATAATCATCTATTCCGACTGTCATGAAAGCAGTGAAACATAGGTTTGGGAATTTGGTCATACTGTCTCGTTATATGATCGAATTATGTACACTGAACGGAAAAAAATTTTTTTCTGCATCTACAGTGTATTTTACACAGCATAGTTCGATACAAGCTGAATAGAAAAAAACACACACACACACACTTTTCGTTGGATTAAAAGCATATCAGTCTTCTAGTTGTTTAATTGGAGGAAATATTGAGAAAAATACAAATACACAATAAAATGTTTAGATCAAATATTGCCCACATTTGAAGTAAGTCGGATTGCCGGCGGGATTGTGAAACGTTCAAGCAAATCTAAGAATATTTAGAACAATTGATGTTCAGAGTTAAAAGAAACTGATGAATTAAAATAATAAATGGGAATAAAATATTTTAGCAAAAATGCTGATCAGATTATAAAAAGGGTCAGATTACGAAATATTCATCAGGGAAATGCATGGATAGAAAAAAATAATCTGTTGTGGATTCCGCGTGAAAAATCGGTCTCCAATAAATGACAAACGCAATTATTTAAGCTAAGAAATTAAATGTATTTACACAAAATACAAAAGGTAATGCCGTTAGTAAAATCCAGGAACGCCGGTTAGTATTAATCAAAGATCGCTATATACAGTCTCGAAGTAAACTTCCTTAGAGTCGGGCGTCCTTGTAACTGACTTCTAACGTCAACTCAATCACAATGTCTATGTACTTTCCACTCTGTTTCTCCACCCTGTTCCTCCACTCTCAGACTCCTGACTGACTGACTGACTGTGGCTATTTTATGGCAGTAGGACCAGTCCATTTATATCAGAAAAGGGTGGACCCCATAATATAATCAATATAATAAACCATTTGATCTAAACACTTGTAAATTTATATTACATCGCCCGTTTGTAAACAATTTTTATCCACGCTTATTTATTCAGGAATATCACATTGGTTGGTTAAACAATTTATTTCCTCTCTTCTCTATTCGGTAATATCAATTCGGTTGTCACATTATTCGACAAAGAAACGAGTGATGTCAAGTGCTTATCAACGTGACAGAATCGGGTTTGGGCTTAGCTTGTGAAAATTACCTCGCTGCTGCTACTTTTAATAAATTCTTTTGCTGAATGTGTGGAACCATTTTTCAATATCTTTATCTTCCTAAACTCAATCTCCTGAGAAATGGCCAGTTATGTAATTTTTCTCCCTTGTTCGGATTATTTAGCCAAATCTTATCAACTCACCATCACCAAGCAGACCATGGAACTACTCCAGACATGATAAACAACTGCTCTCTCAGTGAGGCACATTGCTTCGAACGAAGGTCTACTAGGAATCAGGTTTACGCCAGCGCACAAGTGGAAACCCATATACGCGTTCCATTGCTAAAAATAAGGAAAATGGTCAGTTCACTGTCCGTCTCCAGAAAGTACTTGATAGACATTAGACCAAAATGGGGTATTGCTGCCATTTCTGTACTGGGGTTGTCCAGTCGTTACTTTCCAGAATGACCCAAAGTTTTTTGCGATGTGCTGTGAATTATTTTCCGCTCTACATACATTACCAGACAGACTAAACAACGCAGGTTTGTCCCTGATCTATCGTTATTTCCATTATGAAAGTTCGGACTGGGTTCATTGTTTAATTGTATCAATTCAGAAGTTCGCAACTTAAATCCGACATACCGCTTCCACAGAGTCAAAACAACCTCACTTCTGCCGTATTCCAGTTATAAGAATGTAGTTCTTCCCGGAGAAGCACTTTTCTCAAGAACCATTCCTTTGTGAAACTAACACTGGCGTGGATGGTTGCATCCTGTACGCTACAATCATGGGTCCTTCAATTCAAGGGTCAATACTTGTATGCTCACTTGTCTTAACAACGTTCTTCCTTTTCTTATATTAATATCACACCGCTTATTCAAGAAATATATACAGTTTCAGCTAGCTAGCTACACTCCCGTGAGGGTGTGCTTCTTAAGACAGTGCCACTAGGCGAAGAACCTCCAAGACGCAGGTCGCCGTCCAGGGTAAACGGTTTACTCAGATGAACTACAATGGACACGTGTTTACCACTGATGCGAGCCATCCAGTAGGATGTGATCGGCTGTGATTTAACCAGGTTAAAACACCGAAGATATGCCACATGTTGAGCACACCAAGAAACGATTTGAGGAGGGAGACCCTGGCTTGGTGTTAAAGGCGAAAAAAGAAGAACAGTTTAAATGGCGCTTGAACTATATATTCGGTGAACACTAGTAGAAAATAAATTCGATGAAAATAAATTCGATGAAAATAAATAATAAATACATTCCTTTGCTTTTCAGGGTAAAATGAAGCACGTCAATCTTACAACTTACCTTTATGGCAATAATTAATCAACCAATTCTTTGTTTAACTTATGGCACGGAGGAATAGGTAATTTTAGGTAACTTAGATGTACCTGCAATAAATTAGGGCGAGAATACAAGGGACAGAACATTTGAGCAGCAAGGAAATTTCAAATCTATTACAACCAGAAAGATGCATTGAAGTTTCCGGGATAGATAATGAGGAAAGAGGCATTGAATAATATGACACACACAGAACATACTGTAGGACGAGAACGAGAACGAAAGGAGACATTGTCTTACCTTTCTAACAAGCTTCTTCTAAAGGAAAGGCATAACAGAAACTAAGATAAGAGAAATAATTGCTTAGACCGAGGAAAGACAGGAAGTCATTTGAGAGCAGCAGCAGCTACTAACTGAAGGAGGACGTTTCATAAAAGAAAAATGCATCCGTTCATAAAACAAGTCTCGTACTGTTCTGGATTCGCGTTAACCAATTACCTACCTGCCAATTTTTTTTAATGCGCATTTTTGACCCAGACGGGTGTCTTAGGAGTTTATTTATTCCTTATCTTTAATTTCAGTAATTACCATTGTTGTTTTTATAGAAACTAAAACATCAAATATATATGTGCATAAAAAATAATATTGATTAGAAATAATGAAAAAAAAAATACTTTCCAAAATAGTCATTATTCTTCTAATCGTGAAATGTAAAATTCTTCTGTGTCTTCTATGATTAGTTACGGCTAATAATAAGAATTTTAAAGGCTAAGCGTTGTAGAATATACCCCTGTAAATGCAATGTATGTAAGCAATTCAATGTAAATACAAGGAATAACATGTAGTGAGTTTAATTTTAACAGATCCCCAGATGGGGCTCATGGCAGGTAATGGGTTAATGTGATAGACGACATTAAGGGATCATTTATGAATGTAAAAATTCTTCACATAAGAATCAATCAAATCTATTCACACACACACACAAACACACGCGCGTGCGCGCAAGCACGCACACACACACACAAGTATAGGGTGTACAAATCATTTGTCGCTTAATAATATAGACAATTGTCTCTAAAAATTTAACAAAAGTTGACTGTGAAATAATATCTCACACTTTTCTGGAATGTAGTCGCTAGAATAATGAAAATAAGAGCAATCAATTCAGACTCTATGCGTTTTGCTGTTTGGCATCACGAAAAGGGAACTCTCTACAGGTTAAAACACCAATAGGTAGAAATAGAATAATTTTAGTATATTGGACTGCCGGTAGTTGTGAAAGTATGAGACATGTAAATCAGTTTAAAACGCAACAACGAAAAAGATCGCAAAACATCATTTTACTACGACGAGCACCGGTCGAGGAATAAATTTAAGGCAAAAACAGAACAATTTTAGTATATGGGTCAATCGAAAGTCGTGAAACAAACTTAATGAGACAAGCAAATTATTTTAAAACACAACTACGAAAAAGATCGCAAAATATCCCTTTACAACGACGAGCACCAGTCAGCCAATAAATTTGTTAAGGCAGAAACAGAACAATTTTAATATATGGGTCCCTCGGTAGACGTAAAACGAACTTAGAGACAAACAAATCCTTTTAAAACGCAACAAACGTAAACCATACCATTATAGCGACGTTCACAGTCCGACGTTCAGTCCGACGATCACTTGTCTATTTCTTTACTTCCATAGGGTACTTGACAAAATACTTTCCTGTTTCCTCTAATTGAAGAACAGCGACAGAAAAAGGAACAAATCTGTTCACGGAAAGAAAAATGCTTCATGCAATAACTGCGCTCATCAGCTGCAATCAGGTAGAACCATTCTTAATAATAACATGTAATACATTCAATCTTTCAGTCAAATATGCAAAGGTCTAACGAACATTTTTGTGATTTTTCATCGCTCTTTCCTTTTTATATTTATTTCTTTTTCTTTTTTTCTTTTTTTTTTTTTTGTCGATGTGGCGGTTGGTATTCGGGACGCTAACGGACCCGCCGTTAGACCACGTACCCGTATATATCGGATATATGTCTGGGCTAATAGCAGCAGGTAAGTCTAGTAAGAGTTTTTCATTGTTGTGGTTGGTCAGTTGGTTTCTCTCTTATAGGT
This sequence comes from Acanthosepion lycidas, assembly GCA_963932145.1. Lineage (NCBI taxonomy): Eukaryota > Metazoa > Mollusca > Cephalopoda > Sepiida > Sepiidae > Acanthosepion > Acanthosepion lycidas. Next base: position 37,424,271 of record OZ010576.1, read on the forward strand.
GACCGGTAAGTTCATGCCTGTGAACATAGAACTGCAGCACTTCACCAGTCTCTCACCGGCTGGAAAACCTCGATTCATCATGAATTTCGATCCCCGCCTACGACTGTGAGAAATGGGGAACGGAACGTGAAATAACTCCGTTACGAGAATGAAATCATGAATTTTATTTCGGGACATTCTTCGGGATAGTTACTCCAATAGCTTCATATCTCGCAGCTCTCGCCTGTGGAACTCCCTTCCCTTTTCCTGCTTCCCTGATAGCTATAATCTCAAACTATTCAAATGTAATGTCAATAGATATCTATAGTTGCCTTGATCTATCCACTATCCTTCTCTTTGCCCTTTCCTCTATCACCCCTATCTACTCTCGCTCGAAATCCTATGTAACCCCTTGCGTGCTAGTGGCTTCCACACTTGCCTGGGGTGAAATGCTTAAAAAAAAATAAAAATAAACAAAAAACTTGGGGTACCATTGCTGGTACTGCTGTTTTTTACACGACAGACTAACGAACCAGATCTTACATTCGGCTTCTGATAATTTCGACCGTCTCCAAGTGCACATCTCTCTTTATCAAGCCATCTATCACGTTTCACTCTGACTGAGATATCACCAGCGACATCTTCTTAGAGGGGACCCTCAGACTATTCAATTATTTCTTTGACTGGTCCCATTGATCTTTTTCTAATCGACTCTCTCGCGTCCTGCTTATTGACTACGCTCTCCTAACGACCCAACTCATTACGGCATCTCTGCTATTGAAGTAGGTGCCCATTTTAGAAAGCGCTGACTATACAGGCGCACAATCGGTATTCCCTACTTTCCGAGCGATTGGCACTTGGTAACTTTATTTTATTTATTGATACGCACTATTTAATTCTTACCTCCTTGTGAAAAGAGGGCGATTGCTTTCACACTATCAAATCTAGCTTGCTGTCTCTTTTCCTCTCTTTTACCTTCAATGTGTCTTCTGAATGTCAATTTTTCTAAACCTTCTTTCTTATATGTCTAAAGGCTTACTGCCACATCACGTTGATAAACCTGTTCCCGTACGATCACCAAAGTTAACGAACGTTTTGTCTGGTCTGCACCTATATGGGTGACTACTTGGGAATACCAGGTGCTGTAAGCTTAGATATGCGTGTTATGTAATGGATAATGGCCGAGTTCCAATTCCCGTTGGCTTCGTTATATTCCCTCACGTACAAATACACTTAAGAAAGGTATTTGTCCGCATCTTATTTCCTCAGCTATGGGTTAATTAGTAAGACGTATCATCATTATTTCAGAAGAAAAAAAGATCTGACTATCTGGAAATATTTCCTTCCTCAAATGAACAGAAAAATTTTGATAAGCCGTAGAAAACGAATTCAAAGAATTGCAAGTATTTCTTTCCTATTCTCATTGAAGGAAATTTATTTATTTCCAATTGTTGAATTTACCATATGCTTACTTACATTTTTCATGGTAATCTTAGTATCTTTCTGCAGAATCATATTTCAGTTGTCTGAAACTGTCCCTTCACTCTTGAGAAGATTATCCTGCATTTTATGCAAACAGAGAATTATTGTGATTAAACAATTAAGAACTTTATTCTTTGCTTGAAACGAATTTTCTGTTTCTTAATTTTTTTGCTTAATTTTGGAGGGATTATTTTTTTTTTATATTTCTTTGCGCCTTCTGAATTCGGTTTCACGTGATTTTATAAAGAAATTTAAAAAGAAATATTACTGGTCTTAATGTCTAGGTTTTACTGTTGGATGTCACACATACATGCACACACACACACACAAAAAAAAAATCGGACCAATGCTTAAATCGCAGAAAAAATAATTTCGAGCCACAACCCACTTAATTTCAAATAAATGTCTTCAGGATTTATTGTATCACACCTTACTTTAATCTTAATTTCCATCAGATATATAAAGGGAAATGTCATCTTTTAATTAGACTATTTACGTATTAGGTTGGTGTAAAAATAATGACGTAATAATGCCGTTTTTTGACGTTAAGAAATACGTCAAAAAACGACATTATTACGGCATTATTTTTACACCGACCCAATATATATTCCCTATATGATATCATGTTTAAAATCGAATTTCTAGGTAAGGAGACGATTATCTCTTCCTAATCCCACTCATTTTTGACGTCCAAAGTCGAGCTTATTAACCAAACCATATTTCTGAATTGCAAATCGTTGTAAATAGCTGCAGAATATTATCATTCAGATGTTATATCAAAATAATATCACTTTAATGGACGAAAAATATTGTTTGTAATTTAGACATAATCGTCTTAGAACATCCATAAAGTTGTTTTTTTTTTGTTTTGTTTTTTTGCCATTATATTTGTCAGATCCTGTTTAACCTTGTCTGAATATTTTCCTAATCCTCTTTGAGTATTTTGTTTTATCTCGATGGAAGCGAAAATGACATCAGATTATTTTTCTTTGTCTGTCTGCCAAATTACATCGCTAGCCGTTCGATATTTCAAAACAGAACCTCATTTTCTTTAACATCGTAGAAGAAGAAAATAATATTCATAATTAAACGTATCCTTTTCGATTAATATATGGCTATTCATCCTGCTTGTTATAGTGACATATTTTCAACAGCAGGCTTTCTTTAAGCGTCTGTCGTTTATGACTTTTGAACGGGACACTTTATTCAATGCAAATGGTAGATTGTTCTGAGGTTTCCTTGTTATCGTATTGAATAATATCTCTTGCGTCAGTTTATTTTATTTTCTCTGAATCATATTATGAGATCTCCCGTATTATTTGACCCAACGATCGATCTTAAAATCATCAGCAAGCCAGATATGTTTTAAACAAACAGCTCACATGCTTCTTGTACGTAAACTATTAATAAATGTGTCTATTTAACATGACGGTTCATCTGTACGAGTCTTCGCAAAAGTCAACACCTGATGGTCAATTTTGTATTTAACAAAGTTGTATCAGTGACCATATTTACTACTTTTAGGTACCTAGACTGTGGAGATTATGGCGTCCTCTAAAATACTGTTTTTGTTGCTCTACTTTTTGTCTTTTTATCATCCTTATTTGCCTCTGTCTTTCATTGCTAATGTAGTTTATCTGCTGTATCTATCTACTACATTTATCCTTTTCTCTCGTGAGAGTTAAGTCTAAGTGGTCTTTCTTCAATGTGTCCATAAATGTTAACGATGTCTTTACGATTGTAAGTATATTATTCTCTTTTTTTATCATCTTTGTAAGTTCTTCTTTACTCATATGTGTTGTTCAAGATATATCCTTTGGGCCCGTCGTTAGAACTACAATTCTGTACCTTCAAATCTTGTTCATCTGTGAGAAAATTGTTTCGCATATACTGTCATATGAGAATTTAGATAATACATAGCATTTAGGCATACGATTTTTTTTATTGTTTCGAACGGTATTTTCATGACTTAATATTTAATTAGATTCTAAAATGCAATTTTACTGCATCAGATTTACCTCTGTCTTTTATTAAACTACACTAAAATGTATATTTCTGAGATGCAGAATTTAACTATGTCTATTTTTCGGACTGCAGTTCTCATCTTTATTTGATATTCACGAAATTTCGGCCATTGTAAGCTCAGGTCTTCTTCAAGGGAAATAAAGGCTTTTGATCGAAATTCTTATATGACCTGAAGAAGGCCAGAGCGTACAATGGTTGAAACGTTGTGGATATGACAATAAAGATGAAATCAAAAGTCCGAACAATGTAAATAGTGTAAATATCTACAAAATTAGTTAAATTACAGCGCATTCCTCATTTGAACAACCCAAACAAATACATCACTCATTAGATTGTTAGTTCTACTAATTCTCAGAATTGTATATCTTCTTAAAGTTAATAGCACTTGGTTTTTATTGAAGGTACGTTTGACGTCATAGATAACGGCGGAAAATGAGAAATATGAGTGCCGAGTTCGATTTTCACTTGGGTTCGATGCATTCTTCCATACAGATGACATTTGGGAAAATACGAATCCATATCTTATCGTCCCTGCTATGGGTGGAATAGCAGAATAGTCAAACCTTGCTTTACAATCACTATGCCGTAGAAAGAAACTGCCGCCTACTGCAGGAATATCTTCTGCCTAGGCACTCATGAATCGAAGCCGAAACGTATATCACGTAGGCTTTATCAAGAAAGGCTTTAGACTTCTTTCCGTTTCCTTTCTGAGTTTACCAATAATAATGTGTCGTAACCGTAGCGTACGCTTTTATGATCGCCGATAATGAATTCTGATACCTCTTCTATTTCTCTTAGGATCTTCTCGCTCTATGGATTCATTTCATCCGGTGTGAAAACATATGCTATTATTACTCCTATCTGTAGTTTGTATATTTACTGAATTCTTTCTCAGTCCCCCTTTTGTTTACCCAGTAAACGTTACGGACGAGTTGGGCGGAATATTCAGCATTACAAGTAAGGCTTTGGAAAATAATATATTATTTTCATGATCACAGTTAGAACATTGCAATCACGATGAAAGCATCTATTCCTTCAATATCATCTTGACTTTTCAGGTTAATTCTGTTACGATATGTATTCATTGAAATCCTAAGAACAAGTTACACGTCACATTAATCTGGTTGTCCGATTGAAGACTTACCTAGTGTCTTTTAGGATAAATATAAAGACAAAACTGCGGAAGACTTTCGGTATTTCACCGTTGTTATATATTTCATATATTATTTCAGTTGTCTTTTCAACTCTGAAAGCTATCTCGTTATTCTGAACTATGCGACACAAAACTCTATCTCTCTATCTCTCTCTATCTATCTATCTATCTATCTATCTATCTATCTATCTATATATATATATATATATATATATATATATATATATATATATATATATATTTATATATATGTATATTCGGCTTCAAGAGTTATATATACTAGATGCTCGCACATTAATATATATATATGTGTGTGTGAGTGAGTGTGAGTGTGTGTCTGTGCGCACGCGCGTGTGATCAGCCCTGCATTTATTTCATCTACCGATTTGCGATTCCGAGATGCGTCCCCTTTTTACAGGAAAAGCTACTTTCTCTCTCTGTGTTTGTCTCTTTCATATATATATATATATATATATATATATATATATATATATATATATATATATATATATATGCAGATATTTTAAAGTATTATATATCTATGCGTTACGTTGTTCAATATCAGATATAGAGCATATATAAATATATTAGGTTGGTGCAAAAATAATTACGTAATAATGTCGTTTTTTGAAGTTAAAAATACGTCAAAAAACGACATTATTACGTCATTATTTTTGCACCAACCTAATAAATGTGTACATTAAAGTCAACACCCACGGACGCTAGTCTCCTCCTTGCTGAAACGTAATCATCACGCCCGACATCTATAATAAATGTAGGTGATGTATTTAATTTCATTTCAGATAGTTACAGTTGTACATGTTTATCTGTTCATCGTCCATCCCTTCAGTCAAGGCACCAGTTCACCAATCTCTATGAGGTATACAAAAATAATGAATGGCTATTATATAATTGAAGTGAAAAATTGCATCACATTCTCAAATGGGAGGATACGTTATCACAAATTTATTATACAGCACTATTAAATCTTCTTTTCACTGACGGCAGCACATAAGCGGACCTCTTTACACGGTTATCTTGTGACCGTAGCAACTGTGGCTATTTTTAATAAGAATCAGAGAATTCTGCTCCGAAGTGTTAAAGAACTTTCGATTAATTCTAAAGTTTAATCATGTGAATTTAAAATTACACCTTTCAGTTAATTGATATTTATAATCAACAATGATTAATTATGGTATGTGCGTCCTATATTATTAAATTAAAACACTGTTCGCATAAATTATTTCATTAAGGTAATATTTCCCAAGCTAATAATTCCGTAAGAATGCGTCGCTTATATATCCATAGATTTAATGTTTTCCGTAAAATGTCAAATTCCTTAGTGATATATATATATATATATATATATATATATATATATATATATATATATATATATATATATATATATATATATATCACTAGTGAACACAGTAAAGTCCATAATCTATCTGTCTGCATCACGTTATTTATTATTCAGGTTTGTAGTAATTATATATCTTAATTATTAAGTGTTGAAAATAGATGGTTCTTTGCTACGTGAAGTATAGGATATTTCAAAATGTTTAAAATATTCCGCTAATTATATCGCAATCGAGTGTATTCAATGTTTTTAATTTTTTTTTTTTTTGTCAATCAATTGAGAAATGGGAATAAATGAATGTTTAAAGAAAAAGTGTACACACAAAAACACAAACCTACACACGCATATATATATATATATATATATATATATATATATATATATATATATATATATATATATATATATATATATATATATATATGTTGGGTGTAATTAGGCATTATTTTCTTCACTGATGCATCATTCAATAAATAATATAGACAAAGTTTGTGTATTTGGTTTATGAAAATTCCTTTCATTTCGTCTAACAATCTTATAACATTATCATTGAAAGGCGAAAGAAAATAGCCATATTAATAAATGTTTTTTAGTTCTAAGTTTACGGCTAAGATAAGCCATGATCAAACATGACAATAATATTACAATATATTAAACAATAAATGGGTATGGCAATAATGATATTTTTTTTTGTTTGCATGGAAGATTTCCAGGCAACAGCAAGCTTAGACAGAATTAAAAGAAACGTGTATCAATATGGTGATTTTCCTTCGTCTTTCAATGATAATGTTATTAAGCTTGTAAGACGATATGTAGTAAATTTGCAGAAATTAAATAGACAAATCTTGTCTATATTATTTAATGAAACATGCATCAATATATATATATATATATATATATATATATATATATATATATATATATATTCAGTCGGGTTTCATTAAATAATTTAGACACGTTTTGTCTACGTATTTTACATTTTATTTTCGCGAATAATCTTTTTTGTGCGGTTGTTAAAAGACGAGAGGATAAGACCGTATTGGCTCAAATTATATTTATTCCGAGCACTTTCGACATAGAATATTGTCATCATCAGGGTATTGTTAAATATAGAGTAAGTCTTCCACACATAAAAATGGTAATCTTCCCTTGACCACAACAATACTGAATATGAAATGATCTTATCGAAAATAAGTAGACGCATTCAGAATGTGTCTCAATTATTTAACAAAACATGTCTGAATGAAAACATGCTTCCGAAATACACGCATATATATATATATATATATATATATATATATATATATATGTATGTGTGTGTGTGTGTGTGTGTCTCTGTATGTATCTGACAGTAACATACAATGCCAGCCCATAAATTAATCACAAACTGATGCTAGTGTCTAGTCTGTATTATACGAATGGGATGCCGATCCGCCCAAAAGTGTTTTATTCCATGTCTTCCAAATGCTACCTCATAGGGTACATAACACTGAATAGACATATAACGGATCGGCGTTTGTGCAATAAACCTTCGGCAAATGTTCTCCCTTCGTGAATGATCAAAGAGCAAAAGATCCTGCACCCGTTGCAAATGATACTGATACAAAAGAAGCACTTGAAGTACCCTAATTGGGGTACTATTATATGTACTACATGCTAGGGGCATTTGATATGTGCTGATGCCTGGATCGACAGCCTGAAGCATGTGTCCTTCCCGGTCATGCGTACAAGCGGACCTCAACCTACTTCAATCCATAGTTTGTGGTACCACGGTTTCTGTCTCAGTAACGCAACAATAAATACCAGCAAAGCATGGATGACTCAACTGTCTTCATTTGTTTACGTTTAGATGCACTTTGAGCAGATATGAACGTTCGAGGGAAACCAGTAATGTTGTAGTTGAAAAGCTGTAAAATCGACCTTGTTAACCAGACGCTCCACTGTAGCTAAACTGGCATAGTGCGTCAGGCTATGTGATGGTTCCGTGTAGGATACATGTTCGATTCCTGTCATGGGTCGCATATTTTCCCTAATCATTTCTCAGCCTCTCAGATAAGTAAATGTCAATACCGCTTATTATAAAGAAAAGTTTTATTTAAATATTTGTGTCTATATAAATAGATTAAAACTATATATATATATATATATATATATATATATATATATATATATATATATATATATATATATATATATATATATATATATATATATATATATATATATATATATATATATATATATATATATATATTTAATAGCACTATAATATGTACAAGCTAGGGAAATTTAACATATGTTGCTACCTGGTCAGCCTACCTCGATCTATAGTTTATGGTACCACTGTTTCTGTCTCAGTAACGCGACAATAAATAGTAGCAAAGCTTGGATGCGCGCTAATTTTTAGAAAACGATCAATATCAGTGATAGATCTAACATATTTAATTGGACTGATGTGAGTCTGTGACACTGAATTTCACGCCCTCTGCCATCGTTAGACAAAATCTTTTGTATCCCCCCCCACACACACACATGGATGTGTGTGTGTTTGTGCATTTGTGTCTATCTCTCATCCACATACAGACTGTTTCGCTGTATCACTGCTCATCAATGTGGCTAGACATCCGATTGCCTCAAGCCAGGATTGATACCTAACAGATTCAGTCGGAGATTTATCCCCTGAGCCATCAGCTCCCAGCAGAGAGGAAGGTGAATAAATGGATGATAGCTCATTAGAACAATTGCCATAGATATATTTACAGAAAAAAACGAAGCGAAGCTACGTTTTGGCAGCAGGAAAATGAGTTACGCTTAAATTATTACATTTTAAAATACTATTTCCTTGTCAATTATTTTTTACAGTTGTTAATTTTATTTATTTTCGATTGCGAGTAAGAAATGAGCGAAATTTAAACATATTATAAAAAATCTTATTTAAATTATTTAATATTTTCCACATATCTTCATAAACTACGCTTATTAACTATTACTCCTAACACCCATAAACAATCTCAATCAGTAACCCTATATTTTATGCGGAATTTAGTCCTTGTATCTGATTAGCGAAACAAAATTGAACATGAACTGTTTGGGATAAGCACCCCAATATTATAAGATTAGCATCTCAATCCTACCCTTTTACTATCGAAACAGTTAAATCTACCCGTCTCTTCTACTTCATGTCTCGCACTTCCCGTCTGTGGAACTCCCTTCCACTTAGTTGCTTCCCTGACACTTATAGTCTTCAAATATTTTAATGAAATGTCAATCGGCATTTTCTGATGCCTTGAACTAATTCCCCGTCCTTCTCTATATCCTTTCCTAAATCGCGTCTCTTTACTCTTGCTCACACTCTCTGTAACCCCTTGCCTGCTAGTGGCACTCCCGCCTTGTTTGAAGGGAAATACTTAAAAAAGCATGTTTTTATTCAGACAGGTTTCGTTAAATAATCTAGAGACATTCTGTCTACTTATTTTCGATAAGATCATTTCATATTCAGTATTCGCTCTGTTTTTCCTATAAATATGTTTATGGCAATTGTTCTAATGTGCTTGTTTTAATCTTTATAGGCGGGAGATGTTTTAAAGAAAATAATGAATTCGGAAGAAAATTTACATTGGGATTATGGCGAAAGTGAACAACCTTTGGAAGGTACGCCTAAACTAATTTTCATGGTCTTCATCAGTTTAGAGGGATATTGGATAATGCTGCTAACTAGGCTATACATTAATTATGTTCCATCTGTTATAATATTTTCGAACACTTTATATTGGATAACTGAAAAATGTCTATGCACACTTCTATTTTAACTAAATTTCAGGTACGTGTCAATAGTCGTACTTAGAAATGCACGGATCAAAATAATGAATTGAATTAATGAACGAATCAGACGTTTTACTGTTGGAGGATCGCAATGCTTTTATTTTCATATCGTATTATCTACGCCATAACAAATCATTGTGTTGGGTTCTGTAACTACTTAGTGTAATCACTTCACATGTCAGTCTGCCCTATTTGAGTCAGATGGGATATTGCAAGCTTTGCTTTAAAAACAGTAGTGATTGCATCGGCTCGGTATCCATTTTCACAGAATCGGATATATCTGTCAGGGATTGTGTTTGGTCTCTCTGCTCAGTGATCCAGATTATACTCATTCTATTCCATGTTCTATTGATCTCTATAAACACATCGTAACCTGAATATTGTAATGGTAAGTCGAATGGCCGTTTTAATGACGGCATTTGTACAATTCCAATTTCCAAACTCAGTAAATAAATTTGCCTGGCTAGCGTTAAGTATGTACAAAAAGGAATATATTGCTTAGCTTTCATTATTTTTATTTTATTTTCGAGAAACTGGTTTCGAAGATATTAATTCCAAATCCTTTAATGTTAAGTCGAGGTATCGCTGAAAACATTATATACACACACACGCACAAATATATGCGCACACACACAAAAACACACACACACACACACACACATATATATATATATATATATATATATATATATATATATATATATATATATATATATATATACTACCTTAAAAACACCTTATTGTACAGTATGTAAGCTAGTTCCTGAGGAGGGCTCTTGACTGGACATTCATCACAATACATAGGGAGGAGTAGATGCGACAGGCAACAATAAACTACAGAAGAACTCAAAATTGATCGCTGCATTTGTGTTGCATTAATATTTAAGCTTACCTTTTAAATGTTCAACTATAATTCTTCTGCAGCCACTTAATTTAGAGAAAATTTGATGTATGTAAATCAAGTCTTTTCGTACAATAATTATTTTTATTTCATTGGTGACTTTCCCTAGATCTGGGAATTAATTTTGATTATTACTTTTTCTCCCTAAATTATAAAAACTGTTGTCGTATAAAAACATTTAGTCGCAAAATAAAAAAAAAGTCGCCGAAAGTAATAGCAGTAATGAAAATTGGGAATCCAAAATTTTATTATTGCGCGTTGGGGTCCGATTCGGAAAGATTTTAATGGAGTTAGCCTCATTTCATAATAGTATGATTCCTCTAGAAGTAAAGTTTTAAACATGGACAAGTTTATTTCGAAACACTGTAATTTGAGAAATGTAATGAAAAAGTGTGACACACTGACATTTGTTAGAAGAGAGGGTAGTACAGAATCTGTACAAATCGTCTTTTGTACCAAGCACCTTCTAGCCATTTTCAAAGGTTTTTTTTTTTTTTTTGGTGTTGTTTGCTTCTTTTCATATTTGACTGTATGGCATGTATTATTTATCTGATTTTGAATTCTAGTAGATGCGTTAATTCCGAGCCGCCACGTGTTGGGCAAGCCGAGAATTCGTGTGGGCAATTTTCTATTTTTAACAAACATTCAACACGCCACTCCCGTTGTTAAACAAGGTGAGATTGATGATTGAGGAGAGATGTTTGATATACCGGACCCCGCTTATAATGGGATGTTTTTAGTATTTTTTTTTAAATGTAAGTGATTTATAATTACAAAGTCACCCACTATATAACGTTCTCTTTTTTTAAATAAGAAACATATATCAAGGAAGCAAATAATGAATACAGGAGTTCGACGTTCTGTAAATCGTTCACGAGGCTTGTCTAGCTCAGTGATTGACAACCGCCTGATGAGTTCGATCCTTACATCTCGGAATGAAATCTGGGCAGCCGAGTTGAAATTCCAGTCCGATCCGTTACATTCTCTTAGGCCGAAGTCTTTGGCAAAGGAATGAACCCACCTTCCCCCATTTATAGGTTAAACAGTAGGATTATATCTAACAAAATTCATTTTTATTCTCAATAAATTAATGAAATATTAACTTACAAAGAGAGGTATTCAAAAATATGCTTCAGTTCTAATTAACTGGTATCAGGTTGAAAATCTATAAAACATCAAATCGACCAATCAATCAATCAATCCAATCTTTCCGCTTCATACATACGGCCTTGATCCACTTCTAAATGACACGTGATAAACTATCATAATTACTGAATATTGTGATGGTAATACGACTGGCTGTATTAATGTGGTTTCGACTTATTTTAAGATTATATGTGAATGGATAAAACACATTAGCTTTCGTTAAGCAAAGGGAAAAAGTATATGGTTTGATCTTCCTTAGTTTTTCTTCGATTTGGTGTTCAACATATAAATAAAGAATAGAGTGATTGTATATCGAGTGGACATTTTGTTCAAAGCATTTGTGCGGTTCTGAATTTGATAAAATCTTAAGTCAATGAAAAAAATTTGTAGCTTACATTAAGTAAATTGTTCAATACATATATCACTTGACTTTCATTATTTTTTATCAAGGAACCGATGTCTATGTTACAAATTTGGTAATTTTGAAAAGAGTGCTTAACTTTTCTACGACAAATATTAACACTTGCTCTGCACTTAATTTAATTGCTTTTTGTAGTCCTCAGATGAATTGTTTTCCTTATATATGTCTAGCTGCTACCTTTGCTTTTGTTGTTTATAGCACACACTTTTTATGATAATATATCCATGTTATTTCTCAGATGTATGTAGCAGGCGACGGTTTTGCCCGAAGGACCTATAGCCATTTCTTTCTTTATATATTTAAACGCAACATGAATAACACTACACCACAAGCACTAACTGAATGATGAGTTCTCATTTAATATGTATGAAAAACTACATTCCATTATCGTAAATATGCCGCTGAGTTTTCTTGTTCCGGAAGAGTGTTTGTGTGTGAAGAAGAGGGACTTTTTAAGCTTCCCCTGACAAAAACAGATTGTTTGAAAGATCTCAAATTAGGTGTCATGAACTTGTTTACGCCTTCCTACATCTTGTGGTGTAAAAAGTAGTCTTCTATACGCCATGTACCCTGAAGACATGAGCGAATACGGCTGTCCGCGACGTCGTATCCATTGGATCCCTTAGCAAGGTTTCTCCCTTTGCCAAGAATATGTTTTCTGGCATCCATTGACCAAACTTCGTTAGATAGTAGCCCGCTGCCTCTTACTATCTCTCTTGTTCTCGATATCCCATATGATGTTTGTGTTCTTCAAGACGTTCTTCCTTATTATACTCGCAGAAATTTGTCTATTTCTGATTATGAATATCAGTGCTGCCTTGGTCATCATTTACCTTCATATTTTCCCAGCTTACGGCCACATGACGTTAAAAAAAAATCAGTTTCCGTACGTTCACCCAAGTTAAGCAACGTCGAACCTGGACAGTACCTATATGGGTAACCGTTTGGGAATACCAGGTGCTCTATGTGCTGATGCTGTAAGGGATAAATGCCTCGGAATTGTTGATCGGCGAAACGAGTTTCATTTCCAATTGTGTTTATTATATTCACATACGCACAAATATCTTTGAGAAAGATATTAGTCTACCCTTCTCCTCCAGCTATGGGTTAAATATTAAGGTATATCATTAAACTATATTAAGCTATAGGTTAATTATTAAGACATATCATTTAAACGTTATTATCCCCAGTAGAAAATAAATAATAAAATTTGCGTACACAATATTTAGATTTCGGCGTTAAATAGCCTAACCAGTTTGATATATCGTTAAGCGAACCCAATATGACATACTCGTTTCTTACTTGCTCTTTTTATTGTATTATCAGTATAATCATATTTCTTTTGCATCCAGTTTTCCGCTCATCTGTGGAGAAATTGTCCAAATTTCACAATCATACAAGTGTATTGATATCATATGATAGTACTAGCAGCATGACCCGGCGTTGCCCGTGCTTGATTAAAAAATCGTACGACTCATACAGCAATCGCTATCACATGACTTAAATTATTTTTGCCCTTCCTTGCCTTTAAAGGAGTGCCCTTTGCCGTGCTGATGTTGCTACATGCCTTACTTCTTGCCTATCTCACACTGCGATTTTTTTCTAAGCTCTATACTAAACATTAAATCTGTTACGAAAAAAGAAATAAAGAAAATGAACACAAAACGATCAGCTTTAAAAAAGGACTCGTAACTGGAAAAGTATTGAGCACTTTTTTATTATTTTAGATGCTGGTAGGGAGAGCTTTACCTTTGCTTGTGGTAGATGCTATTTTCAGTATCCTAATTATTTTATTAGATTCTTTTGTCAGTACCCTAATTATTTTATATTCAATGTTTGTTTTTTTTAAGCACTTCACCCCAAGTAAGACAGAAGTGCCCTTATCACACAGGGGGTTATGGAGAGTGAAAATGAGAGAAAAGAGTGGCTGTAAGGGGATTGGAGAAAGGAAAAAAGAACAGGTATCAACGCAACAAAACATGGTGACTTATGTTGCATTTAGGTTTTTGATGATTGTAGTTATCAGGGAAGCAAGTGAATGGAGTTCCAATATGGAGAAGTGCGATGAAAGAAACTTTTAGAAGGGCGGTTACATTTAACTATTTCAACAGTTGGGACCTAGATGCCAATCTAGTAGAACACTTAAATTCATGTAGTCAGGGCACCAGGGAAAAAAATGCTCATCAGTGCAGTAGCCATGAAAATATTTGTAGAAAAGACAGAGGAAAGCCACACCACGTCTGTGAGAAAGAGGCTGAAGTTAAGTAGCTAATTCAGTACCGATTACATTACAGATCCTACTTTCGATTTTTTTGGAGAATATTGCAGTAAAGGGAAGGGAGGGGAAAATTTTATGGATAAAACTTTAACTGCACAACCAGTAATAAAAATCACAGAAATTAAATCTAAGTTGTTATTCATTTAACTATCATCATCATTTAATAGTAATAATAAATATATATATATAATATATTTAAAGTAATAATATTAGTAATAAAAGTAACAGATAGATACACACATATACAATACACACATATATACATACATATATATAAACTTACATAGTTACAAACCTAATATATATTTTTCAGTGTTTGATGCAAAATAAATGTCTGTTTTTAAGACTATATAAACTTATTTTTATGATGAGCTTTAAGTATAATTTCAATTTTCTGGCTCAATAACGGGCTTGTATCTTTGTACTTAATTATTTTAATTTTTTCTTCCAGGCATAGTTTGCATTTGTTTATATATATATATATATATATATATATATATATATATATATATATATATATATATATATGAATATATGAATTAAGATAAAATATAGATAGGAATGCAAGACAATGATAGGATAAGGCACAAATAGGAAATCTTTATAAATCTGACAAGCTTTGCTTTTATTAACACTTGAGATGTGCAAGTTTATTTTCCACGTGGGTCGGCCTGGTGAAGGTGAGAGGTGGAGCACGTCGTTCTGGTATTTACTCATTCCCCCACGAAAATGAGATGTGACACAAGGTCGGTTTAATGTAGGGACCCGAGCGCGTACACCCGGGCAGGGACAAAAATTCCCCTCAGCCCCCGCAGCCGTCGGTTGCGCTGGCCTCGGTGCGAGTACCGATCCCTCCCTCTCGTGCAATGGGAGGGCGCGACCCCGGGCAGCTGTTCCCCAGCCTCTTCAGCATTATTTTCTCAGTTGCCTCTCGGTCCTTAGACAGAGAAGCCCCTGAGGGCACTCTGTCCAACGACAGAGACGCAACTGAGAGATGATGAATAGTGCTCGTACACCCCTCCAAGGAGAGGGAGCACGTCGTTCTGCCCCGGAGCCAAGTTAGCCATGTTGCTTGGTGGAAGAAATCGGCTGTGTTTATGTCGGCTGCAGTTAGCATCATAGCCGTTTGTCAATATCTTTTGGTTGATGATTAAAAATTAACTTCCGCATTTTGACTATCCACATGAGTTTCATTTGCCCATTATGTGTATTTAAAGTAGTTTCCGGTTATTATTTTTAGTTAGGAGGACTTGTGTATGTTTATGTTTCATTTATTTTACTTTTTGTGTATCGTTCTCTTAAAAAACAAAAACAAAAAAAAAACGCTGAATCACCGGAAGTTAACGGCATTCGGACGTTTGAGTAGCCGGCAGTAACTTCCGGTCGGGTGCGATACCCTTACCTATGCTTTCAAATTGATTTCGTGCAAAAACAATTGTGTTTTTCCAATTTTTAGCGCTGTCAGAACCACTGTCGGTTAATTTTACGTATCCTGTGAAGTTTTGAAATGTAGGAAATACGGTTCCATATAAAAACAAACAGACACGCACACAATCTGCATTTTATAATAATTAAGATAACACACTTTTCTTTATTTCTAACGAAATGTTCCTGTTTCTTTGTACCTTCATTTTACTTTTTTAATGTTGTGTTTCCATTCCATTTACTTTTTTAATGTTGTCTTTCCATTCCTTGTTAATACACTTCCCATATACAGACGTCTAAATATTTGGGAACAGTTTTAACAGCAAGCAAATATATGTCACCGAAACCGGAAGTTACATAGAATAGCAAAATATAACTTTTAAACTAAAAAAAAAAATAAAGAACCTGGAAAAATTCACAAGAAGCCAAGAAAACAGTGTTGACTTATTTTATAATATCCATCTTTCTATATGTCAACGACTAGTGGTTAATTAACCTTACTGATGATCAGAAGACTTGCAGTAGAATAGATTTGGTTCTACTGAAGGATACTGAGAACAACAATGACGGACCATGTAAACATCGATTGAATTTTACAGAGAAAAAAGGAACAAAGTCTAATTGTCCTTTTTCGATTTTAGTAAGTTTAGTCTTGTTGGCTTTCCCTCCTAATCTCTGATCTAATAGTCATTTGCATAAAGTCGTGAGGTAGATCAGTCTCTGTTTTCCACTGTATCTTCTCTATTTAATACGTTATGCGAATATTAAATTCTCCAAGCACATTTTCGCGTCTTGGGTAAGACGATAGATTACATTCGCGTCATGCGTGAGACGATAAATTACATCCAACAGCAAGTCCTCTTATCAGGAGTTTTGAGGAGCGTGGAACTACCTCCTCATTGCTGGTGTTCCCAGATCGACCTTGATCCGGGTTGTTAGCACCTGTTATGACCCCAGCTATGGCAAATAGTTAACCGCCACAAACTAGGGACAAAACGTATAAAAATAAAATTTATTACCAACAATGAATTTTTTGTTTTTTAAATATTATCAGTAATGCTTTATTACCAGCAATACATTTTGGGGAAAAAATTATCAGCAATACATTTTTGAAGAAAATATTACCAGCAATACATTTTTGTAAAAAAACTATTACCAGCAATGAAAATATTATCGGCATTAAGTAACCCATTGAGGTTGATATGTTGTAAAACAAACAAAACAAAACCAAATCAAGCAACGTTTCCTCATGTGTATCCGTAACTTTCAACTGTCTCAGATTCTAAGAATTGTTTGTTTTTTTTTTCCGTTTTCCGGGAAACGTAACTGTTGCACAGATGTTTTGTCCGGGGTTTTCTCAGTATCCACTTTTAGAAAAAAAAATATGTTGCCTCAGTTTTCTTCATCTGTTAAGAGACTGTTCAGTATTCATTGACATATAAGAATGCCGATATTACATGTGAGTGTAGAACCATGTCTTTCGTTTCTACCGAAATCTTCCTGTTTCTTAATAATTAACACTGATTAGCTATTTAAAGATATCATTCCTCATTCCCGTGAAACTTGTTATTTTTTCTTTTACATTTTCCGTTCTCTACCCCCGAAAAATATTTAATATTTAAATTTGCGTTGTTGCTTGATTATAGTCTCTGAAGTTTGTGTTTTGTCCTTTCTTCAGACATTCCTTTATTAAATTCTGTAGGAATTTCTGTTTCCTTTCGGTGCTTGATATCAACACTAGTATTTGCTTATCTTATGCTGTTAAGCTTCTACTCGACAATAAATAATCCAGGTAGAGCATTTAATACGCTCAAGATTATCTAGGTCTAGAGGTTGTATTATTTTGGTATGAAAACACATCCTTGTCTTTCTCCTCTTTCTGTTTTTGTGTATTTACTGAATTCATTTTCTATTTTTATGCTGGTGGTTTGATCACAACATTACGCATCTGGAATTCCTGGGATTCGTAATGGAGAAGGAGAACGTATTTCTTTAAAAACGCAACGGCATGCCGCTTCCACAGACTCGAAAAATCGACATTATTCCCGTGTTTCAAATGAAAGAAAATATATCCATACAAACCGCTTTTTCACAGATATTTTCCACGTTGAGGAAAATATTTTTGAGAGCTACAAGGGTTGGAATATTGTGGAGAACGATCATCTTCTATGTTCGAAAGGGACATGAGATAGAGAATAAGAAGAATACATTTTTATTTCAAAATATTGCTCAACTGAGTATTCGAGAAACGCACGCATTATTGCGTGAGTTTTTCGAATACTCATTTGAGGAATATTCGAATACCCGTGCGTTTTTCGAATACTTAGTTGGGATATTCCAATACGCGTGCATTTTTCGAATAGATTCGTTCTCGTCCCTAACCATTGTGCTTAGTCTTTAAATACATCAATCATTCCCGTTTGACCTTCCGTAAATTCGCCGATTACGTAGTTAATCAGCTGCGCCTATGTTCCGTTGTTGCACAAGCATTCTCGCCAGAATCGAGTCGACGGCTACAAATTAAGTCTCTCTTTCTTCTCACCAAACAGTAACGTCAAGCCTTATGAGTAGATTTCATGTATTTTGATCAATAAGAACGCAGCTTCTTCGGTTCAAAGTGTGGCCATATTCTCTTGATGATTTATGATTTGTAACTTTAATAAATGTCTTAGGTGCAGGATGTCGGTTGAAAAGAAGTGACCCGATAAATGCACGGAAAACACTGCACAAATCTTTACAGAAATGCTTCAATTATTTTGGCGCGGTGTCCAGAAAGAGAGTGAGAATCATACTTCTCTTATTAGCCTAGTAGATTCAACTTCTCTGAAAAGTAGGCAGCGTAGGGTTAGGCGAGAAAACGATTTCGCTTTAATGTTGGAATGTGATTTAAAATTTTAAAATGTGCGCTTTCTTTCTTTATTAGGCAATATGTTAGACGTAAATAGAGATAAACTGGCCGGAATCTGGGACTGAATTATTTGCATATTGCTGATTGATTTATAAACGCAGTGATCAAAATTAGGAATAATTTTAATGCTTAATGTTGAATTAAATGTATTTAAAGCTATAGAACGACAGTCAATCTACAGTCGTCTAAATTACGCAAAGATGTAAATAGTGACATCTCATTTTAGCAAATATATTTACCAAAATTACACAAAGACTTTTTGAAATACTAAAGAGTAAACTTATTCAATATGAACGCCATTGGCTTCAAACACGCTTTACAGACGAGTTCATAATCTCCTGCATCCGTTTTGGACGGTATTCTTGATTAAGTTTTCTGAATGCTGTCATAATCCTTGCCATATATCATTCTTCTTGTTACAAGCAGATTTATTGGTTCCTCTTTCAATGGCGCCCTCACACATAATAATGAAGGAAATTGCAGTCAGGGGAGTTAGGTGGTCAGACATAAGAGATGACATAGTCGTGGTAATTATATGGCAGCTATAACAGAGTTCTCTTGCTTGTGTGGCATATTGAGGGATCCTGTTGCCAGATATAGGGTCTTTTAATATCCGTCCTCTTGACCAGGTAACAACTACATCCTCAAGGCACTTGATGTAGACCTCCGTGTTGAGTTTGAGAGTCTGCTGTATTAGTAATGGAGCGTAACGTCACCATCACTAATGGTCACTCCAAACACCTTCGTACTCACAATTGGACACATCAAACTCTCTCCGTATCCTCGGAAATGTTCTCAGTTTGAGACCCAAATAATATGGAATATTCGTATTGAAGCTAATTTCTCTTTTCGCGTTATGTGCCCTAGAAATGTCTCTTTTGTGTGTTAATTATAAGTATCGCTTTCTAAAACTTCGTCTTTACTCAAATGTTCATTCTGCAGTATTCTCAATATCCTTCTGCATGATCATATTTCTGTTCTCTAATGTCATGTGATTGTTCAGCATTCACTGCCATATAAGGCGACCGATACTAAAGAACAGTCCAGTACTCTTTCTAACGAAATGTTCATGTTTTCTAATGCAATAATCTTTTCTAAGTCATCTTTTGTTATTCTATATAAGTAGAATCGATATTTTCCGGATGCCCAAAACTTGTGCTTTATTAAAAAATAACTTTAAAAAATGGCAACTAACTTTATATCATTTTTTTTTAAATGTAAATTTTACTGATAAATATTACACTAGGGGCTTCTCCTTGTGCCAGACTCAAATTAATTTTGTATTTGCCAACGTTCAAAAGGAAAAAAATAGAACGGTATTCTAACTACCATCAATCTTTAATGCTGAACAATGGGTTTTAATATTATTGTTATATTATTCATTATTATGAGAAAAATATCTAAATATCCCTAGATTTCTTTTCGTCTTATTCTTCAACAAGTATTCATTATGAATGGATGCCATTATGGCGAACACGAGAAATAATATATTTTTCAAAATAACCTCTAGTTGAATAATCTTGTATTTTCAATAGGAGAAGGAGAAGAGAAAATTTTAAACTTAACAGTTACTGAGAAATGCGACGAGAAAAATTCCATATATTTTATTTTTTGTTCGTCGAAGTTTTTCCGTTATTTCAACCAGAAAAATTGACTTTGCGTATTTAATAAGAAAGTATATGTTTGGCACAATACGCACATAAAAGTAGAGAGAATAGATGGCATTCAAATTTGAATTAAGGGAATTTCATACCGTAAGTACAATCTTTCAATATTGTTGCTCTTAGATTCCACTTATATCCATTAACATTACTTCTTCATCTTTTTTATTAATTCGTTTTCTACGACTTATTGACGTTATTTAAAGCCAACAACACATTTAAGGTTATAGTCCCTGCTATTCCCAAATGGTCAACCGTCTACGTACTCCAAGGGTGCTCAATCTCAGTCATTGTGCTGGTGTTTCAACGTGATCTGGTGTAAGCCTTGTAACTTAAGCGGTGAGCGTGATAATTGCTCTCCACACCTCCGTATCTCTTGTAGGTCTCAGCAATATGTGTCCCTTTTCCATCATTCCCTGCTACCTTCCACCATCAAGTTGCCTGCTGGTAATGATGGTCAACCGCTGCCTTCCTCAATCGCATTTAATGTCCGCTGAGTACGAAATTCTCCGAACCCTCTTGATTCAAAAATGGTATATGTTGGGCAATAGGAGTAAAATGGAAAAACATGTGACACAGTGACACACTAACATTTACATTGATTATATAGAAGATGAGCTGTTGAGAGTTGTGTCCCTTTAACTGAAAAAAAAAGACACACTGACATCGACGTTTATTATGCAGAATATTCAAATAAAACATAGATTGAGATCTGGAGAGTTACTCTGAAAATGTTTATCGTGAACACGATGTGTGATATGAATGTAAACGCAGGAGGTAAGGAAAATTATAAGGATAGTCAGGAGAGATATCGATTGACCTCAGATTTTCATGGTTTCTGAATACAGTGTACAGGGAAGCAACCACGTCTCAGTTAGACTCATTTCGAATTATCGGAAGAAATGATCCAACTGGCTGTTTTGTTTAATGTAGGCAGGATATTTTAAAAATATAATAATAAATAAAATAAAACTAGGCATTGTTTATTCAGTGAATACTGACAATAAATTTAGTTGATGGTTGAATTAACCAGAAAATTTAGGGGTTAGAAAAAAACTTAAATTTAAAAGAAAAAATAACAAGATATTAGACTTGAGAAAACGATTTCACGGATATAAAGAAGATATGCCGTATTAGCAAAAGCAACATCCCGTGTTAAGACGTTCATCTAAATATTAACGCCCTATTTATACCCGCTTAGTTGTGTCGTAATAGGGAGATACTTCCCCTAGTTTGACACATAAAGTATATTAATAGCATGTAATTTTCTATTGCAAATCCTAAAAGAGGTGTAAGGCTGACATTTCTTCATCTTACCCCCCACCCCTCCCTGGTTAACATAACTTTTTAGAGTTTCAGTAAAAATGTCAAACTTATAGCTCTTATCGAATAGTAAAAAAATATCTGTCCATATTTCTCAGATGAGGTATTTTAACTAAATACACTATTTACAGTGTTCAGACTATTGTCGACATGTTTATTGTCATATTCACGATGATTCGGCTGCTGTACCCTACGGTTTTCATCATGTTATATACTTTTGAATTACCAACGGAACACTTTAATTCATCCATGAGTTTCACGTGACATGCCTTTTCTGGATATCTCAGTTTCATTTATTTCATTTTCGTAACTCGCTTCTATGGCCAGGTATTGCTCTCATAGCTCTTTGGATGAAGTCATTGGATTTTACTTCAACCAACGTTTTTAACCACTGGCCCAGAAACGTCGGGAATATGACAATAAAGATGGGGACAACAATCCGAACAATGTACTGCGTGTAACAGCAAAATTGTCCATTATTTGGATGAAGTTCTGAACCGTTAAATCTTAGAAATGATTAAAGATATCTTACTGAAATTATGTACTTTGAGCAACAAGAATGTATAATTGCTTTCCAAGATTAACAGAACCGTGATAATATCGATCATAAAAAAAAATGTTCATCATTAATTAAGCATGTGGAAGGATCGCAAGTCCAGGAATGGTTGAAAAAGTTCAAATATATATATATATATATATATATATATATATATATATATATATATATATATATATATATATATATGTGTGTGTGTGTGTGTGTGTGTGTGTGTGTGTGTGTAAAATTTCTCAGAGTTAACCTGTAGAAAAAGACAATATATATATATATATATATATATATATATATATATATATATATATATATATATATATATATATATATGCAGTAGCATTTCTCAACTTATTCAAGGTGATCAACGCTCTCACTAAACTTCTAACTTTCTGTCTTGGAGTAACATGGTGTCCCACATGTTACATGTACGATTTCATTTTCAAGTTTTTCGTCACTGCTCATTGAACTGTTATAGGTGAAACTTCTTTCTAACGAGCTAAAGGTCTTATGGATTGAGTTGGCTATTTTCTAATTGATCCCTTAGTTCTAAGTTGAAATGATGATTCCTCTTCCTGATCCAGTTTTCCTCTCTATTATTCCTTCCTTTTAAACTTATTCACCGTTCTCTTGAAGGCTCTTAAATGGTCTTGGAAGATGGAAGAGAGATTATAAATTTTGGTAGCATTACCGAAAGCCTGAATGATTTTTTTCTCTCACCATTGCTCAGTTTAGATTATAATGGGGCTGGCACAAAACGATTTAACCTGTTCTGTTAACTAGCTGAATAGCTCAAAGTTTTTTCGGGGATTCTTATGACAAATAGTGTCGTAATGGCTAAACGTCCTATCGGAAAACTTAGAAAAAAAGAAACTCAATTAGATTAGCAATGCTTTAGATATTAAACATTTTGCTGGATGGGCAGTTATGCTGTAACACGATTTGGGCAATTTTGATGTTACACCCGGTAAATAGTCTAAGTATATAAGATTAAGTGTTGAAGGTTTGTATCTAATATTTGGGTAGCTGAAAGTTTTATCACATTCAAGTGGTATCGCTTTTGGGGGTGTTTTTTTGTACAAAGTTTCTCAGTATAGATCACTTTTTCAAGTTGGTCTATTTTTTTGTGAAGAGAACAAGGTTTATTTGCTCTCTTCTTATAATGAAAGTCGTGATTAATTTCTGGTTTGTTTCATTCTTCAAAATATAAAGTTCAATTATATCTCATTTAATTATATATCCACAAATGTTTTGTACTGCCTTGTTGCTATTTATCAGTCAGCTCCCCAGTGCATTTAGAGTCCAGTACATAGCAGTTATGAAATATTGGACTATGTCAAAATGCCGCAAAAATCTCATCACAGTTGTAGAAGAGGTTTGAGTTAAAAGAAATGTGGTATCATAGAAAAACATGGACTGCATATGAGCGTAAGGAAGAAGTTTTACGACAGGTGGAAACAAAAGAGGGTTCATACTCTGAATCAGAAATAGATATATGACATTTCTAGGGTCCATAATGGCGAAAAAATGATTAGCGAATACAGCTCATATTGAAGGCAAGAAGCACAGAAAAAAGCTGCAAAAAAATAACCTAACGTACTTTCTTTGTAAATGGTTGCCATACCAGGGCCTAAGAGAGGTTGTAAAAATTGAAACCTTCCTAAGTGCTAAAAAATCAAGAATTTACGTAGTGAGATGATCGCCGATGTTACACGGTACATAGGAGAAGAGGAAGAACAACTATCACTTGATTAATAACAAGAAGTGAAAGGTATATCTATTCTAATACACAACGAGTTCAAAACATAATAAAATAACTAAGAATTATCGGAGATTTAGACGAAAACAATATTACCTCAGATATTCTGTCGAAGCTTGATTTTCTTCGAGGTTAAGCGGGTTAAAGAGAAACTCTGCAGTTGGCGTGTAAGAGCTAAATTGAATCATTTCTTACGAGAAATCGAATCGTACCCTTCTTTCTTAGGATCTCCTTGTCTTTTATTTTTCTTTTCATTGTGCCTCTCAGAGGGCTCATTAAATCATGTGATGTGGATCAATGTCGGTTCTAACGGAAGGAAACTAACAACCGTTCAGATGATAAGCACTTGTCATAATCGATTATTTGCGTTAGAAATCAATATGTGCAATGAACACAAGAAAGCCACACGTAATAAAGTGTCATAATTGGCGCTGAGTGTATTACTCAAACATAAACTTAAAAACCAGAGAAAAAGATGTAAAGAAGAAGACAAAGTGAAAATCGTTCGCTGACCGTTTTCTTTATTTCTTTTACTTAGATCTCTCGACGTATCGGGCTTCTGATTTATCTCTTTCAGTTTTAGAATCGCTACAAATTGATTATTCACTTGAGAGAATCATATTGATTAGAAATGCTAGTCAGGTTCTTTAACATATAATAACATTAACATTAGAAAGTAAAGATAAAAGACAGTCATGAAACAAATCGATCCTCTCTTCTTTATCTTTTCAAAAAACACTTCAGGGTATGGAATGAGCGAAAAAATAAATAATCCGTTAGTCGAGTACTGAGAAGAAAAAAAAAATATATATATATATTGACAGGCCACAAAACAAGGGCGAAAGTGAAATCCTTCTGGGGGTGGGGGGCACTGAGATTTTTATCGATCCAAACGGAAATATCCGTTTTTGCTTCTTTTCTGAAATTCAATTTTCGAAATCATTATTCTTGGTATCCGTTAGGTTTTAACAGTTCATTTGAAACAGCTTATCACTTATTTCTACTTCACTTTTATTCAAATAACTGATTCAGTGTGTTATTCAGTGATGATAATTATATTTCAAATCAACTCAATTCTTATGAAACCTTCAAAAATGTCTTCTTTTTTATTGTTATTTTAGAAGTATAAATAGTTAAGTAAAACTGCATATTCCATCAAGACTTTGATTCATATTCCGCGATTTGCACTCGGTTACAACTCTCCTTTGAAACATATTTGTATACTTCATTCATTTTTAAGAGGGTTTGCGGGAAAACCACCTAAATTTTGAGAGGATGAAATCTTCAATTTGAAAGGAAAACTAGAGAAATGCTTTATATTTCAGCTGAATAAATATTTAAAGGCATAGATTTGTGTTTTATTTAATTTTCCCTTAAAATTGGCATGGACTTTCGGCGCACGTGTGTGTGAGTGTGCGGGTAGCTGACCGTACACATGTCATGCCGCATTGACAAACATATATGAATAGTAGAGCGATTACACAGCACAAATGGGCTGAAGTTTCCGTTGAAGCATGAAAAAGACTATCACCAGTTGGTTTTGATCTCACTGTTCACTTTCATATTCACACTTTCTTTATCACTGATCATCTTGTACATGAGTATAGCATAACTTAACCATATATTTTTATCATATATATATATATATATACATATATATATATATATATATATATATATATATATATATATATATATATGTATATATATGTGTGTGTGTGTGTGGGAGGGGTGTAAATAAACGTCCAAAGCGTTTTACAATTAGTGGCGTTTGAATAAACGATTTGATTTCACACGTAACTGAAATTACATATATATATATATATATATATATATATATATATATATATATATATATATATATATATATATATATATATGTATGTATATATATATATGTATGTATGTATATATATATGTGTGTGTGTGTATGTGTGATAGAATAGTAATTAAGGAGGATTTGAGATAATTATAGTTAATTCATCGAGTCTACAAGAAACCTAAACAGAATGCAGAAAGCACTGTCTTATATTTGGGATTCATCATCAGTGCGCATCCAATACCGAAAAATTAAATCCAGAGAGTTGCAATATGTGGCATATGAGTTACGATATAGACACGATATAGACACGATATTGCGCCATTCGTTCACATATCGAAATATCGTCACCACTTCATCAGCGAGGCCCGTTGGTACAGCTGGTATCACGTTTGCCTCATTTCGTAACTGTCCGGGTTTCAATTCTTTGTAGTGGATGCGCACTGTTGACGAGTTTCAAAATATAGGAAGAAACGGCCGTCTAGTGCATTCTGCTTAAGCTTCTTCTAGACTCGATTAAAAAAAAATATATATATATATGGCAACACGTATTCAAAGATAACTATCTTCTAGAGCAGCTAGCCAATCCCTGCTGCACACAATTGCTCAGGCATATTTTGTTTGTTAAAAACATACAGATCTAACCTGTCGTTTATACTGCAACTCTACTGAGCAGACCATAGTAACAGCTTTTGGGAAAGAGCGTGTTATCTAGCGTGATCAACAATCTTAACAACACCAGCTCACACACAACCACGGTCACGATGAGTTGTGACTTAGTGCTAGCACATATATCCACGGCCTCCAAGTATTCCGTCGATCCACTTTCACTCACAAGACTTGGGTCAACCTGTGGTATGTTTACAGGCACATTCCAAAGGTGCCGTACGATAGGATCACACGCCTCCAGACCAATAATATCAGGAAGTCAATTTCCTGACAAATCAACCGCGGTGAGATTCGAACTCGCTTTGCGTGGTAAGATTCTCTCTCTCTCTCTCTCTCTATATATATATATATATATATATATATATATATATATATATATATTCCTGTTTTATTTTTATACAGGTTTTTTTGTTTTTGAGTAACCCTAAGAGGAGGGGACACACTTCCGAGCTGTAAACGTTGGTTAATAATCGTCTTAATAGTATATTACATTAAAAAGACCTGTCCTACACAAGAAAAAATATAAATTAATATATAAAATGATGCTCTCATTTCATACAAGCACACAGTACCGACTGATTAAACTTTAGCCTGAATTTCTGTTCATCCAGACGCAACAAAACCTTTTGGAAATCGAAGCCACTTGAATCAAATCCGCGCAACCGATTCTAGCGATATTAATAATGTCTAGGGTTTTAGCAGAAACGCGCCGTATGTGTGCACATTTTTGCGCGTTAATATAACAATTTGCCTGCAATGTTATTGAAACAAGCCTGAGTAGCTAATATAAATTTCCCTCTCATTTCGACTTCCTCTGCGACTCTACACACAAACTTACAAATGCTAAAAATAAAATAACTTGCATACCAATAAATATAAACTTGTTTGATTGATTGATGCTGCCGTGAATATTTGAGAAATTTAGTGACTGCTTATCGATAGATTTCCTTCTGAGAAAAGACTTGTATCTACGAGAAGGGCATTGGATTTAGAACGCTCTGTTATCTTTAACCCGGCATGATTGAAGAGTTCTCTTGAAAGGTGCCCGGATTTGGCACGCTGTTTCCGATCCTGCTGAGACGTCGAATGTGATAAGAAGTGCAATGGAGGTTGACATGACAACCACTTCCATCAATCAACGTGTCCTTAGCAGAGCACATTTGACAGCACCCAACCACTCACCTAGGAGAGCTGCCATTTCAAGATTCAGGATTTAGGTGCTTTCAGCGACCAATCCTTCAACCTTCATTTATCATCAAGCCAAATCCAGCCAATCGGAAGATCCGTCACGAATTCTACAAATATCGGGTCTATAGATCGCTCGCAGAAATCTGCGTCGTCACTTCCATGAGGTAAGCTGCGATGTTAAAGAAAAAAATAATAAAAAAAAGGAAAATAATCGAACCTATTATGACTTTTTTTTTTAGAAATACCGCGGAGATTGAAAAATATTTTTTTCCATATTTAAGATTTTGTTTATCGAATAACAAGCTTGTCCATATGCAGGAAGTTATTAAAATCGTAAATAATTTCCGTTTCTTTATCCACTATATTCTTCAATAAAATAAAATGAATTATAATTATATGTTATTCAATTTTCTACATCCAATGTGTGAAAGCACGGGCGATACCCTGCCTGCATCAACTTCCAACCAGGGGAGCTAACACAGTTTCAGTGTTTAAGGGGGTACTGCCAACTTTGGCGTTAGCGACAGCGTTTTTCACCAGACATGGTAATGTTTCTCGTTTGAAACGTGTCAGTCTCTGTGATTTTTATGCAACTGCAAGTCACTTTTTCTAACGTTGAGTTCAGTCAAAGCGTTTGCTTTTGATCCTTTTATGCAGAACACAACGCGTTCGTAGTGACTCATATCAATGACGTATAAAGGAAGGTAAGCAGATGTGTTTCAAGTGGGAAGTAGTACTGCGTCGCGAGTATAGTTTTAATTAACTTTGTTTATTTTGGATCTTGACCAGATCCAAATCGATGCCAGTTGGGCTATGGTCTGGAGAAGATGTAATGATGGTAAACATATTTACCATTATTTATAATGGGATTTTACCGTTTATCAAGCAGCTCTTCGATATCGTTTGAGTAGAATTATATAGCTTTTGATGTGAAAACATATTCGACGAACTCGTGAATCTATTTTTATTAGAGAAAAAAAAACCCTTTGATTTCCTTTTTTGCAGCAATCGAAAATGGCAATATGGAGAAAGGTAAGGCGAATATGATGATTAGCGTTGAACAAACAAATCTACTTCCAAATTAATTTCTTATGATATTCTGGCTGTATACGACGATGCATTTTCGTGGAAGAAAACGACTTTTTTTCTGTAACCCCATTGCACCTGCTGCGTAATATCTAAAGTCAATACGTATACTTCAAATTTATATCAGTAAACTTATTTATTCTTAACTACCATTGATCAGAAGATAGGATGATAGGTTCAACATTACAATTGGTTTCCCAAAACGGAAATTATTTAAAATTAACTAAATATTTCATAGTTTATTCTAAATCTAAATTAAAGTTAATCACAAACATGGATTTTGTTTTCCCACCCTCGGTCTTCGCGAGGATGCTTTTATTTTCTGCTGCTCAACGACAGATAATTTACATTTTAAATATTTCAGATTAATTTTCTCTTTCCCAATTCTATTCTAAACTTTCGTTAATAAAACCAATCTATTACCCTTGAAATATCATTAATGGCGATTTCAAGAGAATTAAAACTGAAATTTAAAAAAAGGTCAAAAATATTTTTATTTCCTAAATGCCTGTGAGCAAAGCGAAAATAATTTACCCTGAAAACCTCCTTGTCATCCTATTATTTTAATGACATATCAACACTGGGTAGTTCATTACATATCCATAGAAATGTAGAAAAATACTTTAAAATATCGATACATCATCGGATTGCTCTAGATTTACAACGGTAGACAAAGGTTCATTGTTTTCTAGAGTAAAAATAAAATATAGGTTTTACTTTAGATCAAACATATGTTCTCAGGTGTTCTGTGTACACGAGTGTTACAAAGGTAGACGCAAGTTCGGTTTGACATATATTAAAAAGGTAGACACAAAGTGGAGAAAAGAAAAGATAGACCCAGGTTGTGTTTACACGAGTCAAAAAGTCACATATATTTTCCGGTTTAACATACGGACAAAAACGTAGAGATAACTTGAGTTTTGATTAGGGTCTAAAATAAATATGGTGTGTAGGTGTCAATATAGAGGCACAGCTCCGTTATATAATCGATTGATTGATTTAGTTTTTTTATGACTTATCAACCTTTCGTAGGTTATCAAAAAGTCAGAAAATATCTGAGGTCGCCAGAAGTGTGTAGAGATAATAATTAATTTCTGATACACATCGTTCTAATTAACTCATAGCTGACGGATGAAGAGATGAATTCATACCTTGTCCAAGGATATTTTTAATAAGTGAATATAACGAACACGAATCTGTTTTCAATTTCTGAGCAGTTATCCATTCCACCGTCCGCACATCCAGTCTTAAAGCACTTATTATTTAGGAGCGGTAACTCATCTAGATACTGAGCAAGTCCGACGTTGCATAACCTCAGTGATTGTACAGAAACTGGTTTTAACCTGATATAGACGTAAAATTACGTGAAATGTAAGACATGTCAGAGTTGAGATTCAAAGAGAGAAAAAACCCAGTTCTGGCTTGCACCTGTAAAGGTGGAAGCAACGCCGTTCTAAGTGAAACAAAAGTTGAAGACATGTCCAGTTTATCTTAGAGTCAAAAAGGAATAGTCAATTTCTATGACTTCGATTCAAAATGGTATACACAGGTCAGTTTTGCACGTGGTAAAAGTTATCATTATCAATCTTCAACCACTGACAATCCCCTTTTCACACTGTTCGGACATGTATTGCTGCCCCCAGGTACCCAATGCCCAACCCTGAGTCCCGAGCCTTGGTGTCTTAGAAAATCAATTTTCGTGAGAAGACACTTCCAAAAGGATGCCATAGGTGTGAGGAAGAGGCGATTTTCTTGTTCGCTGAATGGCAGTGGCCGGCAAACTGTAATCGTTTTTGTTTGAGCTTAAGAGAGATTGGTCTCAATTGTATTAAGCGTTGCATGTGATCTCCAAATGAAATTCTGAATTTTCCTAAGTAGATTTGCATATTTTTCATCCAGTCGTCTTTCAAGATGAACAGATAATGTCCAAGTTCCTGATCCATACAAGAAGAAAAGGTATACTTGGTTTCCTCCTTGGCCTAAAGTAAATAAAAAAAGACCAGTCAGATTTGCAGGAGATAGAGGAGTAGGCAGTTCTCATATTTACTCTAGAATAGAAAAATAAGTCATGACATATTAAAAAGGAACATACTATCCGTTTTTACGACTGACAGAAAGCTAGAATCAGCGTTGGTTTGTAAAGAAAAGTAAAAAAAAAAAAAAAAAAAAAAAAAAAAAAAGTAAACACCTTTCCTGATTATAAAAGATAGAAAAGAAAACGTTGGTCAGGTTTTACAGAATTCTCTAAGTATTCCGTTTGATTCCAGACTTTTGGTTTTGAGAGAGAGAGAGAGAGAGAGAGAGAGAAAGTGAAAGAGAGAGAGAGATTTATTACCATTCTGCCGTCAACAGAGTCAGCGTCTTCCAATGCTCACTAACAAAGCAGTTATTTTAGATGAGAGAATTATGTAAAATATGTAATGGGGATTGCGACAGAGAACGTTTCCCTGGTGATGAGATCCGCTTTTTAAAACGAAAATCAGAAGCCAAGTTCCAGAGACAACTCTCAGTAGAGATGCAACAACGTCATTTGCTAATCACTTCTTAGTAATCGAACTCACAATGATCAATAAACTTGCGCATATACATCAATTCGCACACTTGACCTAATCGTATCATCGCTTTAAATAAGCTATGGACTGGTTTTACTTACGTTCTTTACACTCAATTGACAGCATGAAGACACGGCGTCTACTTCATTAACGAATACGTCAACAGTTCGTTGAGGTTTTCAACCATCGGCTTCGTTTCGTCGTTTCGCTACCGTGCCGCGGGGAATTAATTCTCCACAAAATGTCAGTAGGTCTTGTTGAAAGGAAAAATGTTACGTTTGCCCGTAAGACGAAAGCTAATGTTTAGTATGGCTGGAAGGTTGCCTGTTTTTGTTTTATTCTGAACGAAGGAAAATCTGTCTAAAAAAAAAAAGAAATACTTGACAAGTCAACAGTTTAAATATGCAGCCTTTCCGAGACTTAATGTCACAAACAGAATCATTCTTGTAGAATATAAAAAAAAAGAATAATATATAAAAAAAAATAAAAAAAATAAAACACTTGAGACGCTTGTGCTCTCATCCGGTAACATGTCAGCGTGAAATATTAGATTTGTGATCATGCCCACAATAATTAAAATCATCATTATTATCTGTGTTGTGCCCCTTCAAAATGAAGAGGAACTTGGCTCTCCACAACATTCTGTATTTCAACTCTTTACACTTTCCTCTTGTTTTCTCTGTCTATGCACACCGGTGATTTTTTTTAATTCTCTCACTTCACGCTTGTAAAGCTACCTTCCGGCTCCAAGCTTTGCAACCAACTTTAAATTTAAATGCAATGTCAATCACTGTTTACTGTAATCCTGATTGCTGTTTTTTTTTTCTTTCTTCTTTCTACTCATTACAAATGTTTCTGTTTCTAATTCCCCCACAACCTGTTTCCCGTTACGTGTTAGCGGCTGTAATGCCTTGCTTGGGGTGATACCGATTTTTTAAAAAATCAGATTCCCAGATGGGCTGGTTATTTGACATTTCATTTAAAAGTCTTTTATTAATTTTTTTTTTTTTTTTTTAAAAAACAAAAAAAAACTTAAACATCTTGAGGCGGTGCTGACCATTGTGTATTTAATAACATTTGATTTTATAGTTGTTAGTTGTTATATATTGAGGTGTTTTCTCTTATTCTTGCGGATGGTAAATCGTTCCCCTAATGAAAAGAAATTGTTTAAAAAGTCCTATAACTTCTAAGTTTATAACAACTCCTGGCTTCTAGAATATGACTTTAAAAAAAACAACTTTAATATCTTTGTTTTAAGGTGAGGATTACAGCAGTTTTTTTTTCTTTTTTTATAGATAAACTAAACACGTGACCTGTTGTGTCACTGACAGTTCAGGTTATAGAACATTGAATTTGATTTCAACATGAAAAATAAATTGTCTGTATGAAGAAAGTTGAAATAAAAATACTATAAAGCACACGCATTTTTAAACCTTATTCACTTAAAATATTTTTTTTTAAATCCGATTGACTAAAAATACCTTTATTTAATATGCCAAAAATATTATAATATCATATTCACTGGAAAATATTTGTTTTAAATATGGCAAACAATACTTTTTAAATAATTAAAAATATTGTTTGTTTAAAGAAAGCTGAAATATAAATAAGCACACACGCAATCACAGAGAGGTGAAAAAAAGAGATAGAAAGAGAAAGGTGGAACGAGAGAGAGGTGGAAAGAGAGAGGTGGAAAGAAACTTAAATTATTATGCGCCTGACCGCAGACGTACGCAAGATTCACAGACTTTTAGTATTATAAGATAGATAGATAGATAGATAGATAGATAGATAGATAGATAGATAGATAGATAGATAGATAGATAGATAGATAGATGGGGATGAACAGAAGAAACAATGGATAACGAATGCCATATTAGCTGAGTTTGAATAACAATCAAGTGTGGCGTCACCCCGGGGTCGCTGCGCCAAATGTGACGTCTGCCTGGCCGCGTCCGTCGTGCTTATCCTGGTCACGGCACCAATTGTGACGTCAACCTGTCTGTCTCCGCGGCGTCGCCGTCCTATCCTCTCCTGTGACGACCAATGTGACTTGGTATTGGTCGCGTCACCAAATGTGACGTTCTAAACTTTTGCTGATTCGGATGGGAATCTGGTTAGATTCGGCATCAGCCTTGTCGTTCCTAGCTCGCCTCCAACGTCTGGTTACCGAAGTAACTGTTTTTATTTCTAGTCTAACCTACCCACGTTGTGATTTGATCTTAGGTAGACGAGATCAGTCAGTCGCCGGCCGTAATGCAAGTCGAGTTCGAACAAGGGTAATACCGCACAAGTATATGTAAAAGAAAAAAAGTAACAACTCGAAAAGTTCAAATGTGTTAAAAAAAGGATAACAATATTTTATATCTGGTTGCTGAATACAGGACTGCGTCTTTCTCCCAAACCGCTAATGTGGACACGTGACACTTTGCGTTTGTTAGGCGAGTCTTAACATCTTAAAGTGTTCTTTTAAGAAACTGGTTTTGGTGTATGTTCAGTTGATATTCGTAAAACTTGTTTTGATGGTGTGAGCCTAAGTCATTCTTCAAAAATAAATTGTTCTTGGTTAGAAGTTGAGGTCGAGAATGCGTTAGTCTTTCAGTCAGGTTCCTGCGAGGCGGGTCTCAGAGCTCACAGCTTAACTCTTGCCTCTCTTTCTAACCCCAACTAACTGACTGCCGTCCACCCGTTGCGACTCTGCTTATATGAACACCAACTAAAACCGGGGTGGGCCTGTCGGAGTTTGATGTTCCTTGATAATCCTAAATCCACAACAAGGATTTCTTTGTTTATCGAACAGGAAAATCCACCACTTTCCATTTTTGGAAGTTCCTACTTTCTAATTAAAGAGAATCACCCTCCCAAATTCGTCCTTTGTCATATTGGTATCTCATACCAATCCATTCAGAGGCGTCAACGGGTTTCCCCTCTCTCTCACAGTGGCTTCTCATACTGATCCCATTCAGGGGGTGTCAACAGGCTTTCCCTCCTTCTTCACATGATTACCTTCGCCTACCGCTCACACCACCATTCAGCCAATGGACGCCCATCAGCGTGGGTGTGGCTAGACTGGCCTCGGTTTAAAAATCTCGCTCAAAAAAAAAAAAATTATCTTCCTTTTTTTTTCTTTTCTTTCTTTTATTCTTCCCCGCAACAAACCCATACGACCCGTAGTATGATTCTTAATCTCAATCTTAAACGAATGTCACCTGGAGCTCGTCATTCGAGAATTTCGCCAGCATCAAGTGGGTGATCAATTGGCGACTTTGCACCCTGGTGCCAATTATTCGTTTCGATAAAATAATTTTTCTATCATGGCCAGTTCCGACACAAAACAGGTGCTCTTCTCAAATTATATTTCCACAGATAATTAAAGGTTTAATCTTTCCTTCCTTGTACTCTCCGGGTGGTCCAGCAGACATTTTTCTCGTTGAGAGCGCGACCCAATTAATTTTTATCTCTTAGCATTCTGCCTTGTAGGCCACTTGATTAATTTGAAATTTCCATTATCACCATAGCAGACGGCTATCTTCGCTAATGAAAATAAAATCTTTACCACTTTTCTTTGTTAGAAAAAATAACATCGCTCAGTGTCTTTTCGTTATAGCTTCTTATCACCTCAATTAATTCTCGTCTCCTTTTCACTTTTTTCTTTTTTTCTTTTTCACGCAACCCTAAATAGTGTCACACAAGTTTATTAAATTCGCTTATGTGTAAATACATATTCAAGTATAGAATTAACTTTATCTTTCTCACATATACCCATTAACATTTGTCTTCCACCTCTTACTAGAACCCCTTATACAACAAACTCTTTCATTAACCCTCTGCCTCGAAGTGGTTTTGGGGCTTGAATAAGTTAAACGTTAGTAAAATAATAATAATAATAATAATAATAATAATAATAATAATAATAATAATAAAAGAATAAAGTTACACGCTTTTCCCCTCTAATACTTCTTCACTCAATAAGTATTGTTGTATTGTTGGCACGTTTCCTTTCCCTTTTCTTTTATAGCGTTTCGTAGCTCACACGTTCAGTCCATGGTATTTTCTCTCACCATCTGCAAGTCCCTATATTCGTAGCTTCTGGTCGCTTTTTCATCTCTAAAGAAATTTTCTCGCATTCCTTTGCATATAGGATGGGATAAAGAAGTACGGCACAGAACGTTCTTGACATAGAACATATGGTTACATCAAACTACTTCAACTGTAAAATGAAGAGGACTTCCGGCCAATCTAGTTTTGAACTTAAATCCATAAGGTCTACGTGCCATAGACGAAAGTTCATCAGAACAATTACCATGAAAGTATTTATAAAAAATTAAAGCGGTGGGATAATGACTGAAGACTAGATGACAGACCGGGACTAATAATATTGCAGATTCAGCATTGGATTTTATCAACATATAGCAGGATCCCCAAATAAGCTGTGACAGCCATATTTAAAATCAGGACGAATGATAGACTCATAAATATATAAGATCAATTCTGACGAGAAGAAAGGTCTAGCATGACACAGTTAATAATGTTTCTTAGCAGCAGAGCTAATAATTGATTCAATATAACCTTTCCACTTGATGTCTTCTTAAAAAAATATCGACGCCCTTTATATTAAACAATTAAAGTTAAAAAATATGCCCTACTTTATTTATAAATAATGGTAATGTATTTGTGATTAATATTGTTGATGCTATATGTTTGGTTCGTATGGAAAGTGAGGTCATCATATTATCCTTGACTTCAATTTCATGGAAACAACAAAAGCGTATTGAGATGATTATTGTAAGCATAATTCTTCAACGCTTTGTTGGAACGTATAGATATTTATATCACATCTAATCAGTTTAAGGCCGTCTAGTAGAATCAGAACCATTGAATTACAGGAAATCGAAAGTTTAATAAGAACCAAATATATCATACAGGATTATTCTTTGAAACGCTAAACGATCCATTCTGCTTTTGTGGCTGCCACCGTCAGCGGCACGTCGACCCACCAAATGCACTAATGTATTATCGTTTTCCCCATCCAACATTTCATATTGGCGGAGGTGAGTTTATTTCAATCGATTTTAGATGATTTATGTTTTATTTAATATTTAATGCTTGAGAGAATAATCGGTAGCTGATTTATATTTCAAATTTTTATTCGTTTTTTTTTCCGTTTGCAAATTCAGTAGTGAGTTACTAAAAGCGAGTTTTATTTCGTAGGAGCAATCATATAAAAATCAGCTTTTAACAGTCTAGAACAAAGTATCAATAAAGTATTCAATTTCCGTGCTTTAAACACGAACAAATATTAATTTTCTTTTTTTTTTCTCAGGGTGCGAGTGCTATTTGAGGACATATTGTTTTAAGTTCGCTACACACTCAAAACTTTTATAATATTTTTTCTTTTATTTCAGATAACACAGTCAGAGGAAGATGTTAAACAAAGAAATGAAAAGACATGCAGTCATTGTTGCTTTAGCTGCCAAACATAGTGATTTAAAAATCAGTAACTTTTTACATGTGGCTAGGTCATTTGTTCATAAGGTTCGGTTGGAACTGGCGGGATGTGATGGGAATGCTACCCCTGTAGCAAAAAGGAAAATAAACATTCACAGCGCACTGATACCGTGAGAACACCACCAGAATGTATACGGA
The DNA here is from genome assembly GCA_963932145.1 of Acanthosepion lycidas. NCBI lineage: Eukaryota > Metazoa > Mollusca > Cephalopoda > Sepiida > Sepiidae > Acanthosepion > Acanthosepion lycidas. The sequence goes on from OZ010576.1 coordinate 37,461,427, forward strand.
AAGTTCAAAACATCATCGATGAGAACACCGGAAGATCAATGAGGTCCATCGCCCAAAAAACTCCAGATATCAGAGTGGACTATCAGAACCGTGTTACAATAGGACATTCGATATAAGACATATGTAATGAGGAAAGGGCAATTCATACTGGTGAAGACACCTTAAAAACCGTCTCATGCGTTCAAAACTGTAACTGAACAAAGTGAAAAATCCCCATGAACATGGCATGCTTTGTTTTTTCTCTGACGAAAAAAAGTTTCATCAAGATCAAAAAACAAGCAGGCAGGATGGCAGGTGGCTATGTGCATCTCCTGAAGTACCGAGAGTGATGCACACCAAATATACTGTGATGGTTTTAAGGAGTTTTGAGTAGAGAAGGTCATGTCATGCCACCTTACATTTTCTCACAAGCTCTTAGGTTCAATGCTGCTGCATACATTAATGTTCTTAAAACTGTTATTAAGCTCTGGATAAATAAAGTATGCAATGGAAGGCCATATGTCTTTAAGCAAGACGCTGCACCTTCTCACAAAGCCATTGTAACCCAGGATTTGTTATCAGAGAACTTTTACGATCATGTGAGCCCAATATGTGGCCCCTAACTTGCCAGATTTAAATCCTAAGAACTATGACGTGTGGAGCGCCGTTGATAGGGAGACTAATCGACATCCTCATAGCACCCTAGCTGTACTGAAGGCCGCCATTGTCCAGGTGATGTCCAACATGAATAAGGACCACTTCATTGTAGCTTGCGGACGGTTTAGACATCGAATATAAGCAGTCATTGAAGCCAAAAGTGGTTTCATAGAATAATTAGATAAAGAAGTATGGTGAATGATATTTGTGTCAATTTGAATGAAATATATACGTTGTTTGCTAAAATATTACTGTTTATTTAACATACTAAAAATGTCCTCAAATATCACTGGCACCACGTAGAAAAAAAAAACATTATAATGAGAATAGATGCGTGAATGTCAGTTTGAAGCTTAAGAGATTCTTAGTAATAGGCGGGATGTAGCAGTTTTATTACATTTGCATCATATACATTGTTTAATACTGTTATGTTTTGCATTTATTTCTGTGTAGTAGCAGCTGTAGTACAGTTCTCCGTGTCATGAATAGCAACCTGTTCTGGTATGCATAGCCACCCTATGTTCGCCGGTTGATCTCTATTTATAATTGTCTATCTAATTTGCTTACAATACTACACCTCCCTGAATCGGAGATGTCGTATACCCTTGTTTTTTCTTTAATATTCCTGATTATTTTCGTTTTGTGTTGTCTTTCCCCATGTCTTTCTTTTTTTCTCTTTAATGGTGATATCGGTCTCTCTTCATTTTCTTCTTTATACTTGTCTCTCTTTTCATTCTCACTTTCTTCCATTTCCTGCTCAGTTCCACTTTTCTAACTTTTTGTCTTTTCTTGTTTTTGATCTTCCATTTCTAAGCCATCCAGTTGGTTTCTGCTTCTGAACTGATCTGTATGTGCCAGTATATGGTGTCCATGTTGCTCCAGTATAGCATTGTTGTGTCCTTTTTGTATCAAGACATTTTCTTCTTCTGGATTAGGCCTTTACTCTTTCTATACCATACCTTTTCTTCCGTTGCAAAGGATATGTTTATGGGGAGCTATAATTTGTTTTCTCATTAATGCCCAAGGGCTCAGTTTTCTTCCTGCATGTGAAATGACTCTGTAACTTTTTTGGTAGATACTTTCAATTCTTTCATTTAGTGGTGAGAATGCTTTTAATTGCATTTTTACCGTTTTTACCATTCTTTCCGCAATGTCATTAAATTGTGGGTGATAAGGTGTCGTCTTGTATGGGATGCATCTAATCTGTTTTAACCACGCAAATAAATTCTTGTCGCAAAGTTTGGGAACATTGTGGTGACTATTGTATGGGGTACTCCATTCCTTGAGAATATAGTTCTTAGTACTTGCTTTATTGTGTTGGCTTTTCTGTTAGTTATTTTGACAAACTCTGGACATCCTGAATATGAATCCAATAATACTAAGAAAAATCCCCTATCTTTGATATGTGCGAAATCCATGTGTCCCCTAACCCATGACTCAGCTTCCATAGGCCATGAGTGAATTTTTGCTTCCTTGATGTTTTTTCTTTCCGCACATTTTGGGCATCTATTAACGCATTCCTCTACATCTTTTGAAAATCTTTGTGTTGATGTTATGCCACAATGCACTTCAACATGTACTCCTTTAAATAGGTCCCTTCTCAATATTTGTGGAGTTACTATTATATCCACATTGCATATTATGCCATTTTCTATGGTTAATTTGTTCTTCGTTTCTTTAAAGGATCGATCTGCCATTGAACAATTGTCCCATACATTATTTTGTTATTCTCTATACTATTCTGTTTAATATTGGGTCTCGTTTTGTTTTTATTTTGAGTCTATTTAGAGGAATAACGTCCGTTTCTACAGAGTGTATTATTTTATCTTCGGTATTTTCCTGCTTTTCTTCTGTTTATTCTTGAACTATAATCTTGATAACGCTTCTACGAGAAGAATAGTGTTTTACGTATACTATGTCAAAAATGAATGCCACAATTTTTATTGCCCGTCTTGATATTCTTGACGATGTGATTTTTGCAGTTCTTTTCTCCTGTTAATTATGTATCCCAATGGTTCTTAGTTCAATTTTAATAAGAATACTTTCCTATCAAAATGCTCCGTCCCCTTTCCATGCTACATACAATCGCTACCGCTTCTTTTTCAATATTAGAGCAGTTAGTTTCAGCTGACGTTAACCTTCATGATATGTACATAATTGGCTGTTATTCTTGTGATGGAATAGCAGTAATTGCTTTTCACTAGCTTCTGTGGTTAACGTTACTTCTTTTTGCGGTGCGAAAGCAATAGTTTGCTTTTGTGTTCAGTTAAATTCATTGTTTTATTTTTGGTGAAATTTTGCAAATGGCTCTATTATGTCGCTGTATCTTGATATTTATTTATTATAAGAATTTATTAGCTCCCAAAAGTATTCTGATTGTTATTTTTTTTTTTTTTTTTTTTTGGGAGCAGCTATTTCTGTTATTTTGTTTGTTAATCTATCGTCGGATGATATGCCTTCTTTTGATATTTGATATCATGAATATGATAACTTCTTACAGTCAAAAATACATTTGTCTTTGTTTGCCGTTATGCCTGCCTTTTTTAATCTCACTACAATTTGTTCTGTTTTATATTTCAATTCTTCTTTACTTCTTGCCCCTACACATATATCGTCCTGGTATATTATCATATCTTTTTTTATTTTTCCTAGTAAGACTCTTTCAATTGCTTTCTGAAAAATATGGCTCATATTCTTTACCCCAAACAGTAGACGAGTCCATCTTAGTATGCCTATAGGGGTGTTTATCGTGGTGATTTCTATTTGGTTGTCTGCTGCCTTGAGATCAGGTTTTACTAATTCGACGCTCGCAGTTTCGAACTTTCTCAAAATAAAAAACGTTGAACATATCTGGTGATTTACCCCATTTTGTAAACACCACATATCCTTAAATCTCCGCCAGGTTTCTGTATCTCTATTATCGATGACACCCAACTTCTACCACCTACGGTTACTCTTTTTAGTATGCCTTGTATTACTTTGTTTAATGTGGTTTCTACCAAAGGTAGAATGTAAATTGGTACTTTTCTTGACTCTACGTTTTTCGGTTCAATCACTATTTTTGTGACAATATTTAGCGGTCGCGTGAAAATTAAAAGCGAGAAATAATTAAGGCGAGAAGAAGCTATCACGGAAGACATACTGAGCGATGTTATTTTTTTAACAAAGAAAAGTGGTAAAGATTTTATTTTCATTTGCGAAAAAAGGTATTTTTTTTTTGCGAAAGATAGGAAATTCGTAAGATACCGGATCTGTCGGAATTAATTTATGCTATGACGCGGCGAATAAAAGCTAGCAATCTGCCCATGGCAATAATGAAAATTTCAAATTGGTCAAGTAGTCTACAGGGCGAAATGCTGGAATATAATGGTAATCAGGTCAATGATGCGACCGAGAAAAAAGATCAGTTTAGACCACCACCAAAGAAAAAAAAAGGGAAGTGAAAAGAGAAAGGGAAGGAATAAACCATTAACTATCTTTCGGAGATGTCATTTGGTTTTGGGAAAAGACACCTGATTTATGTTCAGACTTTGGCATGATGAAAGTTTGTTACCGGGACAGATTGTTGACGATAGGAGTACGAAGGCGTTGTGGTTACAAAGAGATTCACTTGACCATTCTGATGATAATCATTTGACGAAAATCTCGATGATAAATTCCAAATGATATTCGGTTAAGATAGAGATTAAGGATCGCACTACATTCGTAGGGGCCCAGTCGGGGAAAAGAAAGAAAAGAAAAAAAAGAAGATTTTTTTTTCCTTTGAGCGATAATTGTAAACACCCGCGCCGCCGAGCGTCATTGGCTGAGTGGTGGCGTGACCGGTTGGGAAGGTAAACATATGAGAAGGAGGGGAGGCCAGTTGATGCCTCTGAGGGGGTTGGTGTGAGATACCACTATGAGAAAGAAGGGAATCCTGTTGACGCCATCTGAGGGGATTGGTGTGAGATACCAATATGAGAAAGGAAGAATTTGGGAGGACGATTCCCTTAAGAACCCCTCTAAAGCAGAAAGTAATGGACTTCCAAAAATGGAAAGTGATAAATTTTCCTGTCCGAAAACAAAGAGAATCTTTATTGTGGATTTGGAATTATGGAGGAACCCAAACAACGACAGGCCCACACACGGTTTTGGTCGGCGTCCATATAAACAGAGTCGCAGCGAGTAGTTTCAGTTGGAGAGTTCGGCAGAGTTCCGAGGAGACGCAGACGCAGACAGAGTTGAGTTGTGATCTCTGAGACCAGCCTCGCAGAAAGCTGACTGAAGATCCACGCATTCTGACTTAGACTTCTAACCAAGAACAATTTATTTTTGAAGAACGACTTAGACTCACACCACCAAAACAAGTTATACGAACATCGCCTGAAGATACCAAAAACCAGTTATTGAAAAACAACTTAAGATATTAAGACTCGCCTAACAAACGCATAGTGTCACGTATCCATAGAAGCGGTTTGGGAGAAAGACGCAGTCCTGTATTCAGCAACCAGATATAAAAATATTTGTTATTTTTTTTAACACATTTGAATCTTTCGAGTTGTTACTTTATTTTCTTTTACATATACTTGTGCGATGTCACCTCTGCTCGAATTCGGCTTGCACTACGGCCCGGCGACTGATTGATTTCGTCTACCTGAGAGCAAATCACAACGTGGGTAGGTGAGACTAGAAATCAAAGCAGTTACTTCGGTAACCAGACGTTGGAGGCGAGCTGGGAACGACAAAGCTGATACCGAATCTAACCAGATTCCCATCCGAATCAGCCAAGGGTTAGAACGTTACATTTGGCGCCGCGACCAATACCAAGTCGCATTCGTCGTCACAGGATAGCACGGGGGCGGGAGAGGCCCGGGGTGACGTCATATTTTTGTTCCATTTTTAAGCCATAGTTTTTGATCTAGCAGGTGCTATAATGGCATCCTACTTCTTTGAACACTTCATATAGAATGGTGATTATCTGTTTAAGAGCGTCTGTATACATATTATGGTGACCGTTGTCGTCATTTTCATCGAGAGGGAAAATGAGAGCACCTTTTTACAGTCAGGATCCACCATTCTATTTTTACGGCGTCAAACCGTCCACGTGTTCCTTTGAAGAGGAGGAAGTTCCATTCAGTTAGTTTCTTGCCGCGAACTATTATTTGACAAACAACAGAGAAAATGCTTCCGTGACAACTACAATCTTGGTCTCTTTTAGTATATCGTCAACCGATATCTTTCCCACTTGTCATCATAATATGCCTTCCCCCTCCTTACAACAATCTAACTCAGTAACACATTACCTTGACGGCTCCTTGTTTTTGTTGAACTAAAATGAAAAATAAGAAAACTTGATTTGTTTGGCAGGTTAAATGAAACCGCCAAATAGTGGATGTATAGTGAATACGGATAGCTTTATGATAATAAGAATTTAAACAGTAGAACAAACTTGGCTCTTTACTATTGATAGGTAACTTATGTAGGAGAACGAAAACTCTTAATAGAATAGAACTCGTTATTGTGGGAACGCGTAAATGTCAAAGGGAACGAAACCTGCAATAGAAAACCAACTCTTCTTCAAATTACTGCGATGGAACGTGGGTGCCAACGACCCCACTCCGTGGAACGATTCAATTACCAAACGCCTTATGAGCCGCAAGGCAGCAGGTAGATAGTAAAGTAAGCTTACTAGTGAGTCGGTAATTCAACAAGCTGAAAGGAAAGCGGGATTTTCTTTATGAGCAGAAGTCGTGGGGGCGCACGATTTCCAGGTCTTGAAAGGGTTTTGTTCTGTTTTTAGTTTGAATAATTACCCAGCGAAGGAGACTTGAGAGTCACATCTAACTTCTTGGGAACATATCACCATGTCGCTCCCATTTGGCATTAATGAATCTACCTGGTATGCCCTTACCAGACTGCATGGCATGTTAAATATTGCGCTTTTTCTATTTCTATCCTTATTCAAGCTTGTTTAATTGTTACTAAATAATAATAATAATAATAATAATAATAATAATAATAATAATAGCGAGGCATCAACACAAAATATCAGCTTGGTTATTGGCGCAGGGTAACCTACCTTGATGTGGCAAATCAGTGTTCTGGCCTATTTAGGAGTTTCTGATAATGAGTAAATGTATCATATGCAGAAGTTAAACCTATACATTTTACGGCCTGCGTATATAGTACATGTGTTGTGTACTATAAAGACGCCAAGCTCAAATTTCAAGGTAGGTAATCCTATTTGTGGTTTTATAGATGAACCCTTTGAGAAATGATGTTGTAATAAATAAAATGAAGATTCAGGAGGGATAACATTAAACAACATTGCTACTACTTATATTGGACATGAGCGCAAATGAATAGCTTATTCAAAACACGCCGAAGGAGACCAGAACTTCGGAAAATATTTCTAATACCATGTGCTATCAAATTGGAATGAAAAAAGAATAAAATCAATGATAGTACCTACCCTGAATCCATCATAAATATTCATGATATGAATTATTAAATATCAAATACTTTGAATATCTCGATGCATGCATCAATTATAACTTTTGCACCAAAGATAAGGAAAGTTAACAAAACGTTAGTTTTGACTAATCCAGTAAAGTGCTGCAAAAGCAAACCTGAAAACTGGTGTCATATTTTTAAACAACCACGTCAGATCAAGATATGGATATTATGCATGACTGTATACAACCATTTTCAAAGATTAATGGTTAAAATTGACCGAGTGAAGCCGATGGGTCTTGGTGAAGACAACACCCCTTCGTAAATTATGGACTTGCACGATAGTATGACAAATAAAGAACTGTACAAAATAACAGAAACGACATTACTTGAGGACAGCAAGAATTGAAATAAATATCATATATAACTTGAAGAGAAGATAATGACATAATCAATATGTTAATATTCCACACTACTTCAAATAAAAGGTTAGGAAGGAAACTCACATCAGAAATGGAAAGAGTGATAACAGCTACTGGACTTGAAAAGAGAAAATAATGATATAATCACGATGTTGATATTCCACACAACTTGAAATAAAATGTTAAGAAATAAACACCCATCAATACTAGAAAGAACGATAACAACTACTGGACATGCGACACTTATTTTCCTAAAAATTGTTTTAAGAGAAAGATATATATTTCAACGGAAATTAAGACAGAATGTTTGGTCAATAAATGTTTCCTTATAAGGAAACAGATAATATCATCCTTAGCATTGTACTCATCGTTTTTGCTTTGAGTTCATCTTTCAGGACTGTGTTTTCATTGTTCATGTACGGTATATTTTAGACACCGAAGATGCCATACTGTTTATATTTGAGTACCGTATGTAACGGAATATAAGGCGCACTTTTTTTTAACTAAAGATATCTTATAAAATTCCCCTGCTTTTTATATGTCATATGTAGGTTTTAAATTTGGAATAGTCAGTCAAAATTAGCTAGATGGCAACACCTATTAGCTTAGACGTTAGCATAACTTTCATATACCTATTGTCATTATCTAAAAGGGTATTTTGCAGATAAAAAGTGTTACCTTTGATAATATTCATTATATTAATTTCAAAACGTTTACTATAACTATGTTTCACTAAAATTATATGCAGTAAATTCAAATTATATATTTGCAAAATATATTTGTTTTATTAATATTTTTCTAGCGATAACTTCCGGTTGCATTGGTATAAATACAATCAGAATTTTGATATCCTAATTATTCCAATAAAACACTTACAAGACGCAGGTTGTACAGAACATAAAAAGGATATAATACATTTTTATAGGCTTGTGTTTTTTTGTTTTTTTTTTTCTATCATGTTTTGTTTAATTGTAATCATGGCTTCTTTCACCAAATTAATACCTCATAAATATAACCTAGGCTGTACCATTTACAAACAATTTTACTAATTTTACTAATTACTACTTTTTTTTCTTGATTTGCCCTGCTGAAATTAGGGTGCGACCGTGAGTCTTATATGCCGTCAAGTACGGTAGTTATTTAAACTCAGGCCTTTCTGTCCAGTGTTTTTCTCGGACAAATTTCACCTAGAGTAGTCTCTTCTATATTCTGTTGCCTGATATTTTATACTAAATTTGTTACATCCAGGTATTGGAAATGCGAAATATGTATTAATTCCACCTCCTAATTTTTTTACGGTAGATTCATGACCTATGTCATCTTTATTTTTATTTGTATTCCAGATCATAGTTGTTTAAATTCGAAAAGGAAATCAACAATGTTACCATTTTTAATTTTATATTTTAAAATCACGAATTACATTATAAATTTATGTTTATGAAATAAACTACAAATAAAGTGCAAATATCGAATCGATTTAATTACAAAAAATCATCTAATACGATTTTAATGCATGCATACAAAACACTGTGGTCATAAAGGAACAAAATCCTGTACCAGCCAGTTTGGGTGTTTTTCAGGTTTATTTCATATTGGAATAAATTATAAGCTGTTTCGTCAAAGGAAAAAATATTTCATGAAAATCGGTGTAGTATTTTCAAATGCTTAAAAATAAGCGCTTTCTTTCTATTAATTTTTTATTAACTTTCTATTAAATTGTTATTAATATTCTATTAAATTTCCATTAACTTTCAATTAAATTTCTAATAGCTCTAAGATTTTTTCTTTTAAATTTCACCCCAATAAAAAGTACGAGATCCACTCATGTTATATAATTAATGCTAAAATACTTATGTTGTGTGATATGAGGGAAAGAGCTGGTGGTTGGAAGGGATTATGAGGCTAAGATAGATTACGATTAGCCCTTCTGCTCAAGAGGTTAAAGTCGCCGTGTTCAGGTAAGAATCGACACCTGAGTCTATTCTTCAAAGTAGCAGTTAGAAGAAAACCATTCTTAGCTTAACTTTGATATTAACTTTCGAACATGGAATAAATGAAGGTGATTCGACACCGTGTGAATAGCATAACGTCTCCAATATGTTAGCGTTTGAATTACCGATTTCTAGAATGAAGCAGATCTGAACATTTACAATGAAAATTCATTGCATTTGTTTCGTTTATGTTGTATTACGACATGCATTGGATTATTTAATGCCAACAAGATTTTTAGGCTGGATTTATACGAATAACATATCTATTTTTTGTAAGAAATCTGTTTGTTGATCAAGTTTTATTGAGGTATTTTTTAATGAGGGTTTTTGTCAGGAGTTTGGATTATGGCTTATCGATGGTAATTTTTTGTTTTGAAAATTGTATTGCTGGTAATTTTTTTTTTTTTTTCAAAAAATTATTGCTCGTATTTTTCCTATAAAAAATATATTATTCTACTTTTATAGCATTTGATCCCATTTTTCAGGCTCGCTATTTGCCCATAGCTACGACCCTAACAGGTGCTACCAACGCAGGTTATAATGGAACTGGGAACAACAGCAGTTAAGAGGTGCTTCCTTCCGCACAGAGGGCGTACTGCTGGATGTTGTTTATCGTCATACCCAGGACGAAGATGGTGTTTGTGTGGGAAATGGTTGCCAAAAAGCGTTTTTGAGATTGGAATTGAAGATTATATAGCCTCATTCAAGATATAGCGTATAGACATCTCAAGATTGTGTTTCATAAAATATATATTATTTAATCTTCTTTGTAAATAAGAAAATTTTATTTCTTTCTTTTCATTTTAATGGAGTGTATAGAGGAGATATAACTTTGTTTCCTAATAAACCTATCTTTCATAAATTCTCCTTTTTCTTTCCACGTTTTTAAAAAGTCATTGAGCCCTTTAACGAAACGGAAAAAAAAAGAAATCTGTAGATTAACAGATAAGAAAATGTTTAGAACAAAAATAGATTCGAGCCATGACTCCTTGTCTAATTGAATCAGTTGAAGTGTCAAAATTCTAAAATGCTTCATTATTTCGCATAATTGCTGGGTGTTGATGAAAATCGCTGTCGGAATTAATTTCCTCTCTGAATGTTAGCGGAACGTTTTATCCAATAAAGAGTGATGGCCGGCGATTGTCCAGTTGCCAAGATTGGTGAAAACTTTTCTGCGAAACGCATTAACGTAACTCAGTTGAGCAAACGACCTTTTTTTTTAATTCAAATATTATTTTTCCTTATATATTTCCTTTTTTATTGATACAAAATACAAAATTGCATTATTGTGTGATAATTATATTAACTTTAATTGGAAAGCTTCCGAATTTATACTTTTTTAAATTAAAACGTAAAATATATATCAAATATCAGCTTCTACTTAGTGTTCAAATTTCCGTGAAAATAAGAAACAAATATAAGAACTGTAAACAAATTAAATAAAAAAATATTAAACAATAAGCTTTGTATGTGTGCGACTGTAAAACTTTGCAATGAGTGCACAGTAATTACAATTTAATCCTTGAAGCACAGAATATAGAAATAAATCATTTTTTGTGATGTCATTTGCAATATTTACGTTAGTTGGATACATCGGCGTGGTCCAGTGGTGATTTTCGAATTATAGCATAGATGCAGCACAAGGCCGAAAGTATGGATAGATTACATTATTCAGTCGTAATTGATCAAGCGAGACAAGAATGCTAACCATTACAGCACGTTGAATTGCCTACCGACTTTCTAAGCGTAACTTACATGATGAACAAGAGCGAATCAGTGGAGCACTCAGTGAGGATCGAACTCATTACTCAGTCGTAATTGATGGAGCAATACATGCTCGCTAAAGATCAGACCACATTGACGTTCCCAATTGATTTTCTAAAGCGAATGTGGCATAAGGCCAAAGGTGTGGAGCAGCTAGTGAGGTTCGAACTGACTAGTCAGTCGTAATTGATCTAACGAGACAAGCTTGATAACTATTACACCACGCAGAAGGAACACTTCGATGTGGTGTAATAGTTATCGTGCTTATCTCGCTAGATCTATTACGACTGAGTTCGATCTATCCTGAGTATTCCATACTTTTGGATTTGTGTTATATCTAAGCTATGTATCATAATATTGCAGTGATTGCTTGTGTGGTGCGTCCAACCGTCCGGCGCATAATGAATTAAGTTAATCTGATAATTATTTATATTGCAGCTTACTTTAAACAAACAATATTTAAAAAATAAAAATCTCATGCTAATCTGATTTAAAAATATTTTAAGTGAATAAAATCTTTAAATACGTATTTTTTATACAGTATTGTTTATTTTAACTTTCTTGAAACAGACAATTTTTTTATTAAAATATTTTTACAAAGAGATCCTGCTTTGCTGTTTCGTTCAGATCTTTGTAGAGTGGAAGCGAGAGTAAAGAGGTGTGATGGAGGAAAGGATGAAGAGAAGGACAGGGAATAAGTCATGGCATCTGGAGATGTCGATTGACATTACATTTGAATAGTTGGAGATTATAGCTATCAGGGAAACAAGTAATAGGAAGGGAATTCCACGGACGCGTGATGTGAGACATGAAGATATTGGAGTAGAAGAGTCGGCAACATTTAACCATCTCGACAAAGAAAGAGTGGGACCGTCATGCCAGATTAGTAGCACGATTAAATTCATGCACTCTGGGAAATAGCGAAAGTAGCTCGTCGGAGCAGTTACTGTGAAATTATTTGCAGAAACGACAGAGAGGAGACGTTACGTCTGTGAGACAGCGAATGTAGACGAGATGCCAGATCAGGACCAACCACATTCCATTTCCGTCTCTGGATCTTATCGAGACCTTCAGGCGAACAGCGGAGACACCAGAATCTACTTGTTAGCAGCATTCCATGCAAGGGTGAATGGTTGATTAATAGATTTGAAGGATGGATTCGGGTGTGAAATAACATTTTGACGCGACACATGGAGCAAAATTTCCTTGCAGTGGATGAATCAATTGATTTAATGTAATTGTTCGATCTCTGGTCAGCGGAGAGTGTGAGACGAAGCAGTCGCAAAGAGGTGCTCTCGTGGACTTGAGCATCATACATTCTAATGGATGGCAGGAACGGTTCCCTGTGGTGAGTAATAGAGAGCATTAAAGTTAACCATCCAATTCCTGCCCCAGTCTACAACCGATTGGATGTCCTTTTCGAGACTAATAGCCAGGTTAGCTTTGTCAGCGATGCCAGATTTGCTATTGAGGCACGAGTAAATAGTAATGTCGTCAGCATAGATACAAACTTGGGAACTGATGACATTGGGGAGATCGTTAATGAAGATAAGGAATAGAGTAGGGTCCAGGATAGAGCCTTGTAAGGACCTGCGTTCATGGGAAAGGAACTGGAGGAGAATCCGTTAAGGACGACCCTCATTACATGCTTTGTCATGAATGATGGTATTAAGTGAAATAATCGACCTGAAATTCCGTATCCCTTAATCTTACGAAAGAGGCCGACATGAAAATCTGATTTAAGGTTCAATTTTATCCCAGAAGTTCTATTCCTATTAAATGCTGTAAACAATCACTAAAAGGTTAAACATGTGTTTAGTAAATGCCAATACCGCAGTTAAATGCGAACTACTGGCTTTATGTTTCTTTTTATTACCTCAAAATTTCATCCCTTTGACCGTCATTCGGTCCTTGGCTATCCGAATAACCTTCCGGAAATTTTTTACCTGAACACTTTATTTAATCTACAAAGTACATTATTTCCGTTTCGCTAAATATGTCTAAGAATATCTTGTCTAGCTTTTATTTAGTACTAATAAATTATTGCTCACCCTGTTCCCACAGAATCCAGTTACGCAACACTTGGCCTAGCAATAGAACTGACGATTACTATGTCACCAATTTTACTAAACAAAGGTGTAATGCACTGGGCTATTTTCGTGTGCCAGGGAATTTGCACTCGGACTAAATGAAACACCATTGAACAATAACTGAACACACTTAAATAATGAAAGTCGCTGAGCAAAATGTTGCCAAGTAGAAAGAACAATTAAACGAACAAGGTTCAAGGAGGTAGAAAATGACAATTGACGTTGCATTAAAATCTTTGAAGATCGTAGTTGAGAGGAAAGCATGAAGGTGGAAAAGATTTTCATCGGAAGTTCGAGAGAAGAAAAATTAGAATAGAAGATCCGCTTATACTTAGTAATTTCAACAGCAAAATGATCAGTTACCAATCTAGCCGACACTTAAATTCATCAAGTAGATGAACGGAACACTTACCATTAGAACACCTATAGAAAAGGCAGAGACTTCAGATTCAATTTACAATGCATCATATAAGAGACGTCATGTGTAAAACGGTTTCACAGAGCTTGTCAGCAACGTAGCGAAGTATAACATATTTATACCTTTTCCTATATTGAAAAAAATAATGTGGATTTTTTTCTATAATAATAGTGCCTGATATTTTGGGACTTTCCAAGCAGTGAGTGTTGTATTTTATTTAGCTACTATATTTGATTTTTATGATAGAGTCAAAATATGTCTTACATATTTATAAATTAACCATATAGAATATTAGCAGGCTCCGCCCGCTCGATATCGCTTCGTATAGTAAGATATATTTACTGCATGAAATCTTTGAAACAAAAATTTTAAATGACCATTTCATTTATAAATTGGCTTATTATTAGTTAAGGAAAGTTTTACAAATAGATGCTAAAATGTTGAAGGCAAAGCAAAATACAAATTTCGAACAATTTCTATAAAGCGATATTCCTGAACATAACTATTATTGATATGAAAATCAAAACAATCCTCGAATAAAACAACTTTCATGAAAAACAGTTAATTAATAAAATATATTTTTTTAATTCACTATTAAAATTAGTTAAACCTAAAGAGTGATTTTGCTTAGAAGTAGCTTATATATAATACAGATATTGAAATATTAGTGAGTAAATTGTTTGCGAGTAGTATGTAATTCCCTATTTATCATCTCTCATTTGCGTCTGTCTTTTGGCAGAGTGTGCTCAGGGGTGACTCCTTTAAAGGAGAGTCGAAACAGAGAAAAATTGTAGCGAGTGGTGCCGGCCATTGGGAAAAGTTGGCCCTGCCTGCGCCAACTCATTGCACTAGAGAGAGGGATCGATGCTCGCACCGAGGCCAACGCAATCTACGGTTGCGGGGTATCGGGAAATTTTTGATCCTTGCCCGGGTGCACACGCTCGAGCTCCTCATATAAAACAAACCTGACCTGGGGGGGGAAACCAAGAGTTTTCCACGGAATCTAGCTTAAATACCGCGCGATAGGGCGACGTTTAAGTGACCTAGAAATTTTAGCTATCTTAAAATTTTAAGCTAGCTGCCATTTTGGATACAAGAGTTACGCCACTTCACCCATGAAAGCAACGATAATGGCTAGTATAATATATTAATATATATTTTTAACCTCGCATAATCTGGCAACCCTGAATCAGGGCTCTACGAAAATCTTTTCTTACGCCTAACTTTTCTAGGATTTTTGAATGAGCTATGAATCAATGAAATCAGACCAATGGGAGTGGAGGAGATGCTTGGACACACAGAAGCACAAATACACATACACTGTAGTTTATATATAAGATATATAGAATATTGTTGTTACATCTGGTCTGGCGTTTGTACTGTTTATTTAGAAATCTATGATAAAATCTAAAAAATGATCTGCAATGTCATCGGTCCTGATCTGGCACCTCTGCTTCAGTCACATTCCCACTGCCCTTTGCCTTTTCTATAATTATTTTCATTGCAATGAGTTTTCGATGCGATTTCATCTTTGTTAGCTCGACGTCATGGATTTAAGGGGAGTAATAGATTGACAATTAGGTCTGATCCTTTTAAAGTTGAGATGCAATCGTATGTTCTGTGCTACCAGTTTCGTCTCTTGGTCTTCTCACTTATGGAAATCACTTCCTGCTTTCAAATCATCAATAATATTAAAAAGATTTAATGTAATAACAATCGTCTTTAAAATTTATGTTCTTTTATTGTTCTCTCGGCTTAATAATCTTTTTTTTATACTTTTCTCTTCGTCTTTCACATTGTGAAACCATTGGAATCTTAGTGACTTTGCTGTTTTACTTTGTGTGAAATCATCAAACAAATTAATCACCTCTACTAATACTTACTGTTCATTAACATTTTTTCTCTATATTTCTGAGATGAGGTATTGTCAATACTGACACTACTTACATTTTCCTCATCTTTATTAACATATTCACGACATTTCGGCCGTCGCACGATCCGGCCTTCTTCAGGTAATATACCTTGGAATTCCGAATCGAACCCTTTATTTCGTCCACCGGGGTAGATTGTTCTAGTTCCACATGTCATGACTTTACTGAATATCGCAGGCTCAGTGGAAAAAAATAACAACGTTGAAGTAATCCACTGACTTGACCGAAAGCGTGACTAAAGGGAGATAACTGAAACTGATATATCCAGAAAAGTCATGGCACGTGAAACGAAAACAATCCCAGTGGACGGAATAAAGTGTTCTGTTCGAAATTCCAACATATATCATCTGCTGAATAATAGTCCGTCTAATTGAAATGGTGTAAATTGTATTTTGATTGTTTCTGAAGTCACTTTTGATATACATATATATGCTTTTAGTAGTGTTTTTTTTTTATGCTGATTCTTTTGCTTCTCATATTATTTACAGATTATTGCGTTGAACGTCGTTCGTATATTAGAGGAATGCTATATAACCACAATAGGTTATATTAAGATTTTCATCTCTGCATATCACACGACGAAAATCATAAGAATTTTCTTCCGTTTTAAGAAAAAAATATTTTAATACCTCATAAATATACACCGTAAAAGTATCCTGTAGAATGTTTACATTATTTATTCTGAAAGAATGTTGCAAAAATTCCGAAATGTTGGCAAACAGAATTCATAAATATGAATTGGATTTAATATCAGCACCATTTCCTTTCTTTTGCATGAATCATACTACAAAAAGATTTCCATAAATCGATGAGATACTCTTGAACTGATTTTGAAATTCTCGCTAGCTTTAGCCCTGCCATGATACATAGATCCAATCTGTTAAGAGACTGGTTTGTCTATTGTGGATTGCAGGTGTTCAAAATTGAATATAAAACAATACTTTGGCTTTCTTTTTAGTTGTTGATTCCTAATTTTCTGTGAATAATGCAGAAACTTGGCTTGAACGAAATACACTTCAAGTGAAAAACAGAGTAAATTTCCAATTACCAATGTCAATTTCCATTTAATTTTATTCGCTCTTTTGCTAATTTTTAGAAGAGTGTAGTTAACATATTTTGTCGGATTTTGTTTCAACGAGAATCTTTCAATAATATAATCTCAATAAAGAACGTTTCCATCGTTCATATCTGGAACATCCTTTTAATGGATAACATTTTCAGCCTTCTCAAGCGTATTGTTGCTTTCTGTGCCGTTAAAAACAAAAATAAACGCAAGTAAATTAGTTCGAATGTAAACGGAAGAGATTAGCATAAATAATTCCAAGTTGTAACTAATAGTTTCACACTGGGGAGTGATCACCAATTTTGTTGTATCTTTGATGGTAATTATGAAAGTCCTGTTTTTGTTTTTTTAATGAACGTCTGAGAAATGATGAAGCTTTAGAGAAAATGGAAACAAAAAGCCCATTCATATTTAACACCAGAGAAAACAGTTGAACTTTCTCAGGTACATAACGAGGAAAGAGTATTTGGAAAATTTGATACTCACAGGACTGCTTGAAGGCAAGAGGAAAACAATGCATAAACAACCTAGAGATCTTGAGTACATGGATATCGGAGCAATCAATAAGAGAAATGATAAAAAGGCAGAATTCATTAAGAGCTAGAAAGGCAGGAAATTGTGCAGAGACATGATCGCCAACTCTCTGAAGCGTCATGTTCGTTTACTTGTTCCAGTTAAGGGATATAAATCATTTTATAATTGTGCTCATCCCTAACTTTGATAGTTCGGACGAACTCTACGACCTTTCCAATACCTTATAAATAATGGACCCTTTCGTGTTGATGGTGTGGAACGAGAAAGAAATACACTATTTGGTTTCAATGAGAAAATGAATGAAAGTAAAATAGGGAGACAGAAGTGGTGAGAGAGAATCAGCTTAAGCTGATATGTACCGATACTTCACTTTTATCTTATCAAAAAGGCCGAGAAATTATTGTATTTTCTTGTCGCCCGACGCTGGCAGGATGTTACACAAAGTCAGTTTAATGTGGAAAGTCCGAGTGCGTTTATTCGGGACAGGTCCACAAAGAGCTCAGTACCCGGAACCGCCAATTGCTCTGACATACGTATTACTACCGAAGACAGAGACGCAACTAAGAGATGAAATGTAGTTTATTCACTCGAAGACAGATACTACACTTCGATCCTAGCGAAAAGGCTGAGAAGCTGTTATTTTTCAGTGTGACAACGTCGCTATTGAATGAGACAAGATCAGTTTAAAGTGAGTTTATCGGCAATACTGTGGGAAAAAAAATTGCCCATGACGCTTCGGCACTTCCACTTTTGGGAAGGTGAAGGAACCGGGCAATAAACCTAGCTCGCTTCCGAAGGAGAAATAGTGTCTGAGAGGAAGCCGCTTGGGACTTCAGCTTATTATTTGTACCTGTTTGAGCCAAAAGTCCGAGATGCGATTTTATTTAATAACTTTGTACATTATTTGTGGCACAATGCCGAAGGGAGATGTGGTTAGGCTGGTCATCTGTAACTGTCATACGCCAAACTAGTTCCAATAACGACTAATTCATTTAACAATTTGCACAAACATCATAAGAAATTATTTTTCGCCATTCGGTTCGAACATTATCCAAAATACTGTCTTTAACCGAGAAACCTAATAATACAGCCATTATATGTTTATATATATATATATTTTTATTAATAAATTATGATGATGAAATATATGCGGGCGTATGAAAAATGGAAGGCAGAAATAAAATCAAATAAGTATTATTAAGGTACTGTCGCAAGAAAAAAAAGAAAAGAAAATGGCCCTGTATTCTGCCTTTAGATAGAATGAAGTCGCTTACTTGCTAATGGCGGAAGAGGGACAAACAAATATGAGAGTGGGACGTGTAAAATTCCACACAATATAAAAAAAATGGGATAAAATAAACAGTGAAGGTCCGGAATCTTGAAACGGAAGAGAACATAAGAGGGAATCGGGAACAAAAATCTCTCTCATTAACTAGCAGAACAATTAGATGAATTTAAACAAGGGTAGGGTCCGCCAAGAATCCGACTCTTGTAACTTGAAGGGAGTAAAATAGGAAATCTTGTTTGGCTGGATTCACGTAAACTGGGTTCGAACAGAACTTTTACTGAAATCTGCCGGACCCAATTGTTTTCTATTCCTTATGATCTTCAATTTCATCTGTCGATGAAGAATCCAATCGCATCCCGATAAGAACAGATTTCGTTTCACACGCTTCGTACCATGCGTGTTACCCACACTACCATTCTTTCTACGGTAAGTAGCGCAAAAAATACCAATGGTTTCGGGAATATGGATAATCTAAATTTTCCTCACTCTGGTGAATACTACGGTGTGGGTTTCTTTCTGTAGAATAGTTTGTGCCTGCTTGCATTATATTTTTTTTATTATTCCTTTGGATTTCTGCTCTATGCACATTTTCTTTCGAGTCCCAACCAGAGACCTGAGGTCAGAAATGGCTTCAAGTCATTTTTGAAAAATAAAACAAATCCCCACACATTTTACATAGATAAAGCTCTTCTTAATGTGTGAGCTGTACTTGTGAGGACAATATTTTGTATTTGTTTAAAGCATGGGCAACAAGGAATCCCTTTTAATGAGTCTATCGTTAGCTTTTCCAATCAACCCAAGAACTCGAAATACTGGTGGAGTTATTGACGTCCTCCCCTGCCATATTATTATTATTATTATTATTATTATTATTATTAAAAGAAATAGTAGTAATCGTAATATTATTATTAGTAGTAGCAATACTATTATTATTATTAGTAGTAATAGTATTAATTTTTTATTTTTTCTAAGGTTGGTATAATAATGTTGACAATTATGTGCTTAGTGAACTAACTGTTAATATTTGCGTAATGGTCTCGAGTAAGATAAAAATATTGAGAGCGTATAGATTTTGTTTTTTCAACCTTCAACCTGGTCTGATAAAAAAGGTAAAAACGAAAAACCTGGGAAATAAATTATAACCAATAGACCCTTAAGGTTGTCTTTTTTCTATTTAAATTGAATTAATATATATATATATATATATATATATATATATATATATATATATATATATATATATATATATATATGTCTGGGGAGTGGCGTGTCTGAGGAATTAAGACCTTCTGTTTACAACTATGAGAACAGGGTTCTGTTGGGCAGGCATGTAGCCTGACGTGTTTTACCGATTTAGTCACAGAGAAGCGTTTCGGTCAGCAAGGACGATTTTCCTGTTTTAAAATACAATTCTCCATGATTTTCTCTCGTACATTCATATCTTCTCGATGCGCATCCAAATGTAAATATATGACGTCATACATTATAAAATGGACAAAGCCCGACAATTATTTTAAGACATTTTTTATGTTTATACGTTCTTTTTAATGTAAAGCACGTCAGCCTATATGACGGTTCGGTATAGGATACAAGTTCTATTCTTGTCGGAGGACGCATATTTTCTATGAAAATTCCTCGGACATTCAGGCCGACAAATGTCATTAATACTGTTATTTATAAACAGGAAATTTACTTAAATATTTGTATCTATAAAAAGAACGTATAAACATAATATATATATATATATATATATATATATATATATATATATATATATATATATATATATATATATATATCGACAACTTTTAAAGTTTTGCATAATTTCTATGGCTAGTTACTTTATATCTTGTGCACGGAATTTAGTAAGACCTTGTTTATAATCGCGTTGTTTCTGTTTGTATAAATTGCAACGAACGTCCATGATTTTAGATTTATAACCACTTCTCTTTTGCTTGATCATAATATTGACTTTGATTCAACCATCGCTGTCTGTTGTTTGTCGCATCTGATTTCAATTCCTAAAGGGGAAAAAAGTCGCTATTAAAATGACACAGGCAGACGACGGACTGTTTCCGATAAGAATATAACCCCACTTTTTTTTAATCATAATACAATCAAAATGAACTTGTTACTGGTGTAGATATTATGATCCTATCCTAACTTTAAAATATCTTATTTTTAATCTCATGGTTTTCACTCAACACTGGAAAGTGAATGCAAGCAAACTCTTCCAACCAACCGTTGAATATATTGTGAATGTTATTCTCTTTTCTTACACCGCTATTTACACCAGAATAATGTTATCTTTGTTAGTAACTCAAACGATTGCATCTTGATTCAGCCTGTATATAAGTTTAGTAAATATTTGATTAATTCATATCACAACTGAAATTTAAGTCGATATTGTGAAATCATAACAAGAAATCTGCTAAAATAGAAGTATTTTTTTACTCACTCTCTTCTGACAAACATATTGGTGTCCAATGTGATTGAAAATTGACTCAGTGAGACAGACAAAAGCCAACCCATGATTTTCACAATACTTTTGACAAAAAGGTAAAAAGTTCATTTTAACTAGAAATACAGACTGGACTCACTTACCTTGGGTTGCAGCCAGTCGAGAGGAAGAAAACCTTCGAATTCAAATGAGAGAAAGTTTATTTGAAGACTTTATAGAACACTATAATTCACATTTTATCAGTTATAATTTCTTTCGAAAGAGGACAACACAAGTCTTAACTCCAATAATCGTATAGTTCATGTGTATGATCACGTAGTTCCGTTCTAAAATGGATGCTTGATTTCTCATACGTCAAAATCGATTTAAAATTTCATATATTCCTTAAATAATACTTCTGGGACAGCCTCACTTCTTCGCTCTTTATCTTTCATTTCTTCTTCTTTTTGTGTTGTTTTTTTTAATTAAATATGTGATAATAACTCTCCACAACTTCATATTCTCTATAGCAATGTTTTGCCTTTTTTACTCTCTCACGCACGCCCGCTGAACCCATTAATGCAAGCTTATCAGCAAGCCAACACGCCGTGTCGCTATCTTCTTTTTGTCTTGTGACTCTCAGTTTCTCCAAGCTCTCTTTGCTAGTTGTGTATCCATAAAGTTTCAACCACCCATTTACTGATTCTATGTATAATGATCCCTTTTATTTTTATTTTTTCCAAAAGCTTCATCGTTGCTCACAAGCGTTATCCGTTGTATTCTTAGCATCATTTTGTAAAACCACATAATTTTTGCTTCACGTTCTACTCTTCATATGTGAGGAAATCGTCAGCATTCGTTGTCAAATATTTGCATTGACACTGCATCGATTTTCAGAATTATTTTCCTTGTACACTATTTACATTAATAAGACTATTGTCCTCATTTTTGTTGACATATTTATCACAATGTTTCGACCGTTGTGCGCTAAGGCTTTCTTCAGGTGGTTGGAATGTCGAACTGAACCCTTTATTTTGCTCGCTGGTGTAGAAGATTCTAATTTCACGTACCATGTTTAATGAATGTCAGTTATCATTTATCTCCTGTTAATTCACCAAGTTCTCACTACATTAACCAGGTATTGAACTCAAAATTCTTTGGGTCCTGTCACCGGGTGTAACCAACGCCTTTATCCACTTATTGGTAGATTATTGATAACTGACATACATTAGACATGACATTTGGAACTAGAACAGACTACCCTCAGCGAGGGAAAGAAAGGGTTCAGTTTGACATTGCAACCACCTGGAGAAGAAGGCTGAAAGGTTGTGATAAATATGACAACAAAGATCAAGACAATACTCTGAATAATATAAATAGTGTACATAATGCCTCATCGCAGAAATATAGACAGTTATTTTCCTTGTGTTATGATGAAATCTCTTGTTTTTCAATATTTTGTTTAGCTTTTTTTAAATATATATATATATATATATATATATATATATATATATATATATATTCAAATGTAAAAGAACGAAGAGTAAGATTTCGTCGCTCAAAAAATAATTTAAAACAGGGCTTAATAAAAAATCGAGCAATACATATGTATTTATTATGCAATGTTACATTAGAACATTTACATACCCACTGCAAATCTGTACATCTTGTTTCAACGTTAAAAATGTTTAGCGTTGAAACAAGATGTACATGTTCTTTTGTAACAATGCATTATATATATATATATATATATATATATATATATATATATATATATATATATATATATATATAAAGAAAAACGGACCACTTTAAGGTTCCATCATAATAATTTATTTCGTCCAATTCATGATTTAGAGAAATATTAAAATAAACCCTCTCTAAACTCGACTATGTCTCTCCCACCACTCCTTCCTACCCTCTCTGTTAAATTACATAAACATGATACTACCCGTCAAATGTATGAATTTTCATTTCATTTTCTATTTCATCTTTGGAAGTGTTATCAGATGATTTAGCGTCCCTTAAAAGGGCTCTGGTGAAAAAAATTATCATAATGGAACCTTAGAGTGGTCTGATTTTCTTTAAATTATTAGGTCTGGATTTACATAGAGCTCTCAGGATTTCATCCTCCTTGGGAGTACCCATACAGATTACCAACTTTTTCATAACTTATATATATATATATATATATATATATATATATATATATATATATATATATATATATATAAATATATATATATATATATAAATGTATATATATATATATATATAAATGTATATATATATATAAATATATATATATATATAACTGTATGTATATATATATATATAAATGTATATATATATATAAATATATATGTATATATAAATGTGTGTATATATATATATATATATATATATATATATATATATATATATATATTTCGCTCTTCCGTACTTAGGTAGTTTATACTATGGTCCCTTACTCCTGCTGATAAACGTGCACTCTACCATCTTTTCATTTATGAGTAATCTTTCCTTCATGCTTTCCTTTACAACTTTATTTAAAATTGCTGTAGTTTTCATACTGTATCTGCTATCAACACGATTTCTTCTGCATATATCGTGTTGTTAAATTATACGAGAAACCAATGAATCCTCGAATGATATCCTGGTTCTCTTAGGCGTAGCTTGACATCTCTCTAGAATAAATGATGAAAAAATAAATATTTTATTGGTCCATTTTCTGTTTTTTTTTTTTTTTTTCATATTTACTTCATATATTTCCTACCCGTATGTATACGATTTGCCACCGGCATATATTCTGGATTTTTTTAATATCTCTTCCAAATAAATCAGATTTTCCCAGTAGTTCAAATAGATAATATTTTTCGTCTCTTGTTTAGTGTTTTCTTTTTTTTAATAAAATATGAAACATCGGTATAAGTCCCACTTTATGTACATTAATCTCTAGTCCTGACTATAAGAATCATATTCCTTTGTTTCCAAAATTACGCTTATTTAGTGTCAGCCAAAATTCAAACAATTATATTCTTATTCGCTTTCCTCTCTCAATGGAACCTGCCCTTGTGTCGCTCAGATTTCTCATTAAAAGCCGATATCCATTACCACACTCGCATCAACACTCACTTAGACGAATAAGTTAAATATATTTAATAGTTAAAATAGTATGATTTAGCAAACCAATATTTTTTAACGGTTTCTGTCATAAAAGGAATCCACGTATTTCTAAAACGGATTAAAATTATTTGTTGCTGTTTTCTTTTTCTGTTGTATTTTTAAATGTCATTTTCCACCATTTTGTAGGCAACCATGATGTTCTGCTTATTTTTATTTTTATCTGTCAATTGCTATGCATTCTTAGAAAAGAGAAGGCATCCCCTTACTAATGCATCTTGCGTGGCTTGGAATTCAAAGTGTTTCTTCTCTTAGATTTCCATCCAATTCAAGAAAATCCATTTCTCTGATCTTTAAATAAGGATCAGGATGAATAAGTCTTCATGTAAAGGGTGTTTTATTAAGACGGATCAAAGTCAGTGTTATTAGTGAGAAATTATTTATTTTTCTATTGAATCATGTTGCTTAAGTCATGACAATTATGTGTGAAAAATAATATCGCCCAAATATCCGCCAAGGCTTCTGCGACACCCCTCCATTCGATGCTCAAAATTTTTGAAAACGTCTCTGCATAATTGTACTGCGATCTCACCAATATGACTTATTATCTCATCCTCCAGCTGTTGAATTGTTGTGGGCTTATGGTATATACCTTAATTTTATAGATGACCCCAAAGGAAGAAATCTAAAAGCTTCAAGTAGCACGATCGTGGTTGCTAATTGATTTCCCCAGTTTCGAGAGATTGTGCAACCCGGGAACATCTCATTCCATTTCTGTTTGAACGTCCATTTTCGTAACAGGTTTCCATAACTTTAACACGTTGTCTGATCTTTAATTTTTCCACTGCTGAAATTGCCGAAAACTTAAGTTTTTAAATATGACAATTTAAAAAAAAATCATTAGACGCTTCAACGTAATTCTTATGTAAAATTGGTCCAACTTATTGTAACACCTTTTATATCCTAATACAACTTGTGCGAAAAAAGTCAACAACATAGGCTTGGACTTGAACTCGGCATTCCGAAACCATTTTCCGTACGGATGTCCGTTCAACTCCCCGCTCATCGATGATGGGCGAGAGCAAACGAAATCCTGCCCAAATGTTTGTAATTATATCTTTGGCATTTGTTACTGTTCAATGTTTTTTATTTTTTTCCTTACGTCATAGCTATTCATAATTAAGACTTTTACGTTCATTATCTGTTTATCCTCAGATAATTCTCTATTTCTGAGGGAAACATGTTGTGATATTCCGTTGTATTCGACAAAATTTGGAATTCAATGTTCCCATTCTTTTAGACTGAATGCCACGCAAAGCAAGAAAATTCAATCTAACTTCGTTATTTATTCAGCTGAGGGAATAGACGAGATCGATTCATGAATATCCAAAGGATAAAAGCGGATATGTAAATTCGGCAGACAAGAACCGGATTAGAACGCGGTTTACTGATCTACCTTTTCGCGTGGGGTGTCGTCTACGCATAAAAATATAGCTAAAAATCGATTAAAATAGCTCAGTACGATTAAACGATAGGAAAATAAATATATTAAAAATTTGAAAACTAAGAAAACGGTATTGATCCCTGAAAATATATTAAGTACTAACATATTAAGACTAATTATTAGTTTGGGTTGTAAAAATGATAATAAAAGTTTATATCAATAAAAGACACTGCCTTGAATAATATAAAAGCAATGCTATTGCTTTAAAGCATAACAGAATAATAATGTCTTGTAGCATAATAAAAAAAAGCATCACCAGCCGAATATACCTGAAATCATCTCCTATACAGACAAAAAGTAATGACTATTTTAATATCATCAGAGAACTTACCAGCTGAGATTATTTGAATATAACCAGTCATGTCAAATAGAAAAGTATACTATGTCGTGATATAACATTAGTCTTCCCTGAAGCTATCTAATATATTTAAAAGACTACAATTTTCCTATTGTTTTAATATCGCTGTCATCAGGTCAGGCGCCCCTGCTGTATATTTAGAGATACTTAATATAATCCAAAGAAGAATCATAACTATTACTAGTCTTGACATGTTGTCTCTGCTTCAGTCACTTTCCAACCGCCTTAATGTATCTTTCCTGTATCTCTTTTATAAATATTTTCAAGGATCACTGTTCGGATGTACACTCCATTATGGCACCTGGACGTTAAGACTTGTGGAAATCTTATCCAGTTCTCTGCTTTCAAGTTTGACCATCACAAATTTAAATGTAATGTCAGCCCTTACCTTCTTGATTACTTCTCTATTGTTCTCGCTCCTGTTTCTCTTTATTTTCATTCTTTCACACTCAGTAAGACCTTGTGTCTTAGTGACTTTACTGCCTTGCATGGGGTTATATGGTTAAAAAAATGACGCCATCTGATAATGATCCTCACTACTCCCACTTATGGAGAGAAATGCACATTGCATAAACCCCTCGGGGACATACACAACTGGTTACGGTCAGGAAATTGACAAGCAAATCTGTGGTACTAAATGAAATATATTCTTTTAATTCATCAAGACAGAGCGTGTATATGTTCTGACGATAGATTACTAAAGTTCAGAAAACATTATAGCCAAGACAATCATCAGAGCAGTTATTATTATTATTATTATTATTATTATTATTATTATTATTATTATTATTGTTATTATTATTATTATTATTATTATTATTATTACTATTATTATTAACAGTATAACCCATCTTCGAACGGGTCTTTCATTACTGGGACTTTTTGTCGTTCATTTGGAGCAGTTTAAGTTTAAAATCAGCCCATACGAAAATCAATATGAGTAACATTATTTGGGTGCAGATGAGGCACATCACAAAATGGTGGTGGGGGTAACAATTCGAACGCGGGGGTGGGGGCCTGAAAAGGGAACTGTATAATAATAAATAATATTATTGTAATAATTTAAACTATTTATTTTTATTAAAAATTTTCTGAAAGATTTATATCCAAGAAAAGATAGTAAATAGAAAAAAAAGTTGCTGAGAGTTATAATGGACAGGAAGTAGTGGAGAGCCACTGTCGTCAAGAATTTGGACTCAAAACCTGCACGGAAGAATTATCTATCCAACAAAAAAATCATGAAAATCGGATGAAAACTATGGAAACGCATAAACAACATTCGATTACACACACACACACACACACACACACACACACACATACTTTTGGAGAATTATAGATATAGATATAATTAATTACAAAAAATTCACTGTATAATAATAAATAATATTATTGTAATAATGTAAACTATTTAGTTTTATTAAAGTTTGTATGAAATATATATATCCAAGAGCAGATAATAAATAGTAAATCGTTGCTGGCTGTTATAATGGACGGGAAGTAGTGGAGAGCCATTGTTGCCAATAATTTGGACTCAAAACCGGCACTGAAGAATTATCTATCAAACAAAAAATTCATCAATATCGGATGGAAACTGTGGAAATGCATAAACATCCGATCACACACACACACACATACACACGCATATATACATACACATACACACACACATACACACACATACATTTTGAGAATTATAGAGATTAACAAAAACAACATGTTATTGTCCTTGAAAATGGAATCAATAAACAGTTTGAATTTTGGCACTTGCACTATAACTTAGGAGAAGGCATGAATTCATTTTCCCTATTTTTGTTCTATTTCTAGATATTGTATTACTGGCATGTCAAAATGGTTGATAAAGAGTAGGTGACTGGACACGCCACAATCCTATAATTAATAGTAACAACTGTTACTACCATAGTCAACCACTGAGTCCTGTCAACAAAATTTTATTATTTAAAATGTTATATGAATCATTTGCTATAATAAATATTTCAATGTCATCATTTTCTGACAATGTATTTTTTTGTTATACAATGATTTGTAATTATTTACATTATTAACATATCGACTAATATTATCATCTTTGTTGTATTATCACAATCTTCTGTCTGTTGGGCTAATTGACATTCATCATGTGTCGGTTCCAGTGAACGTTCAAGGAATTTTCTAACTCCTATCTATATACCCATCAAGCATATTTGGGATTTCTGAATTATAAGATTTGTATTAGGTTGGTGCAAAAATATTGACGTAATAATGTCGCTTTTTGACGTTAACAAATACGTCAAAAAACGACATTATTACGTCATTATTTTTGCACCAACCTAATAATATTTTGGAAAGATAAGTTACAGATGGAACAAAAATATAGCAATAGTTACGAATTTTTCCTTACAGCTCTCTTACAAAACAGGATAAAGAAACAGATGATTTAAATCCTGCGTTGGTGCCTTTGGAGGTTCGTTGAATTTCCTATTCTATTTTGGTTCCTCGAAGATTGGGGCCTGCATTTTAGTGCTTTCCCGCCCTCGCCCTGCATTGCAGATCCGATGGAAGTGGGTGTGTCCGTATTATCAAGTTGCTATATGTTAACTCACGAGAGAGAGAGAGAAAAAAAGATATACTTGAGATTTGATTATGATAATCAACCCTATCTTTCATTTCCACATCTAGAAGAATCGATAAAGATTTTCAGGCTTTCCCGTTGTCCATTTTTAATATCTTCCTTTGAGCAAACCGTCCAGGCTCTTGTCGATAGATAAAAATATGCATATAAAAAAAAATATTCTAGCATATAAGGTATTTGGAAGAGGAACGATATATGAAATAGAAAAGTCGATGTTTTTCGAAATAAGATTAAACGACTTTCATTTCTTTTCAGATATCCTAGCTTTCTCTGAAACAATTAGATCTATGATCAAACCGCTGAGAAATTCAATAAATTAATCAGAAAATGTTGATTTCATTTATGCCAGTCGTCACGTGATTCACATAAGATAAATATTATGATCTATTACCACAAAAACTTTATAATATGCATATAAAATTAATGCAATATATACAATGAAAAATGCGGAGGAAAATAGCGAATAAAAAAGAACCAAGTGAAGAAGAGGAGGAAAAGAATGAAATAAATCAACCGAAACGGTTTATTAACTCCTTTATTATATTTGTGGAGTGAGTAGCCATGGTCCTTAAAGAGATTATAAACAGACAAAGATAGTACTCGAGTGAAGGAAGAGCAACACGCACGTAGAAGAAAGAACAGAGGTTTATTGTAAAAGAGAATACACTACTGAAAGACAGAGAATCGGGTGGCAGGTTAGTAATTCCCGAAGCAAAGTTATTTGCATTACCTGCCCGGGAGGCAGGATGTCGCACAAGGCCGTTTTAATGCGGGATCAAAACTCAGCCCGTAGGCTCGGGCACAAATTTCCCGCATAACCCGTATACACTGCGTTGGGTAGCTGTCTACCACCCCAGACGAGTCTTTACCTTTCAGCATAGCCTCGTCTGGGTTCCTCTCTGCCCGAAGGCAGTGAGTTCAACCAGCACAGCTAGAGAAGAATCTACAACTAATTGCCGAAGAAAGATATTTACATCCCACCCGCGGGAGTCAGGATGTGGCAAAAGGCCTTTTTTAAATGCGGGGCAAAACTGAGTCCGTTCGATCGGGGAAAAATTCCCTGTAAAAAAAAAAAAAAAAAAAAAGGGGGGTAGAGTAACTCTCTACTGCCCTAGACGAAACTCTGCACTTCGGCATAGCCTAGTTAGGGTTCCTCTCTGCTTGAAGAAAGAGAGTTCGACCAGCTCAGCTAGAGACGAATCACCAACTAATTGCTGAAGCAAAGTTATTTAACTCTACTCCCCGCGAGGCAGGATGTGGCACAAGGCCATTTTTAATGCGAGGTTAAAACCGAGCCCGTGACTTCAGGCAAAAATTCCCTGTAGACCCCGTAGAAACGGGGTCAAGTCGTTCTCTACCACCCCAGACGAAGTTATGCCGAAGGGCACATCCTCGTCTGAGTTCCTCTCTGCTCGAAGAAAGAGAGTTCGACTAGATTAGCTTGAGACGAATCTCCAACTAATTGTTGAAGCCAGCCCCCAGGTATATCCTGTGTTCATTATATATAGTTACTGATATATTCAGTCCACATAATCGATAAGGTGTGTGGGACATTTCATTACAACAAAAATTAAATAAGAGAACTGACAAATAGAATTGACAGATTCTACAATAAAAAGAGAAAGAAAAGAAATCTATAGGACAAAAAGAATATAAGGCAAGCAAACTATGTATGCAAAATACGGAAAAATGTTCAGGAATTAAAAATTAGCGTTGACACACAAAAGCAAATTCAGACAAGAGACTTCAGCGTTATGAACTCAACGCAAAGCAGATGAAACTGAGTCATATGCCAAACGGCCTCTTTTAATGGCTTGGAAAATAATTGGAGCATGCATTTGTGTACTTTTCCCTATAGAACGGGAGGGGCAAGAGTTTTGCAGTCATTCCCTAGTAAAAAAATCAAGTCTTTAAACAGAAAAAAAATTTCTATTGAAAAGATTTAGATTTAATTTTTCGCAAGTTAATAGTATCTAAACACTTTTTAGAATAACAATTATTTTTTCAGATACACGCTCAACATTTTAACCAATATCTTGGTGGATGCAAGCGACACATAGCTTTTCATATTTGTATTTGGGTGTAAGTGATTGTAACGAACCCGACTGGAATGACGAACCTTGCTAATCGATGTTTCATCTACAACCAGTACTATTCTATACGCATATCAAACAAGTTTTCTGGCTTAATTCGTGTCAGTATCACCGTTGACTTCAACATTAAATCACAATTTATATCTCTGTGTAGCTGATTTTTTAACGATGTAGAATTTTTATCTCTCCCGACGTAAGAACTATCAATCTGAAATTGTAAATAAAAATGCCATATATTGAATCTAATGGTTAGCGAGTATTTAATTCTAGATCCCGTTATATGCAATTTACGACAACAGAAACCAGTTTTAATGACAAAGGTATCATTTTAACTACTCATTATTAAAAGAATATCATAATAGGTGAGGAAAAATTGGTTACGTACGATAATGTCCAAAGCAAAAGAGTGGACGACACTCAGAACATGAAATAAAGGTAATGCTGTGCGCATGGTGGGATTGTCAGGGTATTAGTCACGTAGGTTTCTTGAAACATACAGAAACATTAATACACATTTCTATGCCCAGTAGCTGTAACGTGTCCATAAATGTTAGGTCGGGAAGCACACGACACTCATCAATAGGAAAAAATGTTATTCTTTATGACAGGGGAAGGCAATATACAATATTTGATTAACACAGGAACATGAACAGGATGTCAGTGGGTCTGTTTCTAATTCACTCACCATATTTGTCTATGCTTGCACCAACTGATTATGAAAGTTTTCAATTGCTGAAAAAAAATTTGATGGCGAGAGTATTTTCAGAGTAAAACATTTGGAATTTTACTTAAATGATAGGGAATACTTACATGATGACATTTACGATGTGAGTGAATATGGCTCTCCACAACTTCCTGCCCCTTGTAGCTCTTAATATATTTTGTGTTTTTGCTATCTCTTCTAAACCCTGTTCTGCAAAATTCGGTATGAAGTTTATTCCCTGCTTTCCTCTTCCTTAATTACTTTTAATATGTCGTAAATACTGTTGTAATTTGTTTGTTTATATCTTTAATGTCATGCTCTATAGTAGAAAGGGAAGTAAATCAGCTTAAGTTTGTAATTCTATTAGTGGTTACTTCCCTTATTCAATTTAAAATGAATAAGTTATCAAAATGTTATGGTCCGGTTCCTTGTACCACGGTGATAGTCCAAGTTAGAACCAATAAAGAAGCACTCGAACACGTATATGGAACAACACAGATATATTGCAAACAGGAATATATACAGAGAAGTAGAAAGTGTTAGTACGAACAATCAGGTTTAGTAGCAATTGTCTGAACGCGACTCTGTTTCGGAATGCCTCTGACTCGACTGACTGACTCGCTCGACCTGACTGACTGACGGACTTCTGACGGACCTCACTCCAGACTTCAGACTGAACGGTATTTAGTCACCCCCCCACGAGGGCATCATATGGCACAAGGCCGGTTTAACGTGGGGTTTCCGAGCCTGTGGGCTCGGGCAAAAATATGCCCTTTGAACCCGTATAAACGGGTTCAGTGTCGGTCTACCTCCCCGAAAGAGACTCCGCAAGGAAATAATAATAATAATAATAATAATAATAATAATAATAATATCGGCAAGCTATTCATTTCCGATCAAACTTGAAAAATTCTACTCAAAAGTACAGCTTTATCTACGTAATATTTGCGTGATCTTAGGGGGTTTTTTGTCAATAAGGCTCAATGGAAAATGTCAGGATACGATTTCGATTCCTGAAGTTAGGTCTCTGGTTGAAACCCAGAAATAAATGAGTATACACGAAAATTAAAGGGAAATAATAATAATAATAATAATAATAATAATAATAATAATAATAATAACAGTAATAATAATATCGGCCAGCTACTGGTTTCCGACCAAACTTATCTGCTAGGTCATCTAACCTAAAGGATGACCATATAGAATTCATAACGTGGAACTTTCTCCTTTCCGTTGGTACCCAGAAGATATGCGAATGTCTTAGATACGTAGATGTGGCATGCCGTGCCTTAGCTATAAATTCTCGGACTGGTTAAACCAAAAGACGGAGTTCATCTTTACATTTACCCTACAAAATGCAATAGGGCAGCGATAGACTTGCAACTTTACGTTTGGACAAAATCGGCTTCAGAAAAAAAAAAAAAACATAATGCGCGGTTTTATCAAATTCTTGTCGCATATTGCGAGAATACCAAATAAATTGACGCTTTTAAATCGTACATTGTGAACACTAAGAGATGAAATCAACGAAGAATTCCGAAAAGTAAGATAAAATGCAAAAAATGTTTACATTTTTAAAACATGACGGGGAAAATTGCTGCTTGATTTGATAGTTCA
The DNA here is from genome assembly GCA_963932145.1 of Acanthosepion lycidas. Lineage (NCBI taxonomy): Eukaryota > Metazoa > Mollusca > Cephalopoda > Sepiida > Sepiidae > Acanthosepion > Acanthosepion lycidas. The sequence continues at coordinate 37,494,466 of OZ010576.1, forward strand.
TACGGAACTGTTCTTTAATTCACTCAAAGAAGACAGAATTCAGTGAATTATCGAAAATGCCTAATTATGAGAAAATGTAAGACGTCGCCTCGAGTGAAAAAGTGTCAAGTTCGTTTTTACATGGCATTAAGAGATAGAAGGTAAGTGTGAAATGCAATAATGTTTCGAATAGAGTAACATTTTGCTGTTTCTGATTACTTTATTGGATTTAATGTATGCCATTTCCACTTCACTTACACGTAAAGAACATTTTACAACTGTTCTTTTCTACTAACTTATTTTTCAATTTTATTTTTCAATTTAAGATGTAACTACTTATATATATATATATATATATATATATATATATATATATATATATATATATATATATATGTATGTGTGTGTGTGTGTGTGTGTGTGTGAGAGAGAGAGAGAGAGAGAGAGAGAGAGAGATAATAGTTGTTTCAACGAGAGAAAAGTGTATATTTTAAACAGTAGTAAAAAGAAGCCGGAAAAGTTTTTGGATATAATGTGGATTTTTAAAAATATATTATACTTTATTTTCCATATTATTGTTACATGTGTTTCGGGTCTTGTGGTCTTCATCTGGCGAAGAATGGGTATTTCTACATATTATTTAATGGAATTATTTTTCCTTATGCTTTACCATTAACTTGTGTGTGTGTGTGCGTGTGTGGGGGGTAGGAATCTAAATTCATCTTAGACCATGTCTTCCCAACTGAGCAATGTTTAGAGGAAAAAAAGATCATTCAGGCCTTCAGTAATTTTACCAACATTGATACTCTGGCTTCCATCTAAAAATGTTCATTCAAAAACCATCAAGAGAACGGTGAATATGTAAAAAAAAAAAGAGGGAGCAGTAGAGAGGAGCACTGGATGGGGTGGCACAACAGGAAGGAGGACCATCATTTCAACTTAGAGATTCTTATTTCTTAAAGAAGAATCCAATAGTGTTATAAAAACCTCGGGGAATTTCAGTAAGATATCTTTAATTATTTCTAAGTTTAAAGCTTAATCTAACAATTGAACACTTTTGCTGTTACAGCCGATATGTATATATATTAAATACCGGGCAATGCCGGGTAACTCTGTTAATATATATATATATATATATATATAATAGACATGGGGAATCTTATAAGTTTTCATTATTTTACTAATGCTCTTACAGTTTTCTTTTTGAAAGCAGCGAGGAAGTGCAGAATCTCCCAGTAATGTTTATTGTCACAAGACTTTTCGGCCAGTGTATTAGCCGTTTTCAATGTATTAGCTGTTAACGTTTTACCATGTTCGTATTATAAATTGTATTGGGCAGAAGTAGTAATTAGCTTAGGCTGCCCGCTAGGATACAGCATGATATTGTGTTGGGCAATCTTTTTAGAAGAACACCAATACATTCAAAATATTTTTAAATAAATTAAGCTTGATATTTGGCTAGACTCATGTTATTTTAGTAAAAATCTCGATAACTCTAAACTGTTAAATAAATGTATATTTTAGATGTCATGCAACTCTAAACAAACCCTCCGCCTTCTGTACCAACAGTTTTCTTTCTGTAAAAAGAGAGTTATAAGTTTTTCACCGAATATTTAACACATAGAACATAAAATAATTTAATTTCTACTGAATAGAAACAAGTCCTATGAAATATAATTCAATTTATATTACGAAATGGACAAAGTCCGACAATTTATTTATTAAATACATTTTTATGTTTAACGTTCTTTTTATAGATACAAGTATTTAAGTAAATGCTGTTTATAATAAACAGTGTTAAATAACATTTACCGGTCTGAATGTCCGAGAAATTTTCATAGAAAATTCGAACCTGCATCCTATACAGAACCATCATTTACGCTGACGTGCCTTGACCGCTCGGCCACCAAGGATCGTTCGGTAGACAAGTTATGAATGTTCGAGATTCATGGAAGATTGAAGTTTATAAACAGTAAATTCGACCTTGTTATTTAATACTGTTTATTATAAACAGAGCATTTACTTAAATACTTGTATCTATAAAAAGAACGTTAAATATAAAAATGTCTTTAATAAATATAATTCAATTTGTTTATAGCAATCGTTTTATTGTTATGTTGGTAATATACTGTGTATCATATAGTTAACTATCTATTTCAATGGAATCAGAAATTTTGGAAAAAAACTGACGAAATGTTATCCTTAATTATGATTCAAAACAAATAAATTTATAAATCTTTATTGAAAATTTATAACATATAGAAATCGCCACTGTGCCTCATGAAACACATTTTGAATCCTTTTCGGAGTTGTCTTCCGCGTTGCTTATCGAATGTCTTCACTAAACTATTGATATTTTGTCGATAAAAATTTTCTTTTATGAAGCGTCATGTAAATAAATCCAGATGATGGGGTTAACAAAGATGCGTTCTTTCGTATTTATTATTAATAGGGTTCGGAAAAGGAAATGAAAATAAAATTAGAAAAGAATTGGTATAAACAAAATTAGATATTTATATACTTCTAACACATATTAAAAATGAACAGAAATAAAAGTGATTTTTTTTTTAAATATATCCGATTTCACTGAAACAGATAGTTCATTATGGGACATATTTTATAAGTCATGAGAAACCTCAATCAGAAAGCGCCTTCGAAAAAGGAAAGATTCAAACTCGAAAGTAAGTTACGCCATAACGTAACTACCCTCCGCCTGTTTTATAAATACTTTATTCTTAATTATTCTGATGAGGTGTCCTTTTTGCTACTTTGACTTTAAGTATTTAAGTTCAGTATTAGATTAGCAGCAAGTTCTCGTCATTTTACAGTTGAAATAGTCAAGTTTAAGCACAATATTTGCGCTAAGAATTTCTTCTATCGTACTTTCCGACTTCTCGCTTTCCAATGAATTTGGTCTTAAAAAATAAATAAACGGTCAATTGTTAACATTTTTCTTCTTAATTCCTGTTCTTATCATGTTCTCTCTTAATTATGTTTTTTTTTCACTTATTCTTTCACATAGAGTAACTCTTAACGATTGTTTTACAGTATGTTTCACCCTGTACAATGCCCGGAGGTCATTCGAGGTAAAGGGTTATGTTAAGCGGTCGTTTATACGAATAGGAAGAAAAGATAAGGGTTAACTCAAGACTTAAACAGATTAAGGTTGTAGTGATCCGGGAGGCATCCTCTTTGGAATCTGTCCCGAAGAGCAATAATTCGAAGGAAGAAGATCTTCGAGTGGAACTTTAATCTCGCCGATGGAAAATGAAGGGAATTTGGATCGTTCACAACAATGTGAGTGACATGTTGGGTTCGCTAAGGTTAGAGCTGACGCAACAAATGAATGTAGTTCTTTACATGGAAGTAGTGACAGAGCACTGAGAGCGAGGCCATATTCCGCTTGTGAGATACAGGCTCGTGGATGGAAAATAATTCGTCAGTCACAAGTACACGGAGAAGCTTTTGAATTGTTTCAAAACTGGAAAATGAGGACTGGACAGCTACATCCCGAATAACACAACGGCACTCCCTTTTCGAACTTATCGACTCAGAGGATAGCATGAGGAATCGGGTACTTACTAGAGCGGTACAGTGATGGCTATATTGCTTTACGTTAAAAATGTACTAAGAAACCGAAGGGAAATAGCCTGTATCATACCAAATTGGCTTCAGTAAATAGTTGATAAAATATGGTCTGTGCGTGATAGTAAGCAGACATTTCTAAGAGTAGACAAGGAAGTTAAATAGAGCCATGATCGCTCACGTCCTGAAGTGTAAGAAAGTATGATACTTCGGATATTATTTTATACTTCTATCATTAATATTGTGTTAATATATTAATTTAGTAATTTTTGTGTTTTTGTTTCTTTATTCACTATGAAATCTTGGATGCTTTTCAAAAGCTATCCCAACGTTAAACAAATCTACCGAATAAAGACTGTTCAAATAAATTGGACCGGTTTTAAATGGGAATTAATTTTAAGCACCTAATGATTTTTGATCTTTTTCTTTCAGATTTAACAACTTAAGTCTTTGGCAATTTCAACCATGTAAAGGGTAGCAATCAACCAACTTGGTAACCAACGGAAATATATTTCGCGTACTTCGTGAATTTTTGGTCAACATAATCGACCAACGAAGAGTGCAATTGAAAACGATGTAACGTTGTTGTGGAGATGTTCAATTACTGGGCGCGATGATGAATAGAGGTGTCTGCATTTTCGGTCGCATTCTCGTGCACTGTAGCAATGTATTGAACTGAACGCCGAAAACGAGCATTCAATGGTGTTTTCACATCTGCCACCGACCCAGTTTGTTTAAAATTACGAACAATTTTTCCAATTGCACTCTTGAAACTTAAACACGTTGTTTGATTGTTAGTCTTTCCATACTTGAAATTGGCAAAACAATTAAGTTGTGAAATCTAAAAGAAAGAGAAAAAAATATCATTAGACGCTTAAACTTAATTCACATTTAAAATCCGTTCAAGTTCTTGGAACACCAACTCAAAAGTTTTAACACCAATTTTACATTAGGGGAAATCTCCACAATTTTAGTGAAATGATGAATAAAGAATGACTTTCATTAAGGAAATCCGTTGATCCAAAGATTCATTGACATCTTATAACGCGTCTAAAGTTCATACGTCCGTCTCCCTGTCATGCATTCGCCAAAACTGCCATGGGGCATGATTCGTCGTAAACACCATATCTGGCGATGTAACGTCCAACGGATTTTCTTAAATGATGCTACTCCATCAAGGAGCACCCGGGCATAGAAGTTACAAGTTAAATATGGACATGGGCTTCTTACTGAAGACATGATTCTACAAACTTGGATTAACTCTCAAAGACGAGGACAAATTTTAACGGAATATGCCACCAGAATCACCTCTTCTCACGCTTCAGTGTTCTTATTTCGAAGCAAATAACTGTGGTTAGAGAAATTAGAAATTAAATAAAGACAGTTATCTACAAGGGATATTTTCAAGCTGCATCGAAACTGAGTAATAATATATCTTTTTATGATACGTGTGCCTTAAGAATGTAGGCGAACAAAACTCTCCAAATCCAATAATTTGTAGCCCTAAGCAATGTTTCTCTCTTTAATATAAACACAAATCCCTCTTCTGCTCTGTAAGTTAAGTAGGTTGCTCGTTGTTTTCCTCTTCCTCACTTGCCTTAAATATACAATATGTATATCGAATCCCTATTTAGTTTAACTCTCTGATTCTTAAAACAAGTGTCATTTTTGTTTCAGTTTTCCCCAATGATGCTTCGTTTCTCATATGCACTCTCAATGTTGTTATCATCAGTGTCACGGATTCATTCCTCTTTCGACATTCCATTACGCCTTAGGTTTTGTGCCTGACTTACACAGTTAGTCCAATTCCATATATTGTTGCTTTGGGGCAACAGGTGCAATAGATGGAAAATTATATAATAGTGTGTGCTTCCAGAGTATAGGCTTATGAGGACATTCGGCAATGCGACAGAAAGTATTAATACAGGGTCAGAGTAATGTTGACGCATATTGTGTAGATGTAGCTAGGGATCCTCTTACGGATTATCTGGTGTATTTGAATATTATAACCGCGTGTATTAATCATAATTCTCTGTCAGTAGTAACATTATTCATATATATATATATATATATATATATATATATATATATATATAATTCATATTTCATATTTATTTTCATTATATATATGTGTCTGTGAAAATATATTGAAAATAGGAAAGAACTCGTTAGCGATGGAATCATATTTCTAAATAAATAATTATATATATATATATATATATATATACATATATATATATATATATATATATATATATATGTGTGTGTGTGTATCTGTGTGTGTGTGTGTGTGTATGTGTGTGTGTGTGTGTGTTAAAAAGAAGAGAGATAGCGCAAACGCTTTTGGTTGTGATGTGGATTTTTTAAAAAAACATTATACTTTATTTTCCATAATTTTACTACACGCGTTTCTAGTCCCGTGACCGTCATCAGGTAAGGGGTGGAGATTTCCACATATTATTGAAAATAATACTTTTTTTTTCTGCTTTATGTTTTCCGATGTCAAATATTCTCGTTATTAGACATTCTCATATTTTGTGACTTAGCAATCCGAATGTCTTTCTTTAACTGGCAATGAAGAGTTCTGCGTGAATGGTCATAAAACAATTAAGATTGGTCCGAGAGAAATTATGAATTACTTATCGGTATCGTATCTTTTAATATTTTAATGACCCCTGTGTGTTTTTAGATCTATTTCCAGTTTCGTGTGTTTCTCTCAGTATGCGTGTATATATGTGTATATTCCCTCTCCATACATACACACTGTCTCACCACGAGGAATTAGTAAACACATTTGTACACATACACACACTTACACACACACTCACACACCGTCATATTACAAGGAATCAGTACACATACATACACACATACGTACACACACATTCTTCCCAAGTTACATGGAACCAGTATACACATAGACACATATATACGTACATACACACACACTTCCTAAGTTATGTGGGGTTTGTACGCGTGCCCGTGAGTTTGTTCCTTGGTTTTGTCAACATGTGTATATATATTTTTCGTGCTCAACATATACTCGCATGTGAGCGTACGTGCACCTATGTGAGTGGTTTCATCAATGTATTTGGTCATCATGTGTGCATATTGTGTGCATTTGCATGTGGGGTTATGATCTATTTAGATCTGGTTTAAATTTGTTTGTGAAGAGTTTTCTTGTATTTGTAGCTAAGAATAATTGTCTGTTTGATATATTGGCATTATATTAAATTTCCCCTTGGTTACATTTGAAGATGTGTTGTGATTCAAAATTTTTCTGTTGTCTGGTAATTTTATGTTGCTTTTATGCAGGGAGACCCTCTTGTTCAGTTGTTGGCTGATACCTATATATGATTTCTTGCATTTTGTGCATTTAAGTACATAAATCACATTTTTGAAGTTGCAGTTTAAGTTTTTATTTATTAAGAATGTCGTTCTGGGGTTTTCAAAAGTTTGGGAGTGTCCTTCTATAATGATTGACAAACCCCACATCTTTTTTTGTTACATTTCGTGACTCCCTGTATTGTGTGTTGGTTAAACTTAGATGAGGATAATATGTGTTTTAGGCTTTTAGATCGGCGTTTGCTTTTAGCAAAAAAGAGAATGTCTTATATCGAGAATATTTAACAATGAAAAAATTAAAGGACAAAAAAATTAATTATTTTTATTAATATGTGGAAATCTCCACCATTTTCCTGATGACGGTCGCGAGACAAGAAACACGTGTAGTAAGATTATGTCAAATAAAGCATATTTTAAAAAAAATCCATATTACAACCAAAAACGTTTGCGATATCTCTCTTCTTTTTAATATACAGACTTTCTCTCGTT
>OZ010576.1:37502063-37559563 GCA_963932145.1 Acanthosepion lycidas
GATCATGTTGAGTTCATAGACAGGGAACACCATTGGAAAATTGGTAAACTTAAGGAATCAGCACATATGCTAGGCCACAAAAATCTCATGAGCCGACCAAGCATAGAAATAAATACAATATGGGAACCAGTAATAAGGAGTGCCAGAGAAAAGCAATGATAACAAAGTTGCAATATGAGCTCTGGTAAAAACATGCAATGATAACAGAAAAATTGCAATATGAGCACTGGTAAAAATGGTTGCTGAAAACATTAGGTTTATAATACCCAGAAATTCATACCCAGATGTCCTCAAGGACATATGGCACAGTGGATAAAGTCTTTGGTCAGTGACAGACCCAAGAGTTCAATACCCAGTTAAAGCAGTGGGAAAATTAGCAGGAGATAACTGATAACTGACATCCATCAAACATAGCACGTGGAACTAGAACAGTCTACCCGAAATAAATGGTTCAGTTCGAAATTCCAACCACCTGAAGAAGACCGGTGCGTACAACGGCCGAAACGTTGTGATAAATATGGCGACAAAGATGAGGACAATAGTCCGAATAATATAAATACTGTACATAATACCTCATCTCAGAAATATAGACAGACTATGCAACAATTGTTTTCATCTTTGAAATTATTGAGTCATGTGAACACTTTCGTCTCATCTGGTGACAACTTCAAAGGTCTTTTGTCTTGCTAGTGTGAAGGGTGGCTAAATGTTACTATAAACAGTTTATAATTCAGGGAAATTAGAGACATTCTTAATTCCTGAATGGATCCAATATATCGTAGCCGTTTCCATCGTTCTCTTAGCAATATTAACTGAGGACACGGCCATCTTGTATTGACTGACTTAGAGAATCATGAATATTCACCTATTCTGTCGCATTTGCCACATACTATAACCCTTGAAAAAGGCATGAATATACCAGTTCTCCCCGATACGTAGGTAAACTGGGCTGATTAATACTGTGTAGTATCATTTTTTTAAGCGTTTCACCCCAAGCAAGGCTGGAAGCCACTAGCACGCAAGGGGTTACAGAGAGTTGGAGCGAGAGCAAAGAAGAGTGATAGAGGAAAGGATGAAGAGAAGGATAGGGTATAAATCAAGGCAACCGGAGACGTCGATTGACAGTATATTTGAATATGTGGAGATTATAGCTATCAGGGAAACAGGAAAAGTGGAGTGAGTTCCACACGCGAGAAAGACGAGACATGAAGCTAATGGAGTAGAAAAGATGGCTACATTTAACAGTTTCGTCAGTGAAATGCTGAGAGCGAGATGCCAGCTGAACGCTTAAATTAATGAAATCTGGGAACCAGCGAAAGCAATTCATCGGAGCAGTTACCGTGAAAGTATTTGGAAAAAGACAGAGGGAGGCGACGGCACGTCTGTGAGAGAGAGACCGCAGACGAGATGCCAGATAGGAGCCAATTACATTGCATATCCATCTCTGGATTTTATCAAGGTCACGATTCGTTGTGTACGGTAATTCAAATATAGGAAAGAAATAGGAATATATATATATAGAACCATGATCGCCTACGGGCTGAAAGGATATAGCAATTGTAAATTGCTGTAAATAATTTTTACTTAATTTTCTTCTTTAGGAGGGAAAAAAGAATAAACATTTTAATATTATTCAATGTATCGATGTGTCCACCAGTTAAGTAATAATACATCTCATTAAGGAAATATTAGATTGTGAAATTTATACGAAATGAAAGTATTTATCATAATTAACAACAAGCCATGTAAAATTACCACGTGTTTCCGTGTATAAGGCAACATTTAGATAAAAGGAGGTAAAAAAATATAATCATTTTTCATGAATTTATAATATGTCTGTAGTATAAGACGATTGCTTATTGATTATATAAAAATGATTTTATTGAAAATTTTCTTACTGTATCTTTATAAATTCAAAATACCCGAAATATTAGGTTGGTGCAAAAATAATGACGTAATAATGTCGTTTTTTGACGTTAAAAATACGTCAAAAAACGACATTATTACGTCATTATTTTGCACCAACCTAATAGCAAAACCTACTCTATATCATATTTTTCGTATACACCCCCTAAAAGAGAAACCATTGTTTTGTTTCCGTTTCATTACGCGATCTCTTGGAAATACTGATTCTTCTTCCTTTTGTTTTTCCATATCTAAAAAGTTACAAACAGACTGGTGTACTAATTGCCATTTACTTATACTTCATTTAATATAATAAAAATACAGCAAATAATGTACGATAATAGTGCATTCCACTTACTATATTTTTATACACTATTTACATTATTCGTTCTTATTTTGTCGCCATATTTATCATAACGTTTCGGCCATTGTACGCTCCGGCCTTCTTCAAGTGGTTGGAATGTCGAAATGATCCCATTATTTCCCTCACTGGGGTAGACTGTTTTAATTCCACGTTCAATTGATGTCAGTTATCAGTTATCTTCTGTTAATTCCCCTCTTCAAGTTCTCTAGTGTCTTAACGGGTATTGAACTCACAGTCATTGGGTCCTGTCATTGGATCAAACAAACGCTTTTATCCACTGTGCCATGTGTCCTTGAGGACATCTGTGTATGAATTTCTGGGTATTATAAACCTAATGTCAGAAGCACATTTTTTTTTTACCAGTGTTCATATTGCAATTTTTGCCGTTATCATTGCACGTTTTTTCAGAGCTCATATTGCAATTTTTGTTGTTATTATTGCTTTCCTCTAGCACTCATTATTATTGGTTGCCATATTGTATTCATTTCTACGCTTCGTCGGCTCAGGAGATTGTTTTGTATCCTAGCATATATGCTGATTCCTTAAAATTATTTTTTATATTCGAAATAATAATGATGCTTACATTTTCTCAGCAGATCTTGCATAAAAATGTTCATTTCATGGATATGGAATTATTCTTTGACTAGACAATTTATTATGAAGTTATATTAGTAATATATAATGTATAAATAATATTATTACTTGTATTAAGAGTTTATTTGATAATGTGAATCTTTTCCTGTACGTTATTGGTTATCGAACGGAGGCCGAAGTTACCCTACCGACAAACGATCAGTCCAAATTAATGGTTTCTTTTTAGAATTGTAGAATAAGAGGACCCTTTAAATTTTGAGGTTGATTTGTTTTTTTTTTTTGTTTTTTTTTGTGGGGGTGTTAAAGGGCGTCTTATACGCAGAAATATAAGTTTATTTCTTTCACTTGTTTGTCAGTGGAACCGTAAATTGTGTCTATTCAGTAAAACACTGATGTCAGTAAAGCAAGATTTTCTTTTTTCTAAATTCATAAAATTGTTCGAATTACATGAAAAGTTGTTTTTTTTTATCAATGATCTAAGCAGGGATTCATATTTGGCTTCTGTTTGTTCCAGAAAAGTTTGGTGATAACCGGATCTGCGAAGTCGTAGACGGATTTAATATGTATTTTTCAGTTTTCACACTGCCCTAAAGGATGGATATAGACGAATATGTTTAAGCTGCACAACGTCTTGCGCAGAGATAACAGTGAACTCAGACATGATCTAATATTTGACCAAACAGACAGAATTGGGAATACTTAAAAGATTTATAAAGTTCTTACAACGAAGCAAAATACTATATTCCATCTTAGGTTCTGATAAAATTATAACACGTGACATTTTAGTTTTAATTCTTTAACATTTTCATATCTCCAGTATTTCGTCAGTTAAGTACAGCCAATCTGTCACAAGAACCCATGCAGTCGATTCTCAATCCAACAGGTGTAGCTTAAATTTATCTCTTAGCGTGTGTGACAGACTGCCGGACACTGCCGAATTATGTTGTGTATATATGCATCTGTCAAAGATTCTCGTTTCCTGCAGTTCTGAAGGGCATAGTTGTAGACTGAAAATTATATCAGGCAACCGAAGGCGGAAAACGAAATCGGTTTTCCTTTTCGTTTTAATTCATAATAAAAATTATATCACTCCTTGAGTATTTCTTTCTCTTGATACCACGTAATTCCCAACAACCATTACTCTCATAACATATGAGATGTCAGGAAGATCGATGAAACCCTAGTAATATTAATGTCTCAGGGGGAAATTTTCATCGCATACAACCAGTTGAAGAAGGGATACGTAAATGAATGATGTCAAATTATTTTCCTTGTCACTCGAGATATAATTAAGGAGATATGTCCAACGTTCTCCCCAAATAAATTCTAGGTTTAGAGAGCAATAAATGTTGCCTGTTTGTATTCAACGTGTTAACCTATACTCGATTTGTAAAAACATTTCGTGTGCATTTTTCTCTCAAGTTAGCATAAATTTCATGGCTATGAAATATACGTTTCTACAAAATAAATCATTTTAACGAAATAGGACAATATTCTTCTTATTTTTAGTACAAATATGTTTGAACTGAATTTAATAATCGTAAAAATCATTGCAAGATATAGTAATTTATTCCTTTAGAAAAAATATTGTATTACCTTTGCACTGGTTTTTAATTAATATTGTTACACTAAGCCCTTTAGAACAAAGGTCCTCACTATTTATGGAAACTTCGACATTGTTCCTATTTTAAATGAATAAGTTATTTTTATTGGATTAAAGAACTTCAAAGTCAACTGTAAAACATCTCGATTTAATTTAGTAAATGATTAAATATATAAAATGGTAATTTTTTAAGCGTATCTAAGGCGTAGGAGAAAGAATGAGCTTACTAGTGAGGATCGAAACGGTTCAAGAGGGCTCAGGTTGCTAATCAAGGTGCTTGACATAAAACATAGAACGATCATAATAAAGAAATTCTAATTTGTAAGGAATTGATTTTAATGATTCTTACAGTGAGAAACAAATAGAAGAAGCGGAAACAGTGAAATATTTTTTCGTACAAAAATCTATAGGCTGCTATTTCGTTAAAATTTAAACATTTAACAAAAGAATTTTTAACTGAGGTTAGGAATATCAAGCGCCAAAATCCTATTACAAATAAAAACGTTATTAACAGGTTCCAAATGTATTTTTTCGACGATTGAAAAAAAACCTCCTTTAAGAAATAGTAAGATAATTGATCATCTAATGTCATTTCAGCAAATAAAACCTTTCTGCTTACAGTTATATGTTTATCTTCTTGAAATGAACAAAGATTCCGGGATCTTCAGATGAAATGACGCAAGTACACAGATAAGATTGTATAACACTTCAATGAAAAAAAAGATTTCTGTTTAAAGAGAGTGGGTAGAGGTCTTTTAATGAAAACAAATTATACGGTGTAGAGATACAGGCAAAGCAGCTACTATTAACGCAGTCGCTACTCGGCACAGAGGGAGAATTTCTACGTCACAGACTAGATGACCTCATAATACACCGTTCTCAGATGAAATTAGATATAAGCTGAACTCAAACTTCTAATAGAGCCGTTTGAAATTGTGCTCGTACAAACAAGATTATAAGGGAAATGTTCAGCAAATGTTAATCATAAACAAATATACTGCTTAACAAATATAAACAAAGCGTCTACTCAAATATGTGTACTGATTACAATAACGTTTAAAGTGATAAAAATATGTTGAATGAACAAAGTAAGATCCATTAATTCTTTTAAAAATTGATTTGGTTACAAAACTGAACAGTTATGTGAATTTCGAGGACTCTATAACGAGAATGATTTCATTTAAATGCTCTGTTCAGATATTGCTTGATCAGAAAACCATCTTCGTGGACGAGTCAGTTAAGTCACGTCGGATCTAACGATGGTTTCTCTCTGTCCATGGAGATTCAGGTTCTGCTGAAAAGTGCACACTTAGATATAATAAGATTTCTTGAATATTCAGGCCGGTAGACGAAAATAAATAAATATGCTGTTTAATAAATAAACGGAGTGTCTACTTATATATGAGTATCCGTTAGAAATATCATTTAAAGTGATATATATATATATATATATATATATATATATATATATATATATATATATATATATATATATATATATATATATATATTTATTGTTGTTGAAGTATAATGGTAAAAGCGCATTCACCACCGCAAATTTGTTTGCTAATTGCCTGGTCTTAACCAGATGGAAAGGTCTGCTAGAGACTGCCGTATAGTGAATCTCTCTATATAGATTGGAAAATTTGGGGAGAATCGTATCCGGGTCTTGAAGAAGATTGTTTTGTTATAAATTTTAAATAATAAGGAAGGCAGGACAAAATCAGGTGTCATATCTACATTTCTTTTTAATAAATAACAGAAATCAACGATAATCAAATTCCATCGAAATAATCTGGCCAAATCATTCAAAATATATATCTCTGTGTAATCAATGGTAGAAGAAAACATTAAAACAGAAAAAGAAATAATCATGTATGCTTCCAAACAAGGTTGTTATCGTTTCATGCAATACAACGGCTAATAAAAGAAAAACAAAACAAAACACACGCACACAAGCACACACACACACACACACACACACACACATATACATATATATATATATATATATATATATATATATATATATATATATATATATATATATATATATATATAAATATATAAAAAGAAAGAACAGTAAGATATATAATCCGGTGATCATATAGATAGAATTATTTTGCAAAATAGTGTCCAATGTAAATTTACAGAGCATTAATATTATAAATTAATTGACTTAAAATATGTTTTTTTTTATATTTTAAGTCTATTAATTTATAATATTATATATATATATATATATATATATATATATATATATATATATATATATATATATATATATATATGTGGTGGGGGTGCGTATATATGCACCATACTTATTATACGGTGTGTATATATATATATATATATATATATATATATATATATATATATATATATATATATACATATATATATATATATATATATGTGTGTGTGTGTGTGTGTTTGCATATATATATATATATATATATATATATATATATATATATATATATATTATTTACAGTCGGCGAGAACATGTAATGATTTGCAGCTTCGATATTGAAGCTATTTATTTAAATCTTCTTTCAGGTGAAACCTGCATCAAGAGTGAATTTTTTTTTATTGAAACTATACGATACTCTCACATGATACCAATAAAAAGATACTATCTACTATCTGAATGTTGATAAAATATTTCAAACATGCAAAATATTAGGATAATCTAAATGTAAAATTTGAAATATTTTCCATTTTCTGATTGCATCTACAATTAAGAAAACAAAGGGCTTATTTTGGTGAAAAGATAGATGTATAAAATAGTGGAAAGAGACATTATATCGGATCATAGGGTAAAATGTAACGAAACTGACCAAAATAAAACGAGAAATAGGAATATTTTACAGACGGGCAGCGAACATTATGATATCTAAAGATGTGATCATGCTGATAATCTTTGGAAAGTTAAGCAGTGTCTGAAAGGCAGTTGCAGAAAAATAGTAATGTTTAGATATCCAATACATAATTGAGGGTGGTTGTAGGTAATTCTATGAAAGAGAAAAGGCATAGAATTATATTATATTATATATATATATATATATATATATATATATATATATATATATATATATATATATATATATATATATATATACAAATATAGATGACTATACTCGTTTCGAAAAACCCTCGAATTTTTGATTTGCCAATAATCAAATCAATCTCGAGGGAAAAAAAGGTTTTTAAAAAAAGAAAGAGCTACAAACATGAAAGTTTGTCGAAAAAAATCGCATAGATGCAGATTTGAAGCCCAAAGAAAAAACCCTGATACGAGTAAACAACTAACTAACAAAAGAGCTCAATACAACCGTAGAGCAGATCTAGATACACCTAGTGAGCCAGACAAACCTACCTAGGTTTCACCTAGGCTAATCGCCAGGGAAAGTTGGCTAAAAAGGCAAAGTGAAACGCATATTTATAGGCGATAGCTAAAATTATACCATGTGACCAAAGAAAGAACCACAACACAAACCACCTGAGTTTTAAATATTTATTCAACAAAAAAAAGGGAGCGGATATTAAAATACGAACATTAGGGTGGAATGAAAAAAAAGGGGAAAAATCGCCTAATCTAGTAGCCTAGTTTTTTTATGCCTACAAACGTTAAGAATTTCTGTTTTGGAGTTTAATAGCTGGTTAGGTTGATCATATAAAGCTATGGCTAATTTCTCCTCTGTACATAATTTACAAACTTTTTGGCCCTCTTTATTATTGGCGGCATTTTTTTAATATCTCCCATTTAAGGATGGGGTCTATATTATCTTCTTGTTTTGTTTTCCACACACAGGTGGATAGCGTGTTACTATGTTTATTTTTTATCTTTTTTAAAACTACTCGTGTGGTTATAATATCTTTTTTTAAATTTATCCTGGGTAGCACCTATGTATATTTTAGGGTTAGTATCCTCGCCATCCTCGCTATCTTAATAAATTTTGACGTGATAAACTACGCATTCTTGCTGACATTTTCCCTGTAATGGGCAGATATTTTTGTTTCTACAATTACAAGTAAGGGGAATACTGCGTGGATTATGCCTAGTTTTTTTTCTTATTCCATCCATTTATTATAGTACCTATGTTAGGCACGCAACAATAACTAAGTTTTACATTGTTTTTATTGAATATTGACGATCCGTTTAGGTGAAACCTAGGTAGGTTTGTCTGGCTCACTAGGTGTATCTTTCTATCTATCTTGCCTGGCTCACTAGGTGTATCTATCTATCTATCTATCTATCTATCTATATATATATATATATATATATATATATATATATATATATATATGTGTGTGTGTGTGTGTGTGTGTGTGTCTGTGTGTGTATGTGTGTGTGTCTGTGTGTGTATGTGTGTGTGTTTGTGCGCTTGTGTTTTTGTTTGTGTGTTTGTGCATTGGGATCAATACAGATTAAATATAGATCGGATTCAGAATAAACAAAAAAGTAACATTTATCAATATAGCATAAAAATGAAACATGCTAGATTTATAAGCCTTTTCTATTAGATTTTTATATGATCATATATATGATATACATATATTATACTATATATATATATATATATATATATATATATATATATATAATGAGGGTCTGACAGCTTATTGATTCAGTTATGAAATTTTATGTAATAATCTTAAGTAGCATTTAAGACTCGCTAGTGATTTACAAAGGAGGCCACATATGGAGCAAGTGTGAGGATTGTTAGATGAGATCACTGTTAGGTTGGCTGACCTTTTGGATCTTGCCCTCGCTTCTTGAAGATGATTCACACAAGCAGATTAAAAATTGCTGAGTCCACTAAAACACGTTGATCTCTATTCTACCCGCTCCAAAGCTAAGCGCTCAAGAGTGTTATGTGATATATTAACTGCTGACAAATTGCTTTTCAGCTTGTCTTTGTATCTTAACCATGAGTGTCCTACATTCCTGTCGCCCTGATCTAACTGGCTGTAGATTAGGATCATGAGTATCCTGTCATAAGACATTCTCAAGACATGGCCAGTCCACCGTAACTGAGACTGTATGATAAAAGTCTCGATTCCTCCAATATTACACCTGTTAAACAGGTCTACGTTAGATGTCCTATCTTGAAGCTTAACTCCACAGATTGCACGCAGACAGCTTGTATGGAAAACATCTAGCTGGCGTATACGGTACCTGTATGGAGTCCACGACTTTGAGCCATACAAAATGATGGCAGTTACAACAGATCTGTAAACTCGAGTTTTCGTATCCGGTCGAATATCCCGCTCATTCCACAAGCGATGGCGAGGTTTGCCGAAATCACTGGTAGCCATAGCAATCCGATGCATGATGTGTGTGTGTGTGTGTATGTGTGTGTGTGTGTGTGTGTGTGGGTGTGTGTGTGTGTGTGCAGATATGTAGAAAATAGGAAAGAACACGTTAGGTAAATAATTCGGAGTTCTTTAGTACTTTTGTTTTTATATTAAAAAAAAAAATTAAAACAGTGCTCCATACAGGAGCAGAGCTTAAATTATAATTATATATTCATTTTTATTTTTTTTAAATTTACAACCTGCGAAGTAATAATATTTAAAAAAAAAATTCTACTAATACTACTACTACTACTACTACTAATATATATATATATATATATATATATATATATATATATATATATATATATTATTATTATTATTAGTAGTAGTAGTAGTAGTAGTAACTTTGTGCATATGCGAGAGCACAGTATTGTAGGGTCAGTTGTGCACCGTCTACGAGCAAATGAGCACAATGACGCAATTCACACCACGTGGAATTTGGAAACTACATTCTGTACTCCATGGAAGTCGCATCGGAAACTCAAATACGAGCATTTCAGTGTGTGTGTGTGTGTGTCAATCTGACGACACTGCGGAGGACTGGGAAAGAGTTGCATATGCCTAATAATGATTACGAAGGTGTTTGGAGGGATCAATATGATGTCGATATTATGCTTCCCTTCATTTTCCCACAGGGACTCAATCGTAGGCCTACATAAAGTTCCTGAGAATGTAGTGCTGTCTTGGGTGAGGAGAGTGGTTGCTGGAATACTCTATGTCTGGCAGCAGGACTCTGCACCATGCCACACGAGCAAGTGAACTCAAACTTTATTGCCAAATATTTCTGAGACCAAATCACTCTTACTTCTGACCCGCTAACTCCCTAGATGGCAACCCCCTTGATAATTATGTGTGGGGCACAGTTGAGCAAACATGAAGTGCAGACAAGGATAATGGCAGCATTCACCAAATTTAACAAAGAAACCGTTTAGAAGGAGTTCCAGGAGATTCCGATGTCGTTTGATTGAAGCCAATGACGTTTTTATTATATATAATTTAGTATTTTGGTAAATATCTATATTAAAATGAGATGTCAGTGGTATTTTCATTATTCCATAATTTAAACATTTTTCCATCACACACTACACACACACGCATATATATATATATATATATATATATATATATATATATAGATATATATATATATATATAGATATATATATAGATAGATAGATAGATAGATGGATATGTGTGTATGAGTGCGTGTGTGTGTGTGTGCACGTGCAGGCGCCATATAAGTGCGTGCCTATTGAGTATTCATTTCGTTTACGCATAACGATGCACACATATTTGAGCATATGTGTTTCACAAAACACTTTATTTTGTTGCAACAGATTCACTTGTATTGAATCATGCGTTA
Organism: Acanthosepion lycidas; assembly: GCA_963932145.1. Lineage (NCBI taxonomy): Eukaryota > Metazoa > Mollusca > Cephalopoda > Sepiida > Sepiidae > Acanthosepion > Acanthosepion lycidas. The sequence continues at coordinate 37,513,257 of OZ010576.1, forward strand.
GGATAGTGGTGGGTAATAGTAACAATAATATTAGGTTGGTGCAAAAATAATGACGTAATAATGTCGTTTTTTGACGTTAAAACGTCAAAAAACGACATTATTACGTCATTATTTTTGCACCAACCTAATAGATGAAGTTTACTTATGAGGAAGCATTCGGCATTCATTGAGCGAGCAGCTTTTCTTCATTTCCTGGCCATCGGATTGGGATCAAAGTGTAGTATCTGTTCTCCTCATCAATTATTGTAATGGTAATATTACCCGTTTCCTTATAAGGTAAGATTCAGCATTATTGACCGAGCAGCCAGTGTTACTTTCATCTGAGATTTTTAAAAGCATTCTGTTCAAACAGATTTTCAAGAATATATGTTTCTCAAATACAGCAACTGTTATAACGCTCTCAGTTTTCCTTCATTCTTAACCTTTTATTTGATGCAATTTGGAATGCTAGCATATTGTTTAAGCCAATATTTTCTTTTCGAGTTATTTTAGTTGTTGAAAGTCGTCAAGTTATATTGTTGCCTTTATTTGGTAAAGAAATCTGTTCTTAAGACTGTAACATCAGTCCATAAATTTAGAAGAAAGATGGTCCATGCTAAGACATACAGGCTTCTTCAATCGAAGACATTTGTAAACATTGGTCATAGAAAGAAGCTATATGACATTTTAAATGTTTTTATTAACAACTTTGGCGCCGTACAGTAAACATTACAATTATATAGTGTGTTCCTTCTATTCAGTATCTTCAGAAACAAAACCTGCCTAGACCACAACATCAAAATATTCTAAGGAGACTCGTAGTTTCCTTGAATCATCTCTTCGTATATACCCAACTCGTTATATTTCTCCATCTTTCCTACCCATTTTTTTTAATCCAGGGATTATTTTAATCAATTCACCGCAAGCAAGGCGATAGCATCAATAAATCTCAAAAAGGTTACTTGAAACTAAAGAAAATGAAAAAAATTTAGTGGGAAGAAAGGAACAATTAAAGAATATGGTTCAGTAAGACAAAAAATAGCGAATGATGTTGCACTTATATTTTTGAAGTTGACAACGAAGCATTGAAACGGCAAAGTTTTCAACGGGCGAGAAATGCGAGAGAAGAAATGATTAGAATTAAACTTAGGTTTATTTCAAGCTATTTTAGCAGTGAAATGACGAGACATATTTAGCTGAAATTCATGAGGTCGACTTAGCAAAGAGGAATTCTCATGAGAACAATTGCCCTGAAAATGTTCATAGTAAAAACTCAGAGAAGACATGATACAGCGGTGACAAGAAGACTGACGTTCAGTTATTGTACTGCTATTGACGTTTACTTTTATTTTCCATTTTGTTTTTTCTTTAAAATAATTTCTTGTTTTATTATTCACATCGTATTTCTTGACATGATTGTCAACTTCTTTTCATATTCACTCAGCAAGTATTTTATAGTTGTGGTACGTGTGACAAAATGCTTTCTTCCATTACGAGAGAAAGTAAAAAAAAAAAAACTGCAATCATATATAAAGATATGTTATAGCGAAAGTGAGGATAATGTTTGACTTACCCTAGTACATTCTTATTATTTTGCGGATTCTTCAGAATAGTCACTCATTAAATTTTCCATTGGGAAATTAGTGTAGGTTTTTCATGATCGCATGTCGACGGCCTGGAGATTCCGCACACCACAGGTCTGAACATGTTTCAACACATTCAAAAGAATACTCTTGCGTTTCGGCCATCATGGAAGACATTATCATATCCCAACACCAAGTTTGGAGAGATTTGTACAAACAATCCATTTTAAAAGACGCTTTATTCCTCTATAATGTGGGGTTACTCATGGCAGCGAAGAACTTGATATTTATATCCGCACAATATAATTTTATACAAAAGATTTCCTTCTCCTCAAGAGTTATTTAATTGGTTTATGTTATTTAATGCCGAAATCTAAATATTTTGAGCGCAATTTTATGCCTTAAACTAAATATAATTTTAACGGAACTCTATACCTTCAAATACAGATAAAATGTGTGTTGGTTATCTTTGTATAAAATGTACTGTTTGTAATTATACTATTACATGAATTGTTGGTCATCTTACAATAAATATGCAATGCTGGTTTTTTATGAATAATCAAGAGTAGTCTCCCCTTGTTTCTTACTCCCCTCTTTGAGAGAGCTATTTCTGTTTACTGCGACTATAATAGGACACTCACTATACACGAAACTTTTATTCTTAGTTGAATAAAGCTTTCTTAAAGCCGACACCTGCGTACTTTTGTTATTACACGGGCCATTTTTCATATTAAAAATGTTCTGCTGTTATGTTTACTATAAAAATGAATTTTATACTTTCATGATGCTTTGGGAGGAGGTTACTATTTGCCCATAGTTGAGACTCTAACAGATGCTATTAAACCGGGCCCGAGTAGACCTGGGAACAACAGCAATTAAGAGATGTTTCCACGCTCCTCAAAAGCTCCAATCGTCCAATCTCCTGATGCTTGCTGCCAGATGTAGTTTATCGTCATGCCCAGGACTTCTCCTCAAAAGAGTGTTCTCACTACGGCTAAAGAGACTCTTCTCCCTACAAGTTGTCTCTACCGCGTTTCTTAGATTTCTTCCTTCTCTCGAAATCGTACATAATATTTTAAATATCTTAAATTGCTCACAGAAGGGAAATTTCCTTGCTTGATTCCTTGTTTTAAATACTAATTTTTATGTTACATTCAAATCATAAATTGAATATACACAGGTATTCTACTGAATGCAAAATTGAGAAAACAATAATTTTGTAAACGTTTGGCTTCTATAAATACATTAGATATAGTATTTTCTTTCGTTACAAATTTATAAAGAGAACATTGAACATCTTTTCAGAATCTATGTATACGTAAAATATTTGTCGACTGAGAATAATGTCTTGCTTATAATAATACGACGGCGTGCGTTACGAATAATGATGTGTTTACTTTTTTTACACGATTCTGACGTCATAAAACTTGGATTTGTTTTGCGCTCCATATCTCTATAAATATTTTCAAAGACAGGCAATTAAAAGAAAGATTTTCTTTGCAATGATCTGCACAATTTGTTATGTCCTTTTCTTCCTGGAATTATGTTTGATTTATTTCAATGAATAAAAACCTCAACGAACAAAAGACTTAAGGCAGTATTTTGAAAGCGTTTATTGCATTCACTGTCTTGTCTTCTTTTGTGGTTGTCTAGGCAACAAAATTCAACGACTCTGCAAATATCAGGAAATGAAGAAATGGAAAATGATTGCTTATCGCACGTGAAAGACATTAGCAGTTTTCTGAAATTTTGAGATTAAGTACGAGGGATATTCGATAAGTAAGGCACAGGTAAACTAAAATGACATTGTGAAAGCTCGAAAAACTTAAAAGAGGTATTTGCATATGATTAGTTAAAAAAATATATATGACCAACAAAATATGAAATTAGAAAAGTGAATATATTTACCTAAGAAGGGCAAGGATCAAACAAACGCAAAGATGAAATTGTTACAATACATGTCGAAAATGTAATGTGAAATAGGGAAAAAAACCTGGGCGTAGATTAATATTTGGATAATATTCAATTGCGGCACTCTCGAGGATTTTCCTTCTGATTTTGATTTTAAAAATGCTACAGTCATAAAAAAACAATAATCGCTCAAAAGGAAAAATCTCGAGAGTGCCGCCAGTGAATATTAACCAAGATATCATGTGTAAGGAGCAGGTATCGGTCTGGAGTAGTCCGTTTGCAGAGAATCTTGCGCATCTGTAGGAAAAGACTAGTGAAATGTGCCGATGTTTATCAAAAACAGGAAGTGCATTGCCTTGAAACCTTGATGCAAGATGAAAAATGGTGCAAACTTCGTGAAATGTGGAAATTGTTTTTCTAAAATCCGTAAACTATAATATAATCCAGAAGAAGTTGGGTATCGAAAAGCTCTATTCTGCCAGGTACTTAAGGAAATTAATTTAAAATATATCACAGCGGATGGGTATTTACTCTAAGTATTTGGTATATTAAAGCAGAACCGAGGTGGGGAATGTTTGGAGTATATGATCACAATTGGTGAGGCCTGGATGTATCAGGTTACACTAGAGACAAAGGCTTATTCCATGATCTATAACTGCCCATTTCCGAATACTAACAGAATACAAAGTAACAAAGACAGCGAAAAAACTTATGAAAGAAACACTCAAACTATTTTTATTTGATGACATTCTATTGTGTAAATCCTAGGGTGCAGGTAGCTAACGCCGTCAGCTACTGTGAAATATGAAATAAAGCGAAGTAAACTCTTCGTAGAAAGAGAAGGAACATATACATCAGCATGTCAACCAGCTGCATGACAAAAGAAAAACCAGAAAAAATGAATATTGCTTCCCTAATTCGGTTGAAGCTTCACAATCCTCGCTAACAAACATTAACAGAGTCGAAAAGCTTTTAGACGTGCCTGACTGCGATGATTCAGTTTTGTCCTTGTAGTCCCTTTTCCACAAACCCAACGTTGCAAATTTATCGCGATTTCAATGGAGAAATTTCAGAACTCCAATCTTTAGGGTCACCAGTTCAGAATTTTATAGCGACGACACACTTCGCTGCATCCAGGAGTGTGAATCACGCTCATTCCTTAGGAACCTCTTTGCTAAGTGGTACTTTTCTCTCCTAAAACTTCGTTCCTAAAATCTAAACTTTGTGGAGCATGCTCCAGGATTGATGATTCGTAGAACCCTTCAAGCTTAACCACTTCAAATCTCCGTTCAATTATTATATATTGCTCGGAGCCTCGTCACATATAATTTTTACTTCCTACATTCAGGTTCATATCACCCATCGCATTGAGTAACCGTCTACCGTGAATGGGTAGTCGGTTTTGCAATAGATCAAATTAAGTAAAATAAAATAAAATACTTTAACCGACCACAGAATAGTTCCAACAATATGGTTTTGATCATTTTTCCATCATTTATTGGATCTTTCGGTCTCACTGGAACTCTAAAATTGCCTTTGTCTATGTAGCGATCCCAGTTGTACTATCAAAAGTGAAAAATATCACAAATCGCTTGACTTCATATTTTCTAAGAGAAAATGTATGCCTATTTTTAACTAAACCAGCGTATCTGTCGTGATGAATAATCCATCGCGATGGCAATAGAAACATAATATAGTTTCTTTCTGGTCATCTACGCAAAATATTTTATTAATATTGCAATGAATATTGTGTATTAGTTATGACTCATTTCATTATTCCAATTATTTTTCAAAGCTTCATATCTTATTAATACGATTTTTTCTTCAGATTTATACGCTGTGTGATTCCTTGTAAATATGAGTATCGGTCTATTTAAATCGTTTTTTTCCTTAACAATACTTATTAAATCGTGTCTTGTTTATAAAAAATCTCACAAGATGGAAATTTTTCTATGGATTTCAAGCATGATACCAGAAATAAAACTGTAAGCTGTATACAACATATCAATGAAATAAATAGTTGAAAAAATGAATTTTAGTGAATGAAGACTATAGATGTTATCGTCGACTATTTTTCTCCTTACCTTTTGGGATGAGCTATATAGTTACAAAGATCGGTGCCAAATAACAGAAACCACATCTCATTAGGACTTTGAACAGCAACAAAAATGAATAGCTCATATAACACGAAAGAGAAATAATGTCATAGTAAAGATGTCGATATTCAACACTACTACAAACAAAAGGTTAGGAAGGAAGCCACAGAATTATTGGATTAGATGAATTTACCCCCCACCCCCGGAAAAAAAATTAGTTTCAAAGAAAGGTTTTACGGAAGGCTCGAATCGCTTGAAGCTATTTTCTTCGAAATTAAGATTTAGGTATGTGGTACAAGTGTCTCCAGTGTCGTATCGATGACAGACTAGTATAGTTTAGTACTGTTAATATATGCAAAATGCAGCTATGAGCCTTTGTATTTACTCAACCTTCCACGAGGTCAGATTGTAATACAAGGTCGGTTTAATGTGGGGAGCCCGAGCGCGTACACCCGGGCAAGGAACAAAAATTCCCCTAGTCCCCGAAACTGTCGGTTGCGTTGGCCTCTGTGCGTACACCGATAATTTTAACTAATGCAATGAGAAGGCGCGGCCTCTGGCAGCTGTTCTCCAGGGCTGACAGCTCTCGGTATAATTTTCCTCAGTTGCAACACTCTCCTTTGACGGAGTTGCCTCTAACTGCAGTTTGCCCAAAGACAGAGACCCAACTGAGAGATGATAAGTAATGCGCTAGAAACTCCGCCAAGGAAGAATTTACGCTCATTTACAGTGATGAGCATTTATGAGTTAGGACTTCCTGCGTAATTCATTATTTAACTTATTTTGCGAATATTTAAATTTGCTGTTAATTTTAATACGATTTTACTATTGAGATCGTCAACTTTCTTTTTACCGTTGAAAGTGCCAACTTTTTTATGATTTAAAAGTTATTACAGTTAATAAAATTTCAAAATGAATATCCGTAAATAAATCAATGCAATTTGAACATAGAAATTATCAAACTATATAATAATTGACAACGTGTATTTATTTATATATTTCCTCTGTATATAGTTATATGTTTTCCGTCTCAGATATACTCAGAAGGGGAGGTAAATAAATTTAATTTATCAAAGTTATGAGTTATTACTTCCGGTTATCGTTTTCATGATTTATACTAATAACATATTTATATCTATTTAGACAAAGTTAGACTTAGAGCAAAATGTACCGTTCACTTAATCAGTTGCTTTACTCCTAGGTTTCTTTGGCTGCAGTCTTATTTGTTCAAGTCTTTCATGTGAGGCACTCAGATATCTTTGTCTATCAAGTGATCATCTTTCTTACATTAGGCCTTGAAATAGGCTTTGTCGTTGCCGTCTTCGTTGTTCTGTTGCTAATCGTCTTCTTCCAAGTGGTATTTACTTTTCACTTTTATATTAAACACATAAAATATTTAACATGAAAATATCGAGTAAAAGGCGATTCATTAATACCAGGAGTAATCAATGAATCTTAGATATCATTGAAAAAGTAAGGCCTATATAGCCAAATTTTAGTGAATAATTTAAAACACAGTTTATGACGTATAATATTAATTTGTAAGGAATATATACAATTTAATTAGCATATTTAACCATTGTATTTTTTTAAATATTATTTTCTTTAATAACTTGAAAATCTGATGTGTTATAATGTTTCCGCAGATGTTTGTCATTTGTCTTTTTAATGTTGAGAGTGAAGATGTCAACAAGGAAATAAAATAAAACAAACAATAAATAATTAAAAGAAAGACTTGTAGTTTCAATGAATGATTTATTTCACAGAAATATTTCGACTAGCTGTTGCTAGTCTTGGTCACTCCTTTAATTTGAGTAGAACAATGCAAATAAACTAGAAACGCTTAGGAATTAAAATTAATGAAAAAAAATAGTAGATGACGTTTACAAAGTAAGAGCATACGCTTTTTTAAGCGATGTCCATACCTTATTCGTATAAAAGGATGCTTGCCTCCGTAAACATTGAAGTCGCTTACAAAAAGCGTATGCTCATGCTTTGTAAACGTCATCAACTCGAATATTTTTCCTTGATTTGAATTCTTAAGCGTTTCTAGTATCTTTGCATTGTTTTACTCAAATTAAAGGATTAACCAAGACCAGCAACAGCTAGTCGAAATATTTCTGTGAAATAAATCATTCGTTGAAACTACAAGTCTTTCTTTTAATTATGCAACTAACAACGGAGGCAAGCATCCTAAATTTTAAACAATAAATATCTGATTAGTTTTCACATATTTTATTTTATTCCGATATCTGAAAAATATACTGGAATAATTCCGAACATGCTTTTGGAATAAATCGCCTAGATACGGATGTAAAATAAATTTAGTAAGTAATTTAGTGAATTATCGACAAGGTATCATCAATTTACAGTTTAAATTGCTAGGTTTAACCGTAAGTTATATGATAAGAGTTTCTTCTATTGTACTTTTTTCAGGTTTCTCGCTCCCCAGTCAACAATGATCTGCAAAAATTTAAATGCAATATAATTTGTTATTTTTTGTTTTCTTCATTTTTATTATTTTATTTTCCTCACACCTTAAAAGTATTTTTCTTATATTCCTAACATTTAGTAACCCCTTGCGTCTTAGGGGTTTTATTGCCTTTCTCTTGGTGAAATGATTAAAATAGTACACAAAACTAGAAAGTGTAATCAGACTGAAGATTCGTCCGTCTCCTCGCCGGATTTGTTAAACATTTAGTACGATGTTATTCGATGAGAATTACATTTTATTATTAGTGGACAAAAAGTTAACATTATAAGTGCAGATGATACCGAGCTGCTTGAAGACACATACACAACTACAGTATTTCTTAGAGAAGGTAGTAAATGAAAGCTACATCAAAGGACTAAACATAAGTTTCAAAAATACAGAATGTACACTTATCAGGAAAGTGAAAATCAAGTAATACAAAAGTTTAACATCAGGGAATTGTATTGACAACCGACAGAAAATGTAATACCGAAAGTAGATGGCGCATTATTATACGAAAAGATACCTTCCAAATCTAGTAATAAGAAAGAGGAAAATACAGAAAAATCACAATGAAATGAAGAAGATACATTAGAAGTTCTATTTACTATATATGCCTGTAAAATTCTGGCCGACATCGTCACAAATGAAAGGAAGACTTGAAGTAACAGACATGTAGTTCTAGACAATCATGTTAAGTATATGATTGACAAAACGTGTGAGCAACGTATAATTTTTACGAATAATGAAAAATAATAGTACTCTCAAATTTTGGATCAGATGAGAGCAGAAATTTTAAATTTAAATAGTATCTTTTAATGGATTTTTGATAAATTTTAATAGATTTCTAATTTAATAATATTTTTTTATTTAAGTAGTTTCTTGTGATGTCAACGAACACTCGTTGTCACTTTGTAATTGCTCGTTGCAGGAGAGATTTTATAATTGCAGATAAAACTATATAACGCCATTAAGCAATACTGGTGTGAGACGCCTCGAATAACACTCGTATTAATAGTACTCGCTCGATAATACTCGCTCGAATCCGTATAGTGAAATAGTAATTGTGTATAGAGTAAAGAATAGCGGTCCGTATAGTAATAGAGGATAGAGCAGAAATATAGTGATTATTTAGACGTCACGTGACTTCTTACTTATGCGTTTCTCCTATGGTCATGTAGTTTACTTAATTCAATAATGGGATCACCTGTGTTTGTTCACTGGCGATCTATGTTCAAACTCAAGTGTCAGCAGAAATACTTTATTCCTATATAACAATAGTATTCTCATATTTCGAACCAGAAGATGAGGGTTACCTTTTTGTGATGCATAATGAAGAAAATGGCTTTGAATATTTGACAATCACAAAAAAGGATAGGGGAAAACAGTGAGTAATTTACATAAGGATCTATTAAAGATGCATGTCAGAACGGCGAATAGAATTGATATTAACAAAATATTGCTGAGATATATAAATAATAGGATATTATAGAGAGCCATGATCGCCCTGAAGGGACAGAGTAATAGAACAACAACTACAAGAATAAAAAAAAGTAAGGATGTACTTGACTAGAAAACTGCCAACATAAAATGAATACTGTCTATTATAAGTCGTTTGATATGTCATTAGATTGCAAACAGAAATTATATAGTTAGCACAACTATTTCACTTTAATTTTTAAGTTAATTATTTGTTGGCCATATCAAATTGAATAATTTCACAATCATATTAAATAATTATCATTATGATATGTTTGTTGCCAACGATGAACTCGGATATCCTTACTCCATGATATTTGAATGAGTAAAGGATATAGGCAATAATACAATATGAGAAAATCAATGCAATGTTTTTTTTAGAATTTAATGTAGTTATTGTGTATGTAGGAAAATATATTGTTAAATATAGATTCACAGTTTTAGTAACGATAGTACTTAGGACAAGATTCGCAAGCGGCGCATAGAAGAAGTAGTCAACTACTAGAATTGAGTCAAATGAATTCCACAATGAATCGCCAACTCTAGGATATCTACCATCCGCCTCACACGGTCAGATGTGGCACAAGGTCGAATTTTATGTGGGGTATCCGAGCCCGTAGTCTCGGCCAAAAATTACCCGTAGACAATGTATAAAATGGGATCGGGTAGCTGTTTCCCGAGACACGACTGCCCTTCTAGATAACCTCGTTTGGGAATCCACCCTGCTCGGAGGCAGAGAGTTTGAGCAGGCTAGCTGGAGACGAATCTCCAACTGCAGGATATCTACCAACCGCCCCACGCGGTCAGATGTGGCACAAAGCCGAATTTACTGTTGGTTATCTGAGCCAGTAGGCTCTGCCAAAAATTCCCCGGAGACCCACATATTTAACGGGGTCGAGTACCCGTTTCCCGAGACGAGAGACTGATCTTCGACATATTCTCTTCTGGGGATCCTCTCTGCTCAGAGAGCTTGAGCAACACAGCTGGAGACGAATCTCCGACTGCAGCATATCAACCAACCGTCCCACGCGGTCAGATGTGGCACAAGATCGAATTTAATGTGAAGTATCTGAGTCTGTATCTGGAGACGAATCTCCGACTACAGACCACCGTACAGTATATACTACTGTATTTATGTGAATGGGGACATGCCAATTATCGTTCGTAGGTATGCTATAACTGTTACGGTTTTTTGGGTATATATATTACTAGTGAGACAATCCAATTGACTTAACTTCCTTTATAGTCTATCAATAGAAGGTTAACCAATCAGAAGACGCAGAATAGTGTATCCGTCGTGTATAAAGGCGGCCATCTTTGTTTACCCTACCGAAGGACCAGTGCCAACTTGACCAGGCGAAGATGATAGAAGGAAGAACTACGCTCTGCTACTTTGCTACGATATCCACTGCGAACCTGAACAACGCTTTCCCCCTGTCTCCGAAATATTCACTGCCAACCTCTGGATTCTATACTCGAAGACGACCGTCAGGAATTTGTAACAATAACAACAGTTATAAATGAAAATATATTTCTACCACAAATATATTAGGTTGGTGGAAAAATAATGACGTAATAATGTCGGTTTTTGACGTATTTTTTAACGTCAAAAAACGTCATTATTTTTCCATCAACCTAATATATCAAAAGATACACACCATTATCAACTCAAGAAGACTGTTGTTATTTTTCTTCAGCTCATTAAATCTAAGTCTATTCGAAATATCTAATTCGTTGGAAACTGCCGCTTTTTTAAACGATAGCCTGTGAAAGCCACTTTCTTGTTTTCAATAATCAAATGCCTTTATAAATACTATATATGCAGATTAATTCACCAAACAAAGTTAAATACAATTTTCTTTTCATATATGCATTTTTGAAGGAAGACTAACAAAATTCACTGAACATATGCCTTCGTTTTATCAATTATGTATTGATTCTTTGAGACTAACGTCTTTTCTTTCTTGTCTTTGTCTGCAAATTACCAAAGGTACAGCGTCAAAAGTTTTTTTGTTAACGACAACAAAGTCGAGAAAATATGAAAGCCTACTAATAACTCATCATATTTTAAAGTGTCAAAAATTAAGTGCTATCAAAATTATCTAGATGTCACTAATGACGTTTCTTAAGCGGCTCGTTTATTTAGAATGTAATTATGCGAAAGAAATTACCCTTAGTTCTTTGTAAATGGACCACAATTAATCTATGTTCACGAAGAAAAGAAGAAACGCATTCATACATTGAACTAATAAAAAGTGAACTCAAAGGTTGTTATGTATCTTTTGCAAGATGCAATCATCGTTATACAAGTTATTCATAACATGGGCATGAGAAGAATCCGCTGGGCCGTCATGAAAAAAGATGTGTAAGGAGTCATTCTTTGAATAGATGGCTATTATAAAATGACCATAATAGCGGCTAAGATCATTTTGTCGTAATGGATAACTATTGATCAGATTGGTCGTCTATAGCTTGACAAAGAACACTGTAGAGAAACACGAATGTACCTTTTTCTTGGCTGAAAAATTCAAGATAATATCCATATATGTATTTGTTAAAAGTTAATTTACTTGGAAGTTATATCTTAAATAATTTATCATATATTATTAACCAAATAATACGAAATATTATTATTATTTCAAAATATATTACTTGATTGAAATAATATTTTATACTGCACACTCATAGAGTTCATGGTATAATAATATATATATATATATATATATATATATATATATATATATATATATATATATATATATATATAATATAATATAATATAATATAGTATAATATAATATAATAAGATAATACTCATGGAGTATTATCTTAAATGTTTAAGTATTATGGCCCCGGAAAGTGCATATCGATGATTTTTTAAAAGGTAAATTCACATTTTCTTTGGTTTTCTTATTCTTACTTAATTCCCCATCTAGCAAGGCGATAAAGCCACTAAGACGTAAGTGGGGGGGGGTTCTAGGTTGGAATGTATCTGAGAAACAACATTATTTGCGAGAGAAGAAAATAAAAGGTGTTACTTATACAGAAGATGACGACTGATATAGCATTTAAATTAATGAAGATCAAACTTGACTGGAATGCGAAGAGCTGGAAGAGACATGCGAGAGAAGAAAACTATTAGAATGCAAATTAGGGATAAATCAAGTCACTTCAATTGTAATATGATTGAACCTAGCCGCCACTCAAGTACCGCCTTTAATTACGTAAAATGGACGTAACAACTTGGATAGCTCATGAGAATAATTAGCTTGAAAATATTTATATAAAAAGCACGGGGAAACTACGTTAATGCTATGGGAATGTGTCTGAAACCGACATGTCCTCTCCGCAACGATATCCTTGTATATTCCACCTTGGAGATGTTTCAAGTATCACTATATGCACATCAGAAGCACCATACCAGATGTGACAAGAATATACACTGCCTGGACTTATAAAGATTTAATCTGACATGAAGAATTGTCAAGCACACAACGGCACTAATTTTCTCACAACCGGTCTAGAAATTGATTGAATATAATCAATCCCACTTCATGTCACTAGAAAACATTAGCCCGAGAAAGCGGAATTTGTTGGCTCCACCAGAGGGTAGCATATGGTATGTTGATAGAATTAAAGCTATAAGACTGGATTTGTTAAAATTATCAAGGCATTTCTTGATAAAGTTAATAAAGAGATTGATGTTTATTTTTTTATTTATTTTTTTAGATAAGCTGCCAATTTGACCTTATCGAACTTATCAGACTGACAATTAAGACAGGAGTAAATACTATGTCATCAGGATATATAACGTGTCTAGAACTGATGAGTGGTCTTTGATGAAAATTTGGAAGTAAAGTTTTAATTAAATATAATTTGAATTAAAAATATAACTTTTAAGCTAAATCTATCAGTGATATATCATTTGACAGGGAACACTGTACAGGCAAAACAGATATTATTAGGTATAATTGAGGACTAATTTTTTTTTCAAAACTTAATATATTGCCGTCGAAAACTAAATATATTTCTCTAAGAGAAATCAATATTTTGTGTGACTGTCTTTATTTCATAGTAACGCTTATAGCTTTTAGGCCATTGATTTTTTTCTAAGATGCTCTTTACAGTAATGTTCACTCTGAACAAGGCTCGGGGACACTCGAGGTAGAAGGTTACATTAAGAGGCATTTTATGCGGATAGAAAAAGATGATTTTTATCACTAGACTTGAACAAGTTAACATTGTAGTGATCTGGGTAAAACCCTCTTGGGTGTTGGTTACACAAAGCATTGTTTCCCTGGAAGATGTACAAGTAGCACTTACTTCACAAAGATGGAACAAGAAAGCAATATAAATGGTTTGCTACAATGTAATTAGCATAGCGGTTCCTAGCCATGAAGGTTAGAACTGACAGAAACAAACACTTTCCATAAAAGTAGCGATAGAGCAGTGTGAGGCTTGTCACATCCCGCCTGTGGGAAAGAGGTTGAAGGGTGGAGAAGAATTCATCACCCACAACGAATCGGGGACGCTTTTAGATTCTATCAATACAGGAAAGAGAGGACTGGTCAGTGAGGCTTTCAGTAGGGTGATTTCCTCGTCTAGCTGTATGCATTCTCACAAATCTCTCATTTTGGATAGTCTGTGTTCTCACAGGTTTCTTATCAGTGGTGTAATAGTTAGCAAGCTTGATTGCTTGAACAATTACGACTGAGTAGTGAGTTCGATCCCCACTGGGTCTACTTACTTTAGGCCTTGTACCACATCAAATCTATGCATGGAAAATCACTATATCTCATGTATTCAAACTGTTTGAAATCTAGAGAGACGTCACCGCAATAGACTGTGTCAACGCTTTGCTTCTTTCGAAATGATATCATATTTCATCTTTAATTTAATTTGTTTGTTTACCGGCACATCAACATCTTATGTGACTTTTAATGCTGAAATTTAAATTTTCTTGGAAGCTTTGAATAAAAATATTGCATGTGTTATTCTGCTTTCACAATTGAATCCATTTTATGTGTTTACTCGTGTGTGGGTTGACATAATTACTGGAGACGGTATGCTTGGGTTTTATGTTGATTTGTAGGTTATAATTTAGAATAAAGTTTGATTTGATTTCTTGAAGAAATTTTAGGATTTTATATAGATTAATGTCATGAAAGTTATTTTATATTGTTTTTTTTTTTGTTAATTATTTTTAGTGTCATATCAACATTTATGGGTTATTCAATGTCGAAATCTGAATACTTTGAACGCGTTTTTATGCTTTTAAATCCAGATAAAATGTATTGTTGCTCATTTTTTTTATTAGAAACATGTATTACTGGCAATTTTTGCTATAACATTTTTTTATACTTTCATGGTGTTTTGTTGGAGGTGTTCACTATTTGCCTATAGCTGAGACCATAACCCGTGTCAGGGTGGACGTCAGAACAACAGCATTTAAGAGATAGTTTCATGCTCTTCAAAAACTCCAGTCTTATAATTATAGACCATGATCATATTTCAGCTGAGTACTTCGATGCATACACACGTTCAAACACACACTGGCTTACCAAGTGATTTTTAGGTAGCATACAAGGATAAGTAAAAAATTATTCACACTTTAGTCATAATATATGTTTAGGTTTGTCACACTGCCTTCTGCTCATGCGTGTTTATAGTTCGTACTATATTAGTCACGTGATTGACTTTTGAGCTTGATCGCGTCAATTTTCTTGCTGCCTTCACAGTGTAAACATGGCTGCTCCGCTAGCAGTGTGCACCAAAGAGGAACAGCGAGTAGTGATCCGAATCGGAAACAGCATGAAGTCCCATCGATTATAGTCGCCGGTTCGACATTAAAATCTCTCAAGCTTGCTAAATCTCCTCATCCATGTTGACATTTCTCGGGCGTCCTGCTCCTTCTTTGAGTGTCCTGCTTTTTAGGCCAATTTCAAAATTTTCTGTCCACTCATACATACTTCTACGCGGCAGTGCACTGTCACCGTATTGTGACACACATTCCACCCAGAAAAATCGGATCATAGCTATTTGTTTCTCCTTGGTACAAACTTCTAACAAAGCGGACATGTTCATATCATATTTATTACTCTGAGGCAAGACATGTGTGTGTCCAGACCAGTTACTATTTAGCATGTAGCTGTGAGACATACTGAGATAATTTATTTATTAAAGACATTTTTTTATGTTTAGCGTTATTTTTATAGATACAAGTATTTAAGTAAATGATCTGTTTATAATAAACAGTATTAAATAACATTTACCGTCCTGAATGTCCGAGAAATTTTCATAGAAAATTTTCGTCCTTTGACAGGATTCGAACCTGCATCCTATTCTGATACTCCGCTTAAAATTACTGTTACAAATGAAATACATTCTTGGAGTATTTTTAGATATAACCACCAAACAATATAAGCGTGGTGTCGAATAGTTCACAGCTAAAGCCATTTCCTTTCAAGTAAATATCTGAAACAGTCAAAAGCACTTGAACAAAATAGTACTTCAGCGAATTTATATATAATTTGGTCCCCAATTCACACAAAGAATTTCTCTAAAATAGAGAAAATGCAAACATATTAAACAACCTCATATACTTGGTTCAATTTCAAACTTTATCTCGGGGATATAAATGAATATACAGGGTGACCCCATAAAAATGGGAATTTTTGAAGTGCGTATTGCCAGATATGAGTAAGGGGCAACACTGCGAGACAGTGACCTTGAACAAGTAATCATTTCGCCATTTTAGTAACCATGAAAAAAAATGAAAATTCCCTCATTGTTTATTAAATGGCATGTTTTAAGGTTACAATTACTATGAATAAAATATTTTTTGCATCATTCTTGGTTTTATTGGATTGTTAAAATAATTCCCGTTTTTTGAGGTCACCCTGTATATATTTTTGAAATTTAAGCGCAGTACTAGACTAGCGATGAGGTCTCGTCCATTTACAGATGAAGTGGAGAAGTGTAACTGTAAGTTGTAGGTCAACTGTTGTTTCTTTTCTCACACTTCTCACTTGTGGAATTCAATTCGGGTTCCACGCTTTCCAGCCAAATTTAATCTTTAAGAAATTTAAATTCAATATATATCAATCGGTATGTACTGTCCTCCTGAGGATACTTACTCAATTCTCGTTCAATGGTAATGTTTCTCTTTTCTTAATCCTTCACACCTAACAACACATTTTTTCACTGCCTTGCTTGAGGTGAACTCAGTTACACACACACACACACACACACACACATATATATACACATATATGTATACGCCACACACACATACACATACACACATATATGTATACGCCAAACACACACACATACACATACACACACAAACACACACATATATGTATATAACGTTATATATATATATATATATATATATATATATATATATATATATATATATATTCAATGTGTTTTAGTGGACTCAGCAATTTTCAATCTGTTTGTCTGAATCATCTTCAAGAAGCGAGAGCAAGATCTAAATGGTCAGCCAATCTAACAGTGATCTCATCTAACAATCCTCACACTTGCTCCATATGTAGCCTCCTTTGTAAATCACTAGCGGATCTTAAATGCAACTTAAGATTATTGCACAAAATTTCATAACTGAATCAATAAGCTGTCAGATCCTCATAGCTTATCGTTTATGACTGGTGTCCATGCACACACACACACGCACGCACACACACACACACACACAAACACACACACACAGACATTCCCCCCCACAAACATAAGCCCCCCACACACGCACACACTCACACACATATATATATATATACATATACACATACACACAAACATACACACACACACACACATATATATATATATATAAATATATATATATATATAAAGAAATATAGTCTTAAGGTGTGCTATATTTATGGAATAAAGTGCTCAATATCAGAGATAGAGCGTGTGTAAATATAAAAGTGAACATAGAAGTCAACACTTATGTGGCCTGACGATTGCATATAGCATGAAACAGACTGTCGCCTCTAAGTATATATATATATATATATATATATATATATATATATATATATATATATATATGCACACACACATACACATACACATATATATATATATATATATATATATATATATATATATATATATATATATATATATATATATATATATATATATGTCTCTGTGTATGTGTCATTGAATAATTTACAGACGTGTTCTCTGCAGTAAGATCCTCTCATATTCATGGCAAACTTACTCTCCTTATAAAAGGAAGAGAGAAAATAAACATTTTGATACATATTCATTTATTGATGTACTTTCGACATTGGCACAATTTCACCATCAGGTGGTTATCCTTTTCTAAGGGAAAAAATGTTGTGTTCATCATTTTTCAAAGACAAAATTCTTGTGTTCATCTGAAAGTTAATTTTTTACCCCGGAAGTGAAACACTCTGAGGGTATGTCAGGTATGACAGCGGAGTTAAGTAAATTATAAAATATCCAAATGGCATTGTATATGTTTTCTGAACCATTTAAAACTATTATTTAAAACACAGAGATTTTAATCTACCAACTGTAAACATTTGTTATATTTGTGCAATATTCATAGTTAATTTTAATAGGGGTTGGTTTCAATCTTTATGGATATCTCCAAGTATGTTTACTTTAAGTTTATTATTTTCATGAAAAAAGTATAGAGGTATTTTCAACAGAAATTTTCTTAAATTGAGAATGCGGAAAAGCATCCTGTTTTAAATGTTGTGATATGTTTGATGCATCATTCAAATGAAAACTCAAACGTCGCGAAAACGCAGTATGTATATATATATATATATATATATATATATATATATATATATATATATATATATATATATATATATATATATATAAGTCTAAGTAAGAAAAACGCCGGTCGCCAAAGTAAACGGTGCTGTTTTCTATCTGTCACTGAACGTAAAATGGATTTAAAGAAAAAACATACTAGCAAATTGATTATTATTATTTGTATTATATTATATATGTAGATTAGTTTCACCGGATAGTTTGAATTGTATATATTATCTATTTAATATTATTATCGTATTTTAGTTATCTTATTAGCTGATATGAAAATATCGTATTTTACTTATCATATTAGCTATATGAATTGAATAAATGTAATATAAATACTTATGTTTTACTTATTGATTCGTTTTATTATGATATTTAAATATATTATATCACCTAAGCTGAATTTAAATATATTATATCAGCTAAGATGAATTTAAATTTAAAAATACAATTATCGCACCAGACCGAAAAGAGGGAAAGGGGTTGAGGCTGATCTTCACTCACTATCTTATACGTAGCTAATGAATGGTAACTTATTGGTAACTTATTTACGTTCTTATAAGTTATCGTTTGTTTTATACGATCAGATAAAAGTAAAGATGTGATGCGTTCTTAAGCTTAACGCCTAATTTCTAACGTATACATTCGAAGCTTGAATATAATTGTTTTTTATTGTATTTTCACTTGACTTATTCAATTTTTACATCGTAAAACAGAATTATGACAAAGAAAGCAACAATAATAATATTGAACTTATATAAGTAAATAATAATTCTTGTATTTTTCTTGCTCCAGGAAATTAATATAAATTTAATGTTATGACATGTTATTTATTGTTGTTTTTCATTTTTTTTATTATATTATATTTTTTTATATTATATTATTTTTATTTATTTTTTATATTTTTATATTTATTTATTTATATTTATTTTTATTTTATTTATATTTATTTATATATATCTTATATTTATTTTTTATATTACATTTTTATATATTTTTAAATTATATTTTTTATATATTTCTATTATATTATATTTTTATATTATATTTGTATTATTTTTTTTTTTCATGAAAATACATTTTTAAGCGATAATGTACTTCGATTGTTTTCTTTGTAAGTGTTATTTAGCGAGTTTCTTTTATATTAATATCTAATTTATCATGAATCTGAATTATCATACGAACATTTAGTGATACGAATTTAAGCGTGCTACTACAGCGGAATCTAGGTTTCACTCGTTTACTTTTCAAACACCTAAATATAACCGCCAATTCACCTACCATTGACTTTTCTCGTATTTGCATCCAGTGGAAATACCTTCCGTTTGATTACTTCCCTGTTAACTACAATCTTCAAAAATTTAAAAGCAATGTCAATCGCCATCTTCCTTAGCCCTCATTCATCTTTTGTTCTTTCTTCACTCCTCTCTATACTTTGTCTTATCTTTTACATTCTCTCTCTGTAACTCCCTGCGTACTGACGGCATTTCTGTCTTAGGATGAAATGATTTAAAAAAAAAAAAAAAAAATGGTCGTATTGACTAAACAACTTATTATTAACATATGTGAGAAAACGACATTATTTTTGCACCAACCTAATAATTCACTTGAATAATTTGTATCGCATTCATATTTGACGTAACATTTTTTTTTATGGACGAAGACGTATTTTCACATTTGAAAAGATAGCTTTTTGAGAGGTAACGTTATTTTGTTTTCTTTCCATTTTCTATTGAATCAGCAGAGTTAGGTTATTTCAGTATAATTTATTTTTCAAACATTTTATCTACAAAGATAATTAAAAAATGGTCTCATATATATTTGATGAACATTTTTTTTTAAGCATTACGCCTCGAGCATTCTTTCGTGTGGTTTCGACTTTTATTATTGCATTCCTTTTATCGCTTTCCTTTTATATATATATATGTTTTAATTTTGATAATATAGAAATGACTTTTTCTACATCCATCCGTAAATATTTCTGTGTTTGGTGATTTTAATGCTCATCATATCAAGTGACTTAATATTACTGATGTTGCCGGTATTCAGATCTAAAATTTTTGCATTGCTCAGTCAAATAGCGGATTTCCCTACTCGTTTCCCGAAAACACCTCTCCAACATTTCTTTTGAATCGTCTATTAGAAAGCAACCCCTAATTCAAAAGACTTCTTTCTGTTGTCAGCGTATTGATTGGGATTCATTCTATGTCTTTATTCGAGATGCCCATTACATATATATTCTCAACTTTTCTATTGAGAATTGTACCATAGAAGTTTCTTCTTAGCTTAAAGTCGGCATTAATGCTTTGTACCTTCTCACAAATATCAGATAAAACCGCATTTCTCCTAGGTTCACATAAGTCCGTTTACCCGTTACGGCCCATAGGAATCCGTTTTACCGGGTGTATCAGAATGATAATTCCGATCACCAGAAATACCTATTTGTGACTGCTCGAAATGACTGTAAACGTGTCCTCAAAGAGGCTAAATCTTTGTTTGATGCTGGAATGAGCCACTATATGACCTCTAACAAGTTTAATTCACGTGATTACTGGCGGCTCTGTAATAGTGTATTAAATAAGGCTAAGTCTTCCATCCCTCCTCACTTCACTCAATTTGCGGTGTTTATAAATTCTGATAAAACAGAATGTTTTGCTTGTAAGTTCTCTTTCAATTCTACTTTTGACTCATCGGGTGTACCTTTGGCGGATTTTCCATGTTAAATTTTGTTTCTATTGAGTTGTATGAAAATAACTCTTTCTAAATTGAATTTTCACAATGCCTTTGGACTTGATAGTAACTCTTCAATATTCCTTAAGAAGTTTGCTCCTGAACTGTGTCCTGTTCTCTGTAAACTCTAAAATATATGTCTGCTTCTTGCTTCCCTGCTTGTTTAAAATTTGCTTAGTTCCATTTCATCCCCAAGAAAAATTCGCTTGAGGATGAAATGGAACTAATGACTTTTATTTAATTTCAAAATTAAATTCGGAGATTTCAGCTTCCATTTTTGAAACAGGGTTAGAACTGTGTAGCGAAAAAACATATTTTAAATCAATTAATTTATAACATATATATATATTTAATAATATATTTTCCAACTGTCTTCATTTTTTTATCTAAATTTTCTTATCTTCAGAATTAATCTGATAAATTTAACCATATATCCATATCTAGTATATAGCTGGTCACTTGTATTCGATGATAGAGGGCGGCTAGCCAATCACTATTTTAGACGCTTGCTAGGCCAAATTTGTGTTTTTTCTACACCCACAATGCCCACCTGTAATTTATACTGTAAATATCCTGAGCAGACCTTAGTTACAATTTCGGTGAAAGAGTATGTTTTCTAGCGTGATCCACATTCTGATCAAGGCCAGCACCCTAAAATTCTCGGCCACGATGACTTGTGACTTCATGCTAGCACAGCTTACCACGGTGCCACAATTTCACTCACAAGGTTTGGATCAATCTTTGATATGTTTTTAAGGTGCCGCACCCTGGAATTGCCCCCTCCAGACAGATAGCATCATTCTCCTCCCTGACAGGGCGACTAACCACACAGGCACATACACTCACAGAGAAAAAAAACCACACCCCATATATATGTGTATATCTATCTATCTATCTATCTATCTATCTATCTATCTATCTATCTATATATATATATATATATATATATATATATATACACGAAATTTACTACAGAAAACATAAGGTGCATTGGCATAGCAAAAGTTGCCATTCAAACGCCGAGCAAAATATTAAGAAATGGAAACAATTCGTAAATGGACGACAGAATTGGGTTTAAGAGAGATAACAAAATGGCAAAATATATTAAGATATACAACAGATATGAAGTTGTGGAGAGCCATGATCCCCAACATCTGAATGGACAAGCCACATAGAAGGAATGTCATTGTTAATTTATTGCGTGAATACATACACATCAATGAATTTATATTCCATTTCGCTGCTTTAGTCGTAATTATTTTGAGCGGCCAAATTTCTCAAACATTGTCATAAACCCTGTATATACATATGTAATTTTATCTATCTATCTATCTATCTATCTATATATATATATATATATATATATATATATATATATATATATATATATATATATATATATATATATATATATATGTGTGTGTACTGAGATAAGAACTAAGAGATTCTATGTATATATGATAATTAACATTTTCGTTTCTTGCAGCTCAAGTTACATTCACCCTCCGGGAAAAATGCAAATTTGAATTAATGCACTGGAAAGTAAATCATAATCGACATGAATCTATGTTTACTAAATACAAATCAAGTTTTTTTTCGTTTTGTAATATTCATGGCAGCCACTAGAGCGCTTCTCAAATTTTCTCTCAATCAAAACATATTAAGTTGGTAATAATTCCGAAAATATATTCACAATCCGTAATAAGTATACGATTTAAAACCATTTAAGCGCACATATATATATATACGTATAAATGCATATATGTACACATATACACGTACACACACACACACACACATATATATGTGTGTGTGTGTAGATATATATATATATATATATATATCTGTGTGTGTGTGCGTCTGCGTGTATGCGTGTGTGTATAACCGTGTATATATATATATATATATATATATATATATATATATATATATATATATATATATATATATATATATATATATATGCTTTAAATCTATGACAGTTGAGATGGTTTTAGTAATACGATTTTGTTTGTTCATAGCGATGAATACATCCATCCAGACATTTGTGAGCTTTTTAATTTTTTGTAAAATAATTTCGATAAGGATTTGTTACCATTTTGAACATAATTTAAATATTTTTGTCATTTTTCAAGAATTTTTGTTTTCTTTACTTTTTTAAGGTATGCGTACACATTATATATATATATATATATATATATATATATATATATATATATATATATATATATATTATGCAAAACTAGGTAAAACTAGGTATAGATATATATATATATATATATATATGTGCATTTTAAAGTATTTTACCATATGTAAATTATTTCTTACCATTTCTGATTAATTTATTCTTTAACATTGCCAGCTAGACGCTGTTTCTATATATCTTTACCCAAGCGTCATAAGCATTTTATTTTACAAACCCATGGTATTTGGCATTTTTGAAGTTATCTTTAACAGTTTTTTTTTGTTGTTTTTTGTTGTTTTTTTGTTTTTTTTTCTCATGATTTACAAATTCTACGTTTCGTTCAATTTCGCAAACTAATCGATGACATTTGAATAAGCTGATTTGTTTGGAAAAATATTTTCTCAAAAACTATATTGCAGTTTAATAATTTCTTTAATATAATTTCATTTTTGTAGGACTTCATCGTAAATAATATTTTTAAAGAAAATGTTTTTTTTTTTCCTCTTTTAACAGCGAAGAATGAATTCTTAGGATATCATAAACTTCAGCATGCAACTTAAAACAGGCCAGTCGTAAATATAGCTTCCTGAAATCAAATTGCAGTTTTTTGAAGCCTTTGTCCTTGTGAATTGTTTTGAACATCCGCAAACGCAAGGCGAACTGTTAACTGTATTATTGTGTATATAAAGAAAAGATATACAAAAAACAATATTGCATTTTTAGTAAATTAGGATTTTGTTTTATTTAATCATTAAATTGTCTTTTTTTTTTTAATCGGGGTATTTTGTTATGTTAAATATCAAATATTTTAATTTCCCACGAAAAAATAAGTTCAAATTATTGTACTAAGCTAAGCACTATAGTGGAACAGAATGACCTTTGTACCTATTTAACTGTTTGCACTTCTTGCCTAAATTTATTTTCGATTGATATTTATGGCAAGTTTAAAGGGTTGAGTGGAGGACGGACTAACAGAGGTAACGGTACATTATATATAGAAGATAGATTGCTTCTTTGATATGTTCAAGCGTAAATGAAAACGATGGATATTTTCTTTTTTAAAGTGAATGTGGATGAACGATAGCACTCATAGTAAATTACATATATATATATATATATATATATATATATATATATATATTAAGCACTACGACCCGAGCAGGGCGTGAAGCCACTAGGATGCAGGGGGTTGCAGAAGATTTGGAGCGAGAGCAGATAGGAGTGATAGAAGAAAGGATGAGGAGAGGGATAGTGGATAGATCAAGACAACTGGAGATGTCGATTGACATTACATTTGAATAGATGGAGATTATAGCTCTCAGGGAAACAGTAATAGGGAAGGGTGTTCCACAGGCGAGAGGTGCGAGGTATGAAGCTATTGGAGTAGAAGAGACGGCTATATTTAGGAGTTTCTACAGTGTAAGGGTGAGAGTGGGATGCCAGCCTCGTAGGGCGCTTGAATTCATGGAGTCTGGGAACCAGTGAAAGCAGCTCAGCGGAGCAATTACCATGAAAGTATTTGTAGAAAAGACAGAGAGAGGCGACGACGCGTCTGTGAGAGAGTGACTGTAGACGAGATGCCAGAACAGGGCCAATTATATTACATATCCGTATCTGGATCTTGTCAAGAACTCCGAGGTAAACAGAAGGTGCACCAGACCATATATGGCAGCAATACTCTATGCAAGGGTGAATGGTTGATTTGTATATTTGAAGTATCGATTCTAGGGAGAAAAATATCCTGGTGTGGCACAGAAAGCCAACTTTCCTCGCGGTGGACGATGCAATATATATATATATATATATATATATATATATATATATATATATATATATATATATATATATATATATCCTAAGCTTCTAAAATTTCGCTTGAAGATGAAACGGGACTAAACACCTTAATTCAACTTAATTTTAATAATTATTTAGATGGTTTCGTCTCTCGTTTTTGAAACATGAGGACTCTTATGTAGCGAAGAAATCATACTTTTAAACAAAAAATATTATAATATATATATATAGTTATCCTGCCTTTCTTTTTCAGAATTACAACAAAAACTTAAATTTGATTAATAGAAATAGTATGACCGTTGTCTTTCCCCTTATTTATGTGTTGTTTAAACTTGTACCAAAAGTAGTACATCCTACTCGCCGCACATATTTATATATATATTTTTTGATCGATACCTTACGAATTCGCAATCATAATCTTTACATGTCGAGAGAAATATACCTTTAATTATTCATTTCAAGTAACTTTTTATCGGTGCCCTTAAATTTACACAGATATCTCATTAGAAGTACATGCCACACAATATTTATATCTTTTATAATCTATATATCTATACTCATAAGTTAATTTATGAATCGATACGCACGTATAGTTTTTAAGTGAGGAAAAATTTCCAACAACGTCTTGAGCCTCAGTGGTAGCTTATCACGGCTTTGAATAATATTATTATTAATTTAAATATTACATAATATAAAATTATATATAATTATATAAACACGAACTCCAATAATTAATCAAGCACAGACAGATGTTTAGTCTATTAATATTTGCACGTGGTTTCCGCTTTACGTTATACATTAAAAACAACTGTATTATATTATCATGTAAAATAATTTTGCACTCTTAAGTACAGGAGTATTATCCTTAATACAATATAAGTGATAGTCTTTAAAATGCATATATGACAATAAGTTGAATGTGTCAATTTTAGATTAACATCATCAAATATAAAAACATATGATAGTAGAACGAAAATGAGAGAACCGCTTAGGCAAGGTAGTAAGGGAAAGGAAGATGAAAAGTCTAACCATTAATTGTAAGAAGTATGTATGGTTGCCATCAAGAGAAAAAAACCCAAACCTCGAGCCATGAGTTGGGGATGTCATCATCTAACAAATAAAGAATATTAAATGTCAGGGATCTTTTTAACAGGTAATGAATAATTTGGCAACAAAATTAGAAAGCTTACTGGAACAGAAAAGACTAAATAAAGTAATAAAGAAAAATTAAGAGTTCGATAAAAAAAGAACACTTTATTGAGGTGCTTTGTAATATTAACCTTTCTATATCGCAGTGAATGCTGGACAATTTCCTCACCGTGGACCCATCTCTTATTTTCTGTTGTTCTCAGGTTCGTCACTACGGGCCAATAGTGAACCTCCAAACAAAACAAAACAAAAAAACTATGCAAGTATAAAAGAAAATTATAGTAAAAATATCAGCAATAGATTTTTCTATGAAAAATTACCAACAATACATTTTATTTCAAATGGCCAACAATATATTTTATAGCAAAATATCAAACAATACACTTTTTCTGTAGTTGTGGACATAAAATCGTGATCAAAATATTCAAGTACCCATATAGTTTGATATATCTCTAAACAAAATCAACCAACCATGCTCGCGGATGCTGAGTAGGCTTGAGGCAAAATAGATGTCGTTCTACGGAAATATGAATGCAATAAAATGAACGCAACATGTCATCAATAAGGAAGGTTCAAGGAAAAAGTAAATAAAAACCTTATTGTTGTGAATTCCGTGAATGGAAACCTGCAAAAATAAATAAATAACGCCATTAATTGAGATAGGAAAATAAGTGTATTAAACGTAAGAATACAGACTTGAAGTGAAGATTAGTAGTCCAGGAATGCGGGTTAGTAGAAAGTATATGTACAAGTCTCTGTAAGTAAAGCCGTAATCATCTCTATCTCTCTCTCTGGATACTTGTATAACTCTATGAGAACACCCTGTGCCTATCTCCATATCTCTCAACCTATCTCAACGTATCTCAACGTATCTACACGTATCTCAAAGAATCTCAACGTATCTCAATGTATCGTAACAGAGGTATTCTCTCTGACAGTATAAGTATACTTTGGACGGGTTCATGTTATGTAAAAAGGGGGAGAGCCTCACAACACTTATAAGTAGGAAATGGCTGTTGAACCTTCTGGGAACTATAATGAGGAATAAAAGCTTTGAGAATCTGATCTTCACAGGTCACATTGACGGCAAAATGTATTAGAGAGTAGCTTACATAAAGCCCTTGTTTCAATTGATGGCAGAACAGGGAGTTTGAGGAATAGAAAAACGAGACCAAATTGCTAAGTCCTTCAAAGGATAAGATGTGGCACTGCATAATGAACAACAATATAAATAACATATTAATAAACAAAACTTGTTAAACTTAATCAGTAGATAAGCATGATCTAACTTCAATATGGGAAACAAATAAAACTGCATATCGAACAGTTTATCATGGATGTGTAATGTCGAATTACATATTATTCATATCTTCCTCCGATATTCGCTCATTTTATAACAATCTACTGACTATCAACTGCTGGATCAATAAGTTCAATAAAAGAAAATTTTTATTGCTTTTTTATGATGTGATTTAAAATTTTACGAAAAATTATTTCATTGTCTTATTCTATATAAGAAATTCCAAAAGTCAAATAAATAAGTCATTATGTATTTTTTTTTTCGTTTCAGGGAATTTAATACCCTCGGACCTTTTCGCCCTGGACCAGTTCGGATAATACTAATCCTTTACAGGAGAAGGATTAGCCTTCGTTATCTGTCGCTTCAGCGTTGAAATATCAGTTTGGCAGTGATGTGAAGCTATTTTTTTTACATTTGCTTCTCTGCGCTGGCACGATAACAGATTTCGTAGTTAGTGAGATTAGAATAAATTCTGTTTTCATATTCGCACGAGTGAACATGTTTTATTTGAGAAATGATTGTGATTATTCAACTTGTCAGATACGCGCATGCCCAGTATAAATAATCAATAACAGAATTTATATCAATATTCGCTTAAAATAAGCATTTTCTGGATTATGACGGACTCTTCAATATCGGTGAATGCCATTTTATTATATAACATTTCAGTGCAATTATACCAGGCGTGCTTCATCAACGGCTAGCCAGAGTAATTTATAAAAAGAATCTGTAATAACGTTATTTATATTCGGGCAAATGTCGTTAGCTTTGTTGTTTAGATAGTAATATAACGGCCGTTGTGATTTCTGGTCTTCTAGTACCTGTCGATTCCTCTCCCTTCAGAGAATTTCGAACTTATTTAATGTACACTGTTCCAATGCCTATATATATATTTCTAGAGATACCTAGTCTAGTGTCTAGTTAGCTCTTCTCGTTTATTATCATCCAGTCTGCACTGCAGTCTACATTTACCCATTTGAATTCGCATCTTCTGTGACTGGAAACAACGCTTGGCGCTGCTATATAATAGATATGTCAGAGTAATTTTGTGTTATAAAAGGTTCTAAGTTTTTAAGAGAGAATTAAGTTTATTACACAATATATATATATATATATATATATATATATATATATATGTGTGTGTGTGTGTGTGTGTGTTCAGTAATTTAAATGTTAAAGATTAATTTGGACCTATGTCTTTAATAATATTCTTCAATGTTAATTACATTTGTATAATGTGTATCACTGCTGTCCATATCAGAATAGACATTGCGTTAAATGTCAAACAAAACATTCAAACGAGCCAGATGCAAGGATAAACTAATATGACCTATCT
Organism: Acanthosepion lycidas; assembly: GCA_963932145.1. NCBI lineage: Eukaryota > Metazoa > Mollusca > Cephalopoda > Sepiida > Sepiidae > Acanthosepion > Acanthosepion lycidas. Next base: position 37,542,104 of record OZ010576.1, read on the forward strand.
AACCGATTTCAATGGCAATTTTGACAGTCGAAGACATTTTTGGCTCAACTGCAGCATCTGGGCTGCACGTATGAAAAAGTGCTGCATAGCAATATGGGGGAAGCGGCAGTCTCTATGAAACACTACAGACAAAAATCCAGGTTTCGTTTAAGTTAACCGGGGCATATGCCACACTGTGTCCGACATTTATTTTGAGTAAAGAGATGAATATAATCTTTAATGTGAGATATTCTTTCTCTTTTTCACCTTAGTTGGCATGAAGGCTTCATTAAACAGTTTTTCTCATTGAAATATTAATATTTCATGGACGCAGTTTCAGCATTACATTACGAAATAGAACCACAGTTGCATGACACCATTGTTGAGTTAACCTTGTTGTTGTATTCCGTGGATCGCTCAACTCTCATGTGATACGGCACTGTGTATTCACCTGTTATCTTCGTATCTATGCAAGTACAGTGGCTAAAAATTATCGTCAGACAAGCAATGCAGTTTGTGCTATAGCGTTCAAATTAAACTTAACAGTAGAAAAATATCTCTATTTTATGTTTGAAAAAAAAAGACAAAACTCTGTTTTATATTTGTTTGCTGCTTTCACGACAGACTTGTTATGATATTAATGACAAAACAAGTCTCCTCTATCTCATTTGGTTAATATATTTGAGTTTATAAGCATTTACCTGTCTCACCGATGTTAAATAACGATTTCAGTGATCAAGAATGAAAGAAAGCTTTATTGATTGATTGGTTTGTTTTCTACGGCATAACAACTGATTGCAGTTTACTTAAAGCCAGAAAATATTATTATATTGTATTAATTGTTCTTTTTTAGATAATAATGGTATATTCATACAATTCTTAATGAGTAACTCTTAGCGCAGGGGAGAATAGTTGGAGTCATACCTTTCCCCACAGGATATGCGCTTAAATGAATATAACGAAATCTAATGGTACTGGAACCTGACTCTCCAATTAACACTTCCAAGTCAACACTCGCACATCCCACCTTACAGCACTTAGTATTGTCAAACGTTCACCCATCTAGGTACTGACCAGGCTCGAAGTTGCTTAACTTCGGTGATCGTACGGGAACGAGTATAAAATGCTATGAAAGCACCGACACATTTAGAATTTAGTATATGGAATTAATACATACGAATCAGTATCTTTCTATATTTCTGAGATGTGGTATTATGTACACTATTTACATTATTGGGACTATTGTCCTCATCTTTGTTGCCATATTTATTACAACTTTCCGGACGTTGTACGCTCCGGCCTTCTTCAAGTAGTTGGAATGTCGAACTGAACCCTTTATTTCGCTCACTGGGGTAGACTGTTCTAGTTCCACGTGCCATGTCTAATGGATGTCAGTTATCAGTTATCTCCTGTTAATTGCCCTCTCCGAGTTATCCACTGCATTAACCGGGTATTGAACTCACACTGGGTCCTGTCACTGGATCTAACCAACGCCTTTATCCACTGTGCCATGTGTTCCGGAGGAAAGAAACGAATCATTTTAAATAACTCAGAGTATGGTTCAGATATAGCAAATTCAGTATAAAAGACTAGAAAATTGAACATAGAATAGTCTTTGCTTGGGTTAGTTTCTCCCAATACTAAACGTTGTTACAAAGCAGAAATATTAACCAAAGATCGCAAGCCGTGCTCTGAAATAGCTTCATTAGATCTAAACTCTCATAAGATGACATGAATACTCCCAGCAGGTTCATAAATCTCTAAGCATTCAGCTGTACACAATCTCCTTATCAGATCAATGATGAAAATTGATATTCTGCGAATTAATCCTGTAAGACTTAGAGGGGTTGATTCCACCTTCTTCTACGTGAAATGTCGCTACAGAATAAAAATAAAAAAAATAAAAAACAACAGAAACTAAAATTATCAGCACATACGTAATTCAAAATGAAAATAACATAGCCAAGATGTTAACTTTCCATGATATTCCAACCAAAATGTGAGGGAGGAACCCCCCACCATCAATACATTAAGGAGCGATAAAAGCTAATGGACATAAGAAGCAGGAGATTCTTGTTTTAATAGAAACATGCTATATATTTCAACCGGCAGTACTTCTGGCTGTTAGGTCAATGAATGCTGAATGTTTCCTTATAAATAAACAGCTATTATTACCATTAACATTGCTATTATATTTTAGTTTATAATATCGAATTGGTTCAACAGAGATGAAGATTGGTAGCTCATGTATTGATTGATTGGTTTTGGTGTAGATAAATATATTTCGATTTATTTGAGTCAATAAGCATTTAAGAGTTTAAGATGTAAGTAAATATTGGTCATTTGCATTTGAGTGTATAAGCAGATACAAATTTCGGGGATAGGTAAATATTGTTAGTTTATATTTGAGTCTATGCTCACTTACTAGATTCGGAGAGAGGAAAAATGGTCGGCGACATTTGAGCCGTTACGCATTTATTTGGCTAGAGTGTAGGTAAATATTGGCCGTATATATTAACATCTATCTATCTATCTATCTATCTATCTATATATATATATATATATATATATATATATATATATATATATATGTACTTGGTTTACGGGGATAGGCCAATATTGGTCATTTATATTTGGGACTACAAGCATTTAAGAGAATCGGGGATAGGTCTCTATTGAACGTTTATAGCTCAGATAGGTAAAAATTCGTCGTTTACATTTAAGTCTCTAAGAATTTAATTATAAAAGATGGCTACTTCTTGGTAGTAGTTTTACTTCTGCCATGTGTGTGCGTGTTTGCCTTTAACCCTTCTGATTGTGCACAACTCGTGTTTTTTATGTGCGTTTTAATAGAGAGAATTAATCGCCTTTTCTTTAGAAATATGTGTTAGGGTGAGTAGCAGGAAAATACGTGGGTAATATATTTGGCCGTATCTATTCCTCAAGATTCGGCTTCGTCACACACCCTTTGGACTAATAGAGCCTATTAAATATGTTCCCCATTCATTGTTCAGTCAAACATAATTCATTTTATTAAAAGCTAGGTGATGTGGTTAGTGGTCAAAGGGCCATATAAAAATAAAAAAAAAGAAAACTAGACGAGACATCCCGAGACGTGATCAGCAGAATGAGAACAATCACACTCGGAGTTAATTAAATAATTTTGTTCTAAATTCCCGGATCGTCAAGTATCTCTAAAATGTCTAACGACAAAATGCCCGAAAGGTTTTGATAATAACAGCAGACAGGTGGATAATACCCCAGATGTAAATATTGTATCATATATATAAAAGCCAGAATGTGTATGTGTCTGTTAGTTTATATGTTTGATCGGATCTCCTAAATATTTAAACCGATTTCAACCAAATTTGACACAGTTACTGCTAATGGTCCTGCGGAGGTTTTGACGGCCAAGTCAATATTTAAATCAATATTATCGATTTTTCATTTTTGATCGGACGCATGCATGTGCAATTCTGTGCGTTCACTGCACTCAAGTAGATATGGGTACGTTTCATGTTTGAATTAATAGCGGTACTATAAGTAGAAAAAAGTCGAATTTAAGTGCTTATATGGGAATAAGAAAGGGCAAGAATGGCCATATTTTGGTTTCGGATGCGAAAGTTATTACAATGAAGGATTTCTGTCGCAGCCGAAATTTGCGCTCCAAAAGCCAATCGGATTAGTGTTATTAGTCACGCGTGGCTCGCACGATACGTAATGCTTGCAGCGGATTGACCCATTCACGCTCCGGGGTCATGCGAGATCATGTGTGAAGGGGGGGTCACGCGTGCGCGTATCAAGTATCCCAAATTGGGTAGTGGTTTCAGGTAACCTACTTTTATTTCAGGATTTAACACTCATACTATGGTTTTTAAAAAAGGATCTTTTAATGTCTCAATGCAGGCATGAATTACTTTCCATGTTTTCTGCATTTTCACAGTAAAGTAAACGTCAAGGCCATTTTAAAGGGGATTTAAAGAGCTACATGTCAAATTTTACCAGGAAAATCCTAAGGCCCGTGTTCGTATTGAACTTGACCACTTTAAATTCAGGTATCTTAGCAATGGCAAACGGTTGATGCTACCATGGCTTTCCCTTGCTTCCTTTTGAGCCTTACATTTTTTTCTTCCGTTTTGCTGATGAATACCGACAACTTGTGTACATTATGTTTTTTTTTGTGTGTGGGGGAGGCATCAGTTCTACTAGACTTCAGCCTTACATGCGTCTACAAAATGAATATGGCGGTTATGACCTTTCATTCAGAGGAAGTTTACTCCCGGGCAAGGCCGGGCTTTACTGCTAGTATAATGATAACTCTTCATTCGCAAGTTTCAGGCAGAAAAAAACCCATATTAAAAATCCTTTGACATAACGACGTATCTTAGTTCGCTCTCATAAAAGCAAGGAAAAATATACACGTGAGTGCAGAGTCGAGGATTGTCAGAAATAAGAGAAAATTCACATTCATTACATGATTTCTCTGAATATGAAGCTTTTGAATATAAACAATTAGCAAAAATTATATTTTTCGACCGATTAAGTTATAGCCTTCTGCTCATAGGAAATGAATATTTACTAAATTTGTGGGAGAGAAAATTAAAAAAAAAGATCGTTTTGAGATATCTCGTATGCCAATTTTGTCAGTAGTCGATAATATCACTCAATATTTTTTTTTTCATTTTTATAATCTGCCGTCGGTTCCTGCCAAAATACTTTAACTTGACGTTGGTTCATATAATCTGGCGACAAACAAATAAAAATGTTACAACGGCTTAAACGTCTGCTAATATTTCATGACTGCAAGAAAAACACATAACAAAAAGAAGTCATATATATATATATATATATATATATATATATATATATATATGTATATATATATATATATATTGACAATAGCAAAAAAAGATTACTTATATATTATAAAAATTTAAAAGCTTACAGTTAAAAATAATAATTCCCTTCTAAAAACAAAATTAAATATTTACCAATTAAATGCCCATTAAGTAATTATATTCCTGATAAATCAAAATTTGTAAATAATTATGTAGACCACGCCACAACTTGTTAGACGCGCAGACTCACTCTAAACCTTTCTGACCATAGCTCAAACAGATCTCACTTAAATATTCATGGAAACTTACGGGACACTATTCGTAACATACTTGTTGACAACACTAAATTAATAGCATCATCTACATGCAAAAAAAAAAAAGACAAAACATAATGGAAGCCTTATCAATAAAAAAAACATCACTTAATAATATTAACTTTGAACATGCACACAATATCTTGAGCATGTTTTGAAAAATGTAAACATTTTATAAAACATACATGCAACAAACTATTACTTATTTACAATTTAAAATATTTAATTCTAGAAAATAGCTAAATGTACAGCTCGGAATCGCTCGGACAGATTTTATATAATTTATCAGCTGAAAAGAAAAAATAGATTGCATGAGAAATTGTATAAAAATCTAAATAAAAGCACCTTGTCTGTCGTATTCAATGGAATATGAATAAAAGGAGGATTGCTGCCTCAATACACAAATTATATATATATATATATATATATATATATATATATATATAAGCATGTTTTCATTCAAGAATATTTGTTATAAATACTTTAGAGACAGTATTATTATTTATTTAATTTTGATTCTTTCAATTACAGGAAATAATTTCTCGGTGGTTGTAAAAATACTGATTAGAAAAAATTAAAGAAAAATTAAGAAAAGGAAATTAAGAAAATTGATTAAGAAAAAAAACAAAATTTCATTTTAATTTTTCCCAAATACTTTCAATATATATATATATATATATATATATATATATATATATATATATATATATATATATATATATATATATATGTGTGTGTGTGTGTGTGTGTGTGTGTGTATATATATATTATGTGAAACATAAGCATGATTGCTAAACTCCAATTATGATAAAGTTGACAATTATATGTGGTCGATACAAAGCAACGTCTACAAATCATACGATAAAACTTGAAATTATTAAGACGTAAACTCCGAGCGACACAATAAAAAACAACTGGCAATAATATATATATATATATATATATATATATATATATATATATATATATATATATATATATATATATATGAGTGTAAATAATAACTTATCCGTAGGTGGTTAGGGTTATTCCAATGAGGTATTTTTAATATAAAATTATGAAAATGTTAAGAATGCTCAGTGTATGAGCATATATGCAGAGCAATGCATATATATATATATATATATATATATATATATATATATATATATATATATATATATATATATATATATATATATATATTTATATATATATTTATATATATAATTTCTGCTTGAATAATCTGAACATATTATATATATATATATATATTTATTTTATTTTAATTCTTTCAAAATCACGGATCAACTCCTCAATCTCGTTATTAAATCCATTAATGAAGGCACCGTAGTTATTTTATTCTCCAAGTACTTCAATTTCACCCAAGATCATCTTCAGGGTGAATTAATGTAATAGATACTGGTCATTTTTGTGACTCTGTTATAGTCATGTTAAAAATTAACTGTTCAGGATATTATGTTATTTAACGGGGGTAATGTAATTTATGCATCATTTTTAATGTTTTAATTAATATAAGCGAGAGTTAATTATTCCGGATTGGATATTGAAATAATATCTGTGATTTAGATTGATAAATCTACAGCAGTCATCAATATTATCACTCTCAGTGAATAGCCCATAGTTTTCATTCAGTGCAAAGTTTAGAGACACCTGTTGTATATTGTCATCTATCATTCTTTATATTATCTCATATTTATACAAATTTAAAGTGAGTATTCTTTGTTTTAATTAAACGTTGTCATATTCGAAAATAATACGAATAGATTTGTCATCAACATTTGTGCAAAAAAGCACTTAAATATTACATGTGGATATTGCTTGAATAGACTTCATAACGTGATCAATTAAGTTTTATTCACAATCAAAGATTTATTTAATCTGTAATTAAACGCGTTAATAGAAGAGCCTGATCAATTTTTAGTTTAAACGTCTCTTGCATTTTTCGCCTGATATTGAAGTTTAATCTTAATATTGATTCTGAGATATACTTGGTGACTCAGAACTTCGATTTTTAGTTCAATCGACAGGCATAGTAGCCAATTTTTACCATGTTTGCGTTTAACTGCAATAATGTTCACATATATTTACATTAATTCACAATTATTGGTGGAGCAAGAACGAGCCTAGATTTCTAATGTAAAGATAAAAAATATCAGCAAAAATGACGACTAAAAGATGGGGGCGATCAATTACTTCCTGTTGCAAAGAATTACATCAGTGTTAAGAAATACACACAATCGATAGAATTTTTAAATGAACTTGTTTTCCTTGTGAGATTTAAAGACAAAAAGCGTGGCTTCAGGCAAAGGGCATATCACTGCGAAGGTCAGTCGTGGAAGCGGAATTCTTTGTCTTTCGTAATATGTTGGACTGTAATAAATAGGTCACGGACACCGAACATGTTGTAGTATGTGAAACTTATACAATGCTTTTATTCAACAGATTTAATATAGTGATTTTCCATACGTAACTTAGATATGGTACAAGGCCGAAAGAAAGAGACACCGACTGAAGATCGAACTCACTACTCCATCGTAGTTATTCTAGAAAGACAAGCTTGTTAGCCATTACACCACGACGAGGTTCCCCGCAATAGATATAGTGATCATACAGTGATTTATCAAGCGTTCCTTTGATGTGGCACAAGGCCGAAAGAAAGAGGCACCCACTGAAGATCGAACTCACTACTCAGTCGTAATTGCTTGCCATTACACCACCACGAGGTTCCCCTCAATAGATATAGTGATCATAGTGATTATAGTGATCATACAGTGATTTATCAAGCGTTCCTTTGATGTGGCACAAGGCCGAAAGAAAGAGACACCCACTGAAGGTCGAACTCACTACTCAGTCGTAATTGTTCTAGTAAAACTAGCTTGCTATCCATTACACCACCAGGAGGTTCCCCTCAACAGATATAGTGATCATAGTGATTATAGTGATCATACAGTGATTTATCAAGCGTTCCTTTGACGTGGCACAAGGCCGAAAGAAAGAGACACCCACTGAAGATCGAACTCACTACTCAGTCGTAATTGTTCTAGCAAGACTTGCTTGCTAGCCATTACACCACCACGAGGTTCCCCTCAACAGATATAGTGATTATAGTGATCATAAAGTGATTTATCAAGCGTTCCTTTGATGTGGCACAAGGCCGAAAGAAAGAGACACCGACTGAAGATCGAACTCACTACTCCATCGTAGTTATTCTAGAAAGACAAGCTTGTTAGCCATTACACCACGACGAGGTTCCCCGCAATAGATATAGTGATCATACAGTGATTTATCAAGCGTTCCTTTGATGTGGCACAAGGCCGAAAGAAAGAGGCACCCACTGAAGATCGAACTCACTACTCAGTCGTAATTGCTTGCCATTACACCACCACGAGGTTCCCCTCAATAGATAGAGTGATCATAGTGATTATAGTGATCATACAGTGATTTATCAAGCGTTCTTTTGATGTGGCACAAGGCCGAAAGAAAGAGACACCCACTGAAGGTCGAACTCACTACTCAGTCGTAATTGTTCTAGTAAAACTAGCTTGCTATCCATTACACCACCACGAGGTTCCCCTCAACAGATATAGTGATCATAGTGATTATAGTGATCATACAGTGATTTATCAAGCGTTCCTTTGACGTGGCACAAGGCCGAAAGAAAGAGACACCCACTGAAGATCGAACTCACTACTCAGTCGTAATTGTTCTAGCAAGACTTGCTTGCTAGCCATTACACCACCACGAGGTTCCCCTCAACAGATATAGTGATTATAGTGATTATAGTGATCATAAAGTGATTTATCAAGCGTTCCTTTGATGTGGCACAAGGCCGAAAGGAAGAGACACCCACTGAAGATTGAACTCACTACTCAGTCGTAATTGTTCTAGCAAGACTAGCTTGCTATCCATTACACCACCACGAGGTTCCCCTCAACAGATATAGTGATCATAGTGATTATAGTGATCATACAGTGATTTTTCCTTTGATGTGATACAAAGCCGAAAGAAAGAGGCGACGATTGAAGATCGAACTCACCACTCCGTCGTTATTATTCTAGCAAGACGAGCTTCTAAGCATAAAACTGATTTGGGGTGACACCCAGAAGATTTAACATAGTGATTTTCCAAGCGTTCTTTAGATGTGGCACAAGGTCGAAAGAAAGACACACCCAGTGAAAATCGAATTCACTACCCAGTCGTAATATTTCTAGTAAGACAAGTTTGCTAACTATTATTCTGCCTCGAGGTGCACCTCAACAGATTTAATATAACTCGAATCAATTCCGCTAGTTTTGTCTCCGTATTCCCCATGCCTTGCTTTGATTGCGGAAAACAAAACGTCATCAAAGGTTACTTCTCTTATAGACAATTCACAAAAAAAAAAAAAATGTTGCGGTCGTATCTCTGTTTTTATGTGCCAATGGTGGCTTGAAAATATGACACGCTGGTTTTTATTCTCCATCGGAAAGGAATCAACAGGGTTATCGATATTGGTCTGCTTCTGCGACATATTTGCCTTAAGTTAACTTATAGAATAATACCATATCTATGTCTTTGGCTGGTTTAGTTCTACGCACGGAAAGTAGGGTGTATTTCGATCGGCGGGCAAACTATTGTACTAATCGACGATATTTGGTAAAATGGGAGAATTAAATGGTTATTACAAGCATAGGTATAGATGTTGCTTAAGAGCGTATATGTTTAACCAAGTGTTTGTGTGTGTATGTCTTATTCTGTGTGCGTGTGTTTTAGCGATGCAGTATTTATTTATTTCATAGATGTACCCGTGGATGGAGAGAAATTTCCCGTTCTGGAAACGTTCTCGTATTTTCGAAAGTACTTTAAATATAGCAAAAAGACTTGATGGTGAAATCTATAGGATTCAGTAGGACAGTAATGCTTTCGGAAAACTTGATAGACGTCTATAGTCTCAGTATGGGATTCCGATCAAGACAAAATTGAACGTTTACAATACCTGTCTATAATATATGATGCCCAACAACGTATATGTATATCCATGGGGAATGATAACGCTTTCGGATAACTAGATGGTAAAGCATGCCGGATCAAATGATGGTTTCTCCTACAAAGAAGGACACAGGTTAGTTCTCTGCCGTAGAGCAAGATTTTGTTTTTTTTTTTTTCGTTAGAAACAAACAAAATAGTACTGAGATGTTACACGGTGTCATGGAATGCTGGACGATCTCCTCAAAGATGAAGAAGAGGCTGGAAGGAACAGACATTTAGTATTATAGAAAGATGCTAATGATATCATGGACCCAATATATGAGCAACGACGTAGTTTTGGAGAAAAGAGAAAAAAAAAAAATTCTTGCATAGCATCGGTAAGAGGCAACTGAAAATTTTCGGGCGGGTAATCCGAAATATGGGCCTAGAAGACCTGATACTCACATGCGAGATAAAAGGAAAGAGGAAAGCAACACGTAACAAACATGACGAGCTTGAATAAATGAATGGTAGAACGGGGTTTGGGAGAAATAACAAAAAAGCAAAAGTTATAGAGCAGAGAGGAAGATGTGGAGGGCTATTATCGCCAACATAAAGAAGGAATACGACACATAAATAAGAAGACTGTATACTCAGGACGCTAGATGCAATACACAGTTTAGCATAAAAAATGGACGACTGTTTAAAAAATATGAGTATCCACTATAATAAAGTTTCAAATAATAATAATAATAATAATAATAATAATAATAATAATAATAATAACTGGTATGAACACCACCCAGACCCGGTTACGGAGATAGGACCTGTTACAATTCTATGGGACTACACAATACACACTGACAGAACAATCAAAGCCAACCGCCCAGACATTGTTATTAAAGACCACAAAAAAAGTGTCTCCTTATTGATATGGCAGTCCCTGCTGACTGCAATGTATCTTTGAAGATATTCAAAAAGCTGTCAAAATACAAGGACCTTGAAATGGAAAACTCAAAAATGTGGCTCATTAGAACATCAACAACCCCTGTTGTAGTTGGAGCCATAGGACTGGTTGGAAAAGATTGCAGTAGACTAATTGAAGGGATTCCTGGAAGTCCATGCCTCAAGGAGATACAAAAAATTGTTCTGACAAGTACAGCCCACACTTTACGAAGGGCTTTATCTATGTAATTTATTTTTTTCAGTGGAAAGTGTCATGATACCATCTCTAACCTTAGGTCCCTGGGTGGGACCCGGAAAGAAATGTGTAAACACCAGATATCAAAGAAAATAATAATAATAATAATAATAATAATAATAATAATAATAATAATAATAATAATAATAATATATTTTAAAAGGATACAAGCTGATCAGAGCTCTCTACCGTGGTTTCGACCTCTACGCTCTCCTCAGGTTGTTTTTTTAGGAAATCAACTACACGGAGGTCAGCAACTTAAGCAATTTAATTAATTTGCTGAACAAACAAACCGAGGAGATCGTAATGGTCGAAACCGCAGTAGCGTGCTCTAGTCAGCTTTCATCCTATAAAATATTATACATTTATGCAAGTCTTTTCAGCCGAATTTTTATTGAGCACTTACGTTCAGTTTTAACAAATGTTTTACTATTGTGTTACCTTGGCATATGCATACATACATACATGCATATATATATATATATATATATATATATATATATATACACACACACACACACATATATATATATATATATACACACACACATAGACACATATATATATATATAGAGAGAGAGAGAGAGTGAGAGAGAGAGAGAGTGTGTGTGTGTGTGTGTGCAGGATGCGATGGGTAAATTGTCATCTAAATTTAGCAAAAATTCAAACAGCACTGACATTTCACTGTAAAAACTATAATTACCAAAATTACATAAAATATATCTGGAAATACTCAAGAGTAGATTTATTCAATATAATCGCCATTGGTTTCAACCACGGTCTCTAGACGACTTCGGAATCTCCAGCAACCATTCTGGAAAGTCTCCTTATATAAGTTTGTGAATTCTGCCATTATCCTTACCTTCAGTTTATCTTTGGTGTTACAAGGATTTTTGTTGGTATCTCGCTCACTGCGCCCCACACGTAATAATCAAGGTGGGGTGTAGTCTGGAAAGTTAGCTGACCAGATGTAAGAGGTGACGTAGTCGCAGAAATTGTCACACACCTATGACTCGGTTCCCCCGACTGTGAGGCGTAGTGCAGAATTCTGTTACCAGACATAGGGTCTTCAAGCAGTCATCTTCTTGAAGCAGAGCAATACTACCCCATCAAGGCACTTGACATGGACATCTCTGTTGAGTCTGAGTCTGAGGCAGATTGTATTTTTTTCGTACAGGGTGGTCTTTCAGCCACCCCCCGTACCTTTATAATTACTATTAAACTCGTCCAACTCTTTTTGAATCCTCAAATTGACACCCATATACACTGAATTGTTCCTATTGAATCTTCCGGTGCGAATGTCAAGTATTACATCATACAGTTTCGAAAATTCTCGCTTAGGAAATTGAGTTATGGTGGTCCTTTTCTCACAGACGCTGCCCAACTAAGCCTACTATAATGTGTAGACGACAAATTCCAGATCGAACAAGACCTATGCAAGAAATGAAAAGAAAAATTTACCCACACTCTCTCTCGCTATATATATATATATATATATATATATATATATATATATATATGTATGTGTGTGTGTGTATGAAAAATATATAGAGAATAGGAAAGATCTCGTTAGGTAAATAATCCAAAGTTCTTTAGTATTTTTGTTATTATCTTTAAAAAATAGTGCACGATACAAAAGTAGAGCATAAATATAATTATTTATTTAAAATTTATTTAAAAATATGATTCCATATATTTTGAATAAATAGATAGATAGATATAGATATAGATATATATAGATATATATATAGATACACACACACACATATATATATACATATATATATATATATGTATATATATATATATATATATATATATATATATATATAATGTATATAAAAATAGAGAGTAAGATGGGTAAATTTATAACGATATGTACAACATATATATATATATATATATATATATATATATATATATATTGTACATAGATAGATCCTGAGCAAGCTGTGATAGATAGATAGATAGATAGATAGATAGATAGATAGATAGATAGATAGATAGATAGATATTGTTCCGACTAACACACACACACGCACAGACACAGACAGACAAACACACGCACAGAGACAGACATACACACATATATATACACACAGTGAGAAAGAGAGAGAGGGGGAGGGAGATATTGAATTGATTGAGATAGATAGATAGATAGATAGATAGATAGATAGATAGATATTAGCTAATCCTTCCCTTGTAATAACTGATTACTAAAATATTGATGATGGAATCTTCGCTTGATTACCTAAAAAATATTCTGTATTCTTTGTTTCATCGAAGGCCCATATATATCGTCATGCCAACTGGGTGATCCAAGTCTGCTCATTCTTCTTCGCGTTGCTGGGTCGAGGAGATTTTTGCATCTCGATAGCATGCAGTGACATCCTGTGAGGTGAAAATCTACGCCTTGTTTTTTTTCTAATGAATCTTTCAAGTGAAGCGTCTTATACATCCGGCTTTTCTAGTGAGTCAATGATTTCTAAGTTAGTTTTAGCATCTTCTAAGATAAATCCAGTTTTCATTGGTATCATTACAGGTAAATCTGTCTTAGAGCAACTGTTATATTAGAATGAGAAAAATGCTATTTTCTACCGTGAGTTGCATACATCATATATAAATCCATTGGGTGTATATATTTGTGTGCAAGTGGATTTGTTTCTGCGATATATTTGTGCCCCGGTTTATATATACTTATTATATTTAATCGGACATATTTTCTATACAGATTCAATTTGCACTCTTATAAATCTGTCATTCGTCTGTGCAATGAACATTACCAACATATCCGGAATGGTGTTTCTGATATCTATATCGAGATTTTTGAGAAAAGTCCAAAGAAATTTGTATAATGTTTTAACCTGGCATTTCAACTTCAGTTACTTTCCCAGCGCCGTATGTTGGCTCCTCCCCATCTTTTCTACAGCTATTTTCATGGCAGCTTTTCTAATTGGTTCACTTCGTTAGTTCGGCCTCATAATTATCACTAGATTGACAACATGGTCCTATCGTGCTATTGTTAAATTAACCAAATGTAAAAGGCAAATATTATTGTAACAGCTTCTTTACTCGCACTTATCGTCTGTGGAAATACCTTACCGTTTCTTGCTTCTTTATCATCTGTAATCTTCAAAAATCCAATTGTTACGCAACCCCTAATATTCTCTCGTCAATACACCAGTTCTTTTATTGTCCTTCTCTTCATAAAATCCTTCTCAGCCATTTTTTTTCTCCCAGCAACCTTTTCCGTCTTAGTGGCCTTGTTTGGGGTGAAATGGTTAAAATGTATATTTACCTATTAGGTTGGTGCAAAAAATAATATCGTTTTTTGACGTATTTTTTTAACGTCAAAAACGATATTATTTTTGCACCAACCTAATATTTATTTAACACATATGCTTAATAAAATATAGAGTAATTTAGAAATAATAAACGTAAAATTTATCTTTAAGGCATAGAGAAACAAGGAGGCTAATACTTCAATAGTCAAATCGGTAGAAAGAGATACACAGCTGGAAACATATTCTCCTCGCATGTACACAAGGTATCATGAAAAAAAAAAATGTGCCGACCGATTTTCAAATTACTCTCGCCTTGAGCAAATTTCCTATGTTTTCTGATAGAACTGAATGAAACGTTGAAAACACTCCAATATTTTTGGTCGCTTTTATTCTATTGTTTTATTATTTTTCTTAAAGCAATGACGCAGACAAAAAAAGAAAAAAAGAAGCGAAACAAAACATTAGAATTTTGACACGTATCAATGCATAACATAATTCAATATATTTTACATCGATCCATCCTCTGCTTAGTGTGCGAACAGTTCAACATCTGATGTTTTGCATAAATGTGGCTTCCTAGATCGAGCATTTATGCATCGTAATGCACTCCGATCAATGTAAGTTTTCACTACTTCATCAGTTGTTATATTTACAGAGATGAGTAAAGCATCCGGCGAAATGAAAGAAAGAAGATTGTTTTGCGTCGAGATTCTAAGGTCAAGGAGCCTGACTAGAAAATCAAGCACATTGCCCTTTGAGAAAACTATTATTACAAAGACAATAAAAAAACAAGTTGGTATTTCCTATTTTAGTTTTAAAAACCGCAAGCCTGATGGTACTCATGAGGATCGAACTCAAAACTCTGGGGGAAATAATCACATGATCTAGACCACTGAGCATCACGCTATCCGAGACACCTGAATATTTGCTAAGCGGAGTTTAGAAAAGGGACACAAGAGATGGCAACAACAGGATATAGGGCTAACTAATCTGAAATAATCTTAAGACTAGATCGATAACCATTATCCTACACCGATTAGCTCAAATATTTACTCAGATTAACTCAGTTTATTTAAGAATATGCAGGCATTGTAATGGTTCGTGTCAGAGAACGAACGATCGTGGTTTGAGCGAGGTGGCTGAGTTCGAACTCCGATCGGGTTCGTTATTTTTTCTTTCATTTATGAAACACAGAGTGGTCATGTTCAATGAGACTATATCGTTTCCAGTCATCCTAAAACAACATTTTTTTTCGCGATTTACGGATTTTTGATTAAATGCTATTCCTTCTCTATCTCCAACTCCCCATTTTTTATTGTCTGTAAATTACCATGTCTGATAATATACTGATGCCTTCTTTACGTTTTTGAAATCAGATTTATCATCCTCCAACACTGGTTGCTCTACCAGCGATCGGTAGCTCACCCACCTGGGATATTTATCATATACTTGCGGAAGAATTAAGTGGATC
This sequence comes from Acanthosepion lycidas, assembly GCA_963932145.1. Lineage (NCBI taxonomy): Eukaryota > Metazoa > Mollusca > Cephalopoda > Sepiida > Sepiidae > Acanthosepion > Acanthosepion lycidas. The sequence continues at coordinate 37,558,141 of OZ010576.1, forward strand.
CCTGCATTTCTTAAGTGCATTAGTTTGATCCAGACAAAACCGACTTGGCTGACGCACCGACATATGTCTGTGTAAAATGGAGTATTGCTGCTACATCTTAGTTTGAAGAGGCCCAATTCCTACTCTTCGGCCTACGTTATTGCTATTTCCATGTCAACTCTCCTTAGCTTCACCAGTTCAGACCTTTAAATCTATTAGCCGGTGTGCCACGTAAAGAGGATTCAAAAACCTTCATTCGCATTACAATGGTGAAAAAAGTTGCACTTAGTAAGTCTTGTATTACTAAATCATTATTATCTAAAAAATTCTTAAATATTTTCTGGCTTTAAATAATATACAATGGGTTACTAAGTCGTAGAAAACGAATCAATCAAATACAGAAATTCAGGATAATTTTAACATAATCAAGGAAAATAGACAGAACGTTGTATAGGATCAATATATAGATCGCATTTTTTATCGCTCCATTTAAATACTGTCAAGTTAGGCTATCAAACTGACTTCGAATTTTTTCATATTCTACGAAATACAATGGAAATATAGATTATATATTTTTTCCTTATAAGACGATTTTCTTGGGTATTTAACCTATTTTATTTATGCCATATCTAGTCTGTTCGCTTTATTTGTTGAAACAATATGGCAAGCGTAAAAATATTTTGGAAGATCAGCAGAACTAAAACAGTTTGATATTAATCGTTGAGACAGTTACGGTAAAGTTGGCAACGAAGTGAAACATAATGATAAAAACTAACAATCTCGAACAATTCTTTAAAATGTCCAGACAGTCTGGTTTGTAAATAGCGATTTAGTTTGATTTTTTTTTCCCGCAAACTGAAAACTATAAAGGATGCCGCAATCCGATATTCGAAAAGGATCCTTCTATATGAAACATTGGTTAACATACCAGAGTGTATGGTTGAACATCAGAACCTACTGTTGACATGTGTCTGGCAGATGGTCTTTACTTTTCACCTATTACACACAGGTCAATGAAAAAGTCTGTTATCATTCAAAGATTCAAAATTAATTTAAATTTAATCAGCTGCACCAAACTTGATGAATAGACATGTCGCAAAGAGGTTCCATGCGTGAAACGCCTATTGGGGCTGAGCTCATTCCTAACCTGAAATAGAACGCCTGTATTCGTGCCATCGCAAAAGATTCTGGAGGATTGGTCAGTTCATTGTACGCCTCCAGACAATGCCTAAATCCTAATGCTATGCATTCTCTTTACACGAGTCAGATCAGACGAATAATGGAGTAATGCTGCCATATCAGGGCTGCTGCTGCCAAGTCATCCCCCACAGCCTCGACAGAGTTCAAAAGCGCTTACGCAGCCTTAACGGGTAATGAATTATTCTCTACCTAGGGAACCTAATGCCACAGACGAAATGACGTTAGTCTCTCACAATTCTATCGT
>OZ010576.1:37564563-37704563 GCA_963932145.1 Acanthosepion lycidas
ATATTCATAAAATATAATTAACATTATCAATTCAACATGACAAAGACGATGGACATAAGAACAAGACTTATCCAAACAGATAACTGAAAGTTTTATATGATCAGTGTTCCGTTTAAACATGGTCACGTTGTCGTCACGTGGGCGACGCTGTGAAAACGTATTCCTAAAATTTGAGTATTTTGAATGAAAATTGAAAAATGAAAAGAATTCTATTTTGATCTAAAATTTATATGTACGCTTGTCAAGCATTAATCTCGCTAGAAAAGGGGAAATACTAAAGAAGCCAGGTCTAGTATTCACCGTGCGTGAGATGGATATTATGCCTGCTTCATAAATCCTCCCAAGATTTTATTATGAACATATTTTAAAATCTTCACGGAATCAAAATCGAAATTATGATCTGCTTTAGTTGTGTGTACAACTAAAGCATTGTTTAAATTTCCGAGGCGAATATCTTGTTTATGTTCGAAAACACGAGATTTTACAGACCTACATGTTTCTGTTTGGATAAGTCTTGTTCTTATGTCCATCGTCTTTGTCATGTTGAATTGATAATGTTAATTATATTTTATGAATATGTCCTGAAGATAGTTTTTTAGACCGAAATGTCCGACGCTGATATTATATTAACATTAAAACAGCATAATTGCATATAAGGATTTTTGTTTGTTTTTTCCGTATTTTTTTCTTCCTATATATATATATATATATATATATATATATATATATATATATATATATATCGGTTGATATAGAAAAATTTGTCCAAATCATGCAAAGGAAAATTCCCCATTTTTTAGATTAAGTTTTAAACTTTATCTCTTGGAAATAAGTAAAGATATCTTACTGGAATTCTCCGAGGTTTTGTAACAGTAATGGCCAATAATTTGAGCCATACGAATGTATTCTTACTCTCCAAGCTTAACAGAAAAACTGTGATGAAATTGCTCATAAACGAAAATGACATGTTCATCATTAATTAATCATAGATAAGGATCGGAATCTCATGAAAGTTTGAAATAAATTCATATATATATATATATATATATATATATATATATATATATATATATATATATATAAAGTTCCACCACGGAATACGTGAACGAGCGGCGCAATATCGAGTCTAGTTCGCTACCTCTTCGTCACAGCTGATGAATCCCAGCGTTTTCTGCATTCTGTTGAGGTTTCTTCTCGACTCGATGAATTACTTAATTATCTCAAATCCTGCATAATTTCTATCATATATATATCGTTGCATTTACTAGGGATAACATTCTGGGCTGATATGCGGTCGAAAGTCTATATTGATTCCATTGCCAGGTGAGCAGCTAAGAAATTTTCTCTCCAAAATGTATCTTACATATCTACAAGTGTACGTTTCGTCCATGCTTAGAATATTACTGCCACATACGGGCGGCAAATGTGATATTTATCTCGAGTTCCCTAGAAAAGTCGGCAATATTGGTTATTCTGATCTGGTGTTTCATCTTCAGTCACATAATCACCGCTGTAAGTTTACCTCCCCGTATCTTTACTGTGAATATTTCATGGAAATTGTTCGGATGTGTTCTTCGCTGTGGTACCTAGAGATTTTGAATTTAAGCGTAATACTAGCGTCGGGATCTCATTTGAGTTGGTCAGATGTAAACGAAAAGTCTATGCTAACCGCTTTTTATTTACTCGCACTTTTCGCGTGTGGAATTACTTTCCCTATCTATGATTTCCAACCAACATTAAACATTTTAAATTCAATGTCACTCACTGTCCTCCTGATTAATCTTCTTACGTACACGCTCTTTAAATGTGTTTCTGTTTTCTAATTCTTCCACACCAAGTAAACCCCTTGTGTCTTAAAATCTTTATTAACTTCGAACGGCTGGGAATGAGAAAATTGAGATTTCGAATGCCGGTAGAATTCGTTACCTTATCTTACACGCAAATAACCTTGGCAACGGTATGAATCCAACTCTTATCGCCCCCGGTATAGGTGAATAGTAAGACAAACTGGGGCCTTGGTTGGCAACAATTCTAGGAGAAGGGAGACTCTTTCTATCACATCTTTGTGCAGGTAGAAATGTGTAAAAACAATTGAAATGCAACGCACGCTTTGCGTGTCTTTTGAATTTTGATATAAACAGTGTTAGTAAATTATTAAAAGATTGTGAATATGAAGTTAGGTATGGAACTAATTTACAGAACCGATACAGGATCAATCCCAGTATTATCTCTCTGGGTAGTTTTTACTTATTTATCTGGTAAAGTTATTGGAATAATTCCGAACTTATACTGAGAGAAAACCATCTGCATACGGTTGGAAAGAAACTCAGTAAAGAAACAAAATAGAAAAAAAAAATTAAAATAAGGATGTGTTTTACGCCGAATTTACACTGATATGATTCTGACAGACTTAGCTACCAGGAGTCATTACCCATCGCAAGAATTTTGACAAAATAAGATATGCATATGACACTGTTCTGATGGCAGATACAAAAAGGAAGCTATATAACTCTAAGAAAATTTCGTAAAAAGAAAGTAATGCGAAAGGACTGAACCTCAATTTTAAGTAGACAGAATGCATAGCTAAACAGCCCAACATATGAACTATGAATGGGAGAGGTCATAATCGAACAAGTCCGAAAATTCCAATAACTAGTTGTTGCTTTAAGGAGGACGGGAAATATGACTCCAAAACCAGGAGGCACTTCGAAATAGGAAAATAAGCCTTGTATAAAGCCAAACAATGTATGAAGAAACAATAAAACTTCGTTGAAACCAAAGAAAATAATGTAAAACTCTCATCTAATATTGGTCCTTATATATGACAGTTAATGCCGGACAATCTCATTGCAAATGAAAAGATTTGAGGCAACAGATATATTCTACAAAAGGATACTGAGAAAACGATGGATTGCACATGTGGGCAATGATTAACATTTAACGTAAATGGAAACATAAAGCATCCTTATCATTTGATTTGGTTAGTTGTGTGGGTGTTATGGCATATCAACCACTGTGGGTCATTTAATGCCAAATTAAGGTGTATATATATATATATATATATATATATATATATATATATATATATATATATATATATATATATATATATATATACACACATATACCTATACATATATTAAATATACAGTACTATTAAACTGGCAACAGCTGGCAACATTATTTTTTCCAAACAAACGTATAGCTGTCAACATTATTCTTTCCAAAAAACGTATAGCTGGCAACATTATTTTCTCCAAAAAACGTATAGCTGGCAACATTATTTTTTCCAAAACGTATAGCTGGTGGAAACATTATTTTTTCCAAAAAACGTAAAGCTGGCAACATTATTCTTTCCAAAAAACGTACAGCTGGCAACATTATTGTTTCAAAAACGTATAGCTGGCAACATTATTTTTACGAAAAAATTATCTGAAGCTTTGTTGTTGGATGTAGTTTAACGTCATATCCAGGACATGGATGTAGCTTATCATCATACCCAGGACGCGGATGTATTTTATCGTCATTCCCAGAACGCGGATGTAGTTTATCGTCATACACAGGAGGTGGATGTAGTTTATCGTCATACCCAGGACGCGGATGTAGTTTATCGCCATACCCAGGGCGCTTATCATTTGAATCAGAAAAAAAAGAAAACTGAAATTTTTAAGGCGCCTAATGAGCAAAACGGACTAGAAGAACTAGACACCCACAAGGACATGTTAAACAGAAGTTGGAAGGAGGAAGAAATAAAAAATGCCCAACGAGGTCGTGTATATGGTTGCTAGAGTAGGTATTACAAGAGATAGCAAAAAGATAAGATCTACAATGGACAGAAACATGTGAAGAATCGCCCAAGTTCTGAAAGATGATTAATTACACCGTGGGTTTACAAGGCGGACCTTTAGCATTTTGGAACATTCCCCTAGTGATATATTTTTGTCTAGTCTGAACTAGGATGTGTGAATTTGAGACTGACCTATTTGTCATGTTGTGATGGTTTGAATTTAACCAAACCTCGCACAAAATTTAAACATTTAATTTTAGACGATAGTTGTTGCCTAACACTTTTTGGTAGGAAGGGCACTGGAAGCATGTTGAAATAAATCCATGTTGTGATAGATATGCTTATCTTGACACTTTTTCAAAAACGACCTCTATCAAATGGATCATTAGACACTCCCGAATAGATTTCAGTCAAAGTAACACAATTGTGCCATATTTTGCCTGCTTCTTTTTTATATTCTGAACAAATGACGTCAAATAACGGAAAAGACCCGAGAATAATAATAATAATAATGAGCTATTTTAATTATAAGTTTCCAAATATCAGAAAAAAAAAAAAAGATTAAATCTTCAAAACTTAAGATAATTCTTCTCCAGAATGTATTTAAAATGTACTTTGTTGCGTTAAATTGATCATGGACAAAAAGAAGTTTTCGACATTACTCTCCTTGCATTAATCATCAATATCATGACCTAGACCGTTACCCCATATTTATCAGGTCGCTGATTTATGGGTAGTACCAAAAATGCAAAATTTAAGCTCTTTTTTTGGGGAAGGATGTTGATTCATTGTTGACCAGGCATTCAAAACTTAAGCCTCTATTGTGTTAATCGGAAATATTTAAGTTCTTTATGTGCTTTATTCCTTCTTTTAATTACAAACGATATTAATAGAGTTCAATAATTGTGCTGAGAATCATCCATGGAGCTGAACACCTAACAATATCTGCACGACTCTGTTGTTCAAGTCAACTGTCTATTAGATTACACGACCTCGAAACATTCATCTAATAGTTATTGTCCAATGTTTGTTTGATCTTCCAGATGGTTACAAAAATGGTAAGCATATTAACTGATGAATGCTCATTACCAGTGTGCTGTTATTCGACGTGTATTTATTATTATTATTATTATTATTATTATTATTATTATTATTATTATTATTATTAAAGGATTAGAACAAAATATAGGGGCGTTTTTTAAATCGGTGGAGTTAGAACATGTTATTTCATTTCAAATGTAACTGAAATTTATGACAGATATAGTGGATGCGACAAAATAACGCACGTTTTTAGCTGTTAACTTTTATTGGGGAGAATAAATTAAAACTTTGTAAGATGTTTTGAAGATAAAGTATGGAATACGCGTTCGGAATGGTCACATCTAATTTCGAGCTGATATGTATAAACCTACGTGGACCAATTGAATTTCCATCATGATCAGTAGACCTACTATCACTAGACTGTTTCTTTCCGGGTGTACTTAAAGATCATATTTACAAGCTCAAATCCAAAACAAACCCTGAATTAAAACAAGCAATTTCTGATAAATTTTCTGACATCAATATAAAAATGTGTCAAATGGACTGTTAGAATCTGATAGGATTCAGCGTTGTATTGAAAATGAAAGCGGATTTTTGAATATAATAAATAGCTTGTTAATCGATTTGATAATTTCAGTTAATATTGTAATTTTTTGTACAATGAAAGTTTATAAATAAAGAAAAGAATAGTGTTGCTTTTTTAATACCCTGTATATTCTGAAAAATGTTATTTCAATGTTTATTTCTACACGAATCGAGTGAGAGTGTGGATTTTAAATGTTATTTATGTTAAAAGCGAAAATGGACGAAAATGACATTTGATTTGCGTGATACCGTGTTCTTTTATTACCGGAAAGGAAAAGAAAAGAGCATTCTACTAACAGACAAAAGTCTATACCGTTTATGGAAGTGGTACCATAGCTAAGATTATATTTTATAAATTTCTTAGGCTCAGCAGTGGAAATGTATACCTGGAATGTCGAGAAAGTTCCGTTAGATATGCAGTCGTTGATGAAGGTCAAACACTGATTATAAATAATCCAAATTACACTACACCGGACATAGCACGGCTAGTCTACATATATCGTATCAGTGTTAAAAAGGCATTTGAAAACAATTTGGTAGATTAATCGCTACGATGTATGAATGCCTCAGGAGTTTAGGGAACAATATAATGGACTGGATCTCCTTTTCAGAAACACAATAGATTTTGGAAAGGCGCAATCACAGGCGATGAACAGTGTATCGTTTATAGCAATATGGAGCGATAAATCCCTAGTGTAAACGAAGTACAACACGGTTATCTTCCCGAAAGCCGGTCTAGACCTGAAGAATGTGACACTGTATATTATGAGGGTGGAATGGAGTTGTGTGTTATGAGATGCTTCTGCAAAAGGAGACGTTGAATTCAGAGAAGTAATGTTCCTATTTGAACCGATTAAGGACTGAAATCGACGAAAAACGTCTGGTCTTTTTAATAAAAAAAAATTACTTTTTGGTAGACCCGGAATAAAGTGTGATATCCAAATATATCTATGGTGTTCACCAAACCTGTGATGTTCATATCACTGCTTCCGTTGATCCCTACAAATTCATCTCAATGAGAAGAAGTCTAATTATCTGAAATAATATAAAACCCACTTAGACCTGTTGATCATTTAGAACAATAACAATTTCTGGGAGAAATGAATCATGAAGTTGCCTCAATAGTAAAACAAGATGGCATTTATATGGTTGAATAAATGTATGCACAAGTATCGAAATATTGTCTTTGAAAATCACTTAAAAATCTCTATATACTTTTGTTCGGACCCAATATTTTGTTAAAACAATTTATACATACATCCTTTCAGAAATGATTTTGTGGTAGCAATTACTATTTTTTTGTGGTTAATGCTATTTGTTTGAATTCCTAATATTTGCCGACAACTCAAATGATTTTTCATATTTAGCTGAGTCAATCATCACGGAACAATCATTTCAAATGTGTTTCAGTGCGAATCGATCATGAAAAAAGAGAAGTTATCTACCCTTTATTTTTACTGAAATAAAGATCTGAGTAAGTCAAGATGACCATCGGAAATAAATTATATCACAGAAATTTGTTGATTGATCGAGTTTTATTAATGCTCTATTTGAAATTCTTCGATTATGATTTTAGACTGCAATTATTGTCGATTGCTAAATGATATTACATTTACTTGTATTACGAATAATACCATGAGAAATACTAAGAATTATTGGTGTACATGCCATGATTTTCTTTGCTTTTATCCGCAGCGCTAACGCTATTATCATTATTATTATTATTATTATTATTATTATTATTAGTAGTAGTAGTAGTAGTAGTAGTAGTAGTAGTAGTAGTAGTAGTAGTATTTTGTTTGATTTATCTTCAATACATATTTCACTCTGGATCCCAACCAGAGACCTAAGGCCATAAATGGAATCGTGGTATTTTCCATACATCATTTTTGTAAGAACAACAACAAAGAAACCTAACATCAAACACATTTTAAATACATAAAACTCTTTCTAATGTGTGGTCTGTACTTGTGATTACAGTTTTTTCTATTTATTTTAGGCATGGGCTTCAAGGAATCCATTCAGTAAATGTCTCAGAACATTTTCCATCCAATCCGGTGTCTCCAACTGCAACTGGAATTATTGATGTCCCCATATGTCATATTTTGTAAGACTTCCACTTCAAGTACCTTGTATTTTGATAGTTTTTGCTGCTCTTCAAAAATACATTGCAAACTGCAGGGATTGCCATGTCAATAAAATAAAATGTAAATTCTGTAATTGTGGTCTTTGATCACGATATCTGGTCAATTGGCTCTGATTTTGTGTATTGTAAAGTCCGATGAAATTGTTACAGAGTCTTGAGTTTGGGTGATGTTTATACCAGTTTCTTGCAGTTGACTTCGCGCAAAAGTTGTATATTTTCCACTAGCGATATTGTCCCACTCTATTATGCTGTGTTTTATATTCAGTGGTTGCTAATACTGTGCAACTTGAGACGTGATGGTCAGTTGTTTTTGGCTATATATCCCAGTGTTTGCATTTCGATTTAACAGAATTTTTCAGTATGTTTGCTTGGTATTTTCTAATTAGCAAGCATTAGACTACGTAACCACTGACTGGTTCGGTGATTGTCGGCATCAGTTTGTTTAGTGCCGTCAAAGCACTGACGATGAAGAGGATTATCTTGCCATAATTTCGGAATTTGGTACATTCTATTTGCTTCTGTTTTGTTTTGCAGGTTCTTTATTGCTTCAGTAGTCGTATTATGGTTTATATTCATTTCTTCACGCACTTGAAATTCCCTTTTGAATTTGTTGGCGTCTTTTATTACCGAATAAAGATTCTTATTTCTTTCATGTTCTATGACAGAGATCATCATCCAGTCTACTGTAGTTTCCAGATATCTTTGAAGACTGATTGTTTTGTAAGACAATTCTAGTTGAACGTATCCTCTGCCTCCATCGGATCTGAACGCATACAGATGATCAATATCAGCCTTACGCTGATTCATGCGGTGACAAGTGAGACGCTTAATATCAGCTATGGTTCAGTTAAAGATATTGAAACAGTATTGTACCACAGCAACGACAAATAGTTTATGGCTGATATTCTGTTTTGGGGAATTCATTTCGGTATTTAACACCAAATGAACACACGTGTAGCATTATTTTCTTAATTTCTCCTTTATTTGGATATGTTGAATTTCATCTCCTGCGTGAATTGATATTTACAGGCCTCTTCTTGTGCCAGTTCCCTAATCTCTGTGACAAAATATAAATCTACTGAATGTGTTTCTGTAATTCTGATCTTTTTGAATGTTGCTTTTGGACATTTATCTAATCTAAAGTTCATAATCATGGCAATGAAATATTTTACTGTACTGCGGATAGCTTTCAACTCATTGTCGGCTTTGTCAAAAAGTTTGATCTCATTCATGTGGAACAGGTCATTAAACTCTATTTTTTTTATTTTGTTTGTTATTATTATCGTCATCAATGTTGTTATTATTATTATTATTATTATTATTATTATTATTATTATATTTCATTTGATTTAATAAAAAGAAAAAATAATGTTAAGGAAAGAGAACGATACAAGAAGAGGAATCAAGAAGAGACTAAATATGGATTGAGATTTCGTTTAAATTTTTGAAGATCAAAGTTGGCTGGAAAGCAAAAGCGAGAAGTGCGTAAGAAGAATTTACGGTTACATATAACTAAATGCAACCGAGAAATATTATTTTACGACTAATATTCATTCTTATTAAAATTATTAGGCAGTGACTTCATCCCATAGATGTATGCTTGGTTTATTTTACGACATGTCAACCACTGTTTTGTTATTAAAGTTAAACTTTTATAGGACACCAAGTCAGAATGGTTACTTTGTAACAGGCTAGTCTTACAAACTATACAATAATATTTATTTTATCTGATTTTATATGTCAAGCATTGTTTGACTATTTAATGTCGAATTCCGTATAGGGAACCCACTGAGACTCGATATTCTACTGACTAGTATCTGTCAAAAAGGTGAAGCTTGTTATTCATTACCAAAACGCTTAGTTTGGTTTATTTTATATGACAGCTACTGTTAGCATATTTAATGTTGGTGATTATATATATATATAATAATGAGTCCCACAGACTAATCTTGATAATCATTAACCATAGAAAAGTTTTAACTTAGTTGATTTACGACTACTGTCGTTGGATTTTTCAATGTCGAATTTTGCACAGTGAGGATTTAACTCACAATTCACTAGAAATTATTATCTAGACGAGCCTTGTTAATTATTATCTTAAAAAAAAAACTAAAACAAATAAGCTTTAACTTGCTGATTTTGAAATATGTCAAACATTGCTGGCTTATTTTCATGCAGATATTTTTTTATAATTGGGCTCCTCGTTGGGATCGGACTAACTACCCAGTAACAATCCGCAAACATACATGCGTCGGAAAGAAATTAACCCACAACGATTTTTTATGTGGGACCATATTATTAAATCTCTAAATTTATATGGAATGTTAAGGAGTCGAAAACACTTCGTGTTTAAAATATAAAAGCGTATTTCCTTAATTTCCATTTGATAGATTTGTATTAAAACCTTAAATAGTCGATTTTATTCAGTACCAGCCTTACGTTAAACGTTAAACGGTTTGACGACAATGGCGACGAGGCAGGAAGTCGACCGCTCCCTACACTGCCCTATAGCGCGCACAGCAGTCGTTTAGAGTTAAGAAGCTGAGTTGTTCGCTAACACAATGGATCATATGGTATAGTTATCGTGATGCCGTGACTAGCAAACAGCACCGAAGTCTCATCAAAGAGGCTAATAGTCGGCATCTGTCGAGACAAGACTCGTGTATAAAGCAAGGCGGCGCGGGAAAATGTCAATAGGAAAACGGGTTGGAAGAATAAGCGAAATCGTTTTAGCGTTTTCCGGAACGAAATATCAGTTAAAACCAGAGAATGCGATCAACGAGGCACCTGGGGTGAAATGGGAAGAAAAAGAAAGCCAGGATATCGCAATCACTACAAAGGAGGGGAAATGCCAAGAATCGGTTGAAGCAGTCTTTGAGAGTTATTTTCAATTTAGGTCGAACGAAAGAAAAATCATCCTGGCACTGTCACCGTTTGCTTTGGAGAAAATGTGCTTGCACTGCCAACAATTTCAGTAACGGATAGTACGCTTATATGTCTCACCGTAAACAGTGTCTACATTTACTGCGATTGAAGATAAAACGCTCTATTTATATATATTATTCTTTATAATGGTTGGATTAAATGTGAAAAAGTCAATATAATTTTATAAAATTAACTAGAAAGTAACATTATTTATATTATTCAGACTATTGTCCACATTTTTGTTACCATATCTATCACGACGTTTCGGCTGTTGTAAGTCTTCTTCATTTGTTTGGAATGTCGAACTGAACCCTTTATTTCGCTCGCTGGGGTAGCTATAGTTCCACGTGCCATGTCTAATGTATGTCAATTATCAGTTATCTCCTGTTAATTCCCCTCTCCAAGTTCTCCACTGCCTTAACCAGGTATTGAACTCACACTAACGTCCTTGAGGACACATGGCGCAATGGATAAAAGCGTTAGTTAGATCCAGTGACAAGACCCAAAGAGTGTGAGTTCAATACCTGATTAAGGTGGTGGAGAACTTGGAGAGGGGAATTAACAGGAGATAATTGATATCCATTAGACATAGCATGAGAAAATATAGCTACCCCAGCGAACGAAATGAAGGGTTCAGTTCGACATTCCAAACACCTGAAGAGGGCCGGAACATACAAGGGCCGAAAATTTGTGATAAATATGGCAACAAAGATGAGGACAATAGTCCGAATAATGTAAATAGTGTACATAATACCTCATGTTAGAAATATAGACAGATACTGAAAGAACAATTCGCGGTTTTTCTTCTTTGAATTTCTGATAATACTTAATTCTTCATTTAATAATTGAATAAGCTCATGGCAACTTCTACGACAATAAAATATAAGAAGAAAATCTTCTATCACATAGTTAAATATTTGAAGTTAACAATGTTAACAAAATATTGCAATATAAATCATAAATATGAATTTTTCCATTTCACAGTATCGTTAAACAAATCTAGCTTCTCTTCTCTTCTTTCTTTCTTTCTTTCTTTCTTTTTTTTCCTTCCTTCCTTCCTTCCTTCCTCCTCCCTCCCTTCCTTCCTTCCTTCCTCCCCCCTTCCTTCCTTTCTTCCTTTTATCATTGGGACCGAGTAGAGTATGTATTTTGTTTTTCTAAGCAATCAAAACAAAATAGTCCAATTTTTATGAGCTATAGGAGACGTTAAACATGAACATTCAGTTCTTTGTTCTTTTATTTCTAGCCAAATGCTCGTCTAACGAAATATTTCCGATAATAATAATTAAAAAGTAATTCAGTTGAAAATGTTATTTTATTTATGGTAACTGGATTTTTGACGATTGCCTTACTCGTTTTCCATCGTTCGATATTGTGGTTCTGAAAAATGGCCTTTTATCGCGGTCGCCATCGTTCTAGGTATTTTAAAAGGGGCCACAATGTCCTCTGGAATATAATCTACAGTTCATCTCTCAATGGTATCTCTGGCTTCAGGCAGAGCCCAACAGATTTGAGTCTCCGTCGGAGCAACTGAAAATATTATTGAGAAGTGAAAATATTATTGAGAGATTCCCGCGACAGAAACTCCATCTTTATACAAAATTGGGCAGAACGGTACTAATACCGTTGCCAAAGACGGCTGCAAAGTCTGAGCTATTTTTGGAACTGGCCTGCGTGCACGCGCTTGCGTTCCAAAAATTAAACTGACAATGTGTTATATCCTGCCAGTGTTGGGTTTCAAGAAAACGCAATCAGTTCTCGGCATTTTGGCTGAGATGAAAGATTTGTATATGTTCTCATCAGCTTAATCTTATTCTCTTTCTTACTTCTATCTATTGTTCTTTCTTTCTTTCTTTCATTTTCTCACTGAAAACAAGTAGTGACTTTTCCCTTCTTTCCGCGTGATCAAAATGGAATAGTTCATTATTCATGAGTTTCTGGCAGAGTGAAACGGTCGTGCAAATTAACCAAGGAAAGGACAAACACAAGTTTAATAGGTTTCAGTAAAATGTTACTTTTTACTTTAAATCAAGTATTGAGAATCAGATTTGGAGCTGCATTGTCAATAACATATTCTACAACTACTACTAATTTTGATATTCAGAATTAGAAAGATCATTCAAGACATATTACTTTTTCTATTTTTACAAGTAGCAAAAATCTTAATTTTTTATTTAGTTTTTATGCCTTGTCAAACATTTGTAGGTTACTTAAAGCCGAAACGCATTTTCAGATTGTATTACCAATTTTGGCGGGATAAACATGATAAAATATAATTTCAGATACAAGGCTCGCTATTTAATCCATCACTTTTCAGTCTTGGCAGAAAAAGATTTTTGTGTAGATTTGTGTGTAATGAATTATTTTCGAACCTACAACCATTTTCTCTGTAGACAAAACAAGTCATTGGCTATTTACAGGAATAATGTTTTGAAAATATATATTTCTTAGTTTCACAAGTTCAGAAATTTAAGACCCTCCATGCCATGTGCAAACAGTTGAATCGTCTTCGTTTCTTTCGAACTCAATTTGCAAGTAGGAAAATCCGTTCGGATAGCTTCTTCCCAGGAGCCGTTTCCCCAATCACAACGACCTAATCTTAAAAGTCTAAGATCAACTTATCTTACATAAGCTCAAATTATGCCAGTCTTACATCCTTTAGTTTTATTAGTTGAACAACGTTATTCAATAATCCTCTATTCAGTGCTGTTTTGGGGTATCATATATGGCGAACAATAGTTGAAAAATACAATTATATGAACTGAAAATATTTGATCAGTAACAACGACTTTTATTGTTACATCAAGTCAGTTGGGGATATAAGATTTATTGATTAGATTGATTTGTTTTTGTAGTGTCATATCAACACATTACGGGTCATTTAATCTCGAAATTTAATTTCCGTGTAAGAAAGGGAAGTATGGTATATTTTATTCTGGTTTCACAATCGAATACATGGTAGATGATACTCAGCTTTTGTGCGCATACATCTTTGTGTGGACATGATTAAATGAGGCATTGATATGTGTATTACATGTTGTAGTTTCGGTGAATTATATTTTGATTTCTTTAAAATGTTGTAGGATATTATATTGGTTAATGTCATGAACGATTTCTTCCATGTTGATTGTTTTGTTTGGTTGATTTTTTATTGGCAGCATATAAAACTTTTTGCCTCATTCTATGCCGAAATCTAAATATTTTGTACATAATTTTGTTTTCAACTACATATATTTTCTACATAATTTTATACTTTCAAAATAAAGGCATGTTTTTAAGATACATACTTTGTAGATCATGAAATTTATTGTTATAAATTTATTTTAAAAATGTACTGTTAATTTTTCTTTGGGGATTATCTTGCCATAAGATAAGGAACTCAGTAAAGAAACAAAATAGAAAATTTAGCGTGTTTGTAAATGATCCGTTTATAATAAACAGTATTAAATAACATTTACCGGACTGAATGTCTGAGAAATTTTCACAGAAAAATATTCGTCCTTCGACAGGATTCGAACCTGTATCCTATATGAAACCGTCATATAGCCTGACGGGCCTTATCGCTAGGCCACAAAAGATCGTTTGGCAAGGTCGAATTTACTGATAATTAACTTCAATTTCCATGCTTCTCTTACGTACATTCATAACTGCTCATGGCGTATCAAATGTAAACAAATGACGTCACACATTATGAAATGGACAATGTCCGACAATTAGTTAAAGACATTTTTATGTTTAACATTATTTTTATAGATGCGAGTATTTAAGTAAATGATCCGTTTATAATAAACAGTATTAAATAACATTTACCGGCCTGAATGTCCTAGAAATTTTCATAGAAAATATTCGTCCTTTGACAGGATATTAATTCATAGAAAATATTAATATCCTGTCGGACGAATATTTTGTATGAAAATTTCTAGGACATTCAGGCCGGTAAATGATATTTAATACTGATTATTATAAACAGAGCATTTACTTAAATACTTGTATCTATAAAAAGAATGTTAAACATAAAATGTCTTTAAACATATACATACATACATACATATATATATATATATATATATATATATATATATATATATATATATATATATATATATATATATGACAGATATGCTAAATAATTCCTCATTGACGTTGGAGTCTTTATTTCTACATTTTTTTTTTTGTATTGTTTTATTTTACGGCATATCAACCTCAATGGGTTATTTAATTCAGAAAAATTTTATTCCTGGTAATACATATTTTTTTTAAAAAATGTAATTCTGGTAATATTTTTTCCTTTAAAAAATATATTTCTGGTAATCATTTTTATTCAAAAATGTATCGCTGGTAATATTTTTTCCAAAAATTTATAGCTGGTAATAATGTATTGCTGGTTATATTTTTTCTTCAATACTTTATTGCTGGTAATAATTTTTTACATAGTATTTCTAGTTTTAAAACCTATTTTTACACTTTCATAATGTTCTTAACCCAGTTACCAATAGCTGAGACCCTAACAAGTCCTACCACCGGTCAGGGTGGGCGTGGGAACACTAGCAATTAAGAGGTGGTTCCAGGCTCCTCATAACTTCATGATCAGTGGTCTTCCTGTTGGACATAGTTTATCATCTTACACAGGAGGCAGGTGTAGTTTATCGTCTTACACAGGACGCGAACGTAGTTTATCGCTTACTCAGGACGCGGATGTAATTTATCGTCATATCTAGGACGCGGATGTAGTTTATCGTCTTACCCAGGACGCGGACGCTGTTTATCGTGTTACCCAGAACGCGGATCTAGTTTATCATCTTACCCTGGAAGCGGATATAATTTATCGTCATACTCAGGAGAGGGATGTAGTTTATCGTCTTATCCAGGACGCGGATGTAGTTTATCATCTTACTCAGGACGTAATTTATTTTGTAATACTAAAATTCTGTTCTACAATTTCATTCGACCTTGATTCGATTTTTTCCCAGTAGTATAGATGAAAACTTTAGAATTTCTACTAGCGTGTTTGTATATATATATATATATATATATATATATATATATATATATATATATATATTCCACCAACATAACGACTTCTATAACACTGCCCTAAAAAAAAATGCTAACATTAAATATAGGGACAATTGCAATAACCAAAGGAAAAAAAACATCATTTGGTATACACCACCGTTCAACCAAATGGTTAGTATTAAACTAGGACAGAAGTTCTTAGCTCTAATCGATAAACACTTCCCCACCAAAAGTAGTCTTAGTAATATATTCAATAAGAACACACTAAAATTGAGTTACAGCTGCACTGAAAATCTAGAAGGTATAATATGAAGACACAATAATAAAATCCTTAACAAACCCCCTTACCTGAATAGTTTTTATAACTCTACACTTAAATCAGATAATGATAGGGAAAAATTATGCGATTGTAGAAACCCGGTAGACTGCCCATTAGAAAATAAGTGCTGCATCAAATCTGTGGTATACCAATACACTATATCATCCACGGAGAACCCTAACAATAATATGATATACATTGGGCCCACGAAAAATGCCTTTAAAACCAGATGGAGACAGCATAAATGCTGCTTCAAGAACATAAACTTTAGACATCAGACCTCTCTATCTAAATATTTTTGGCACCTGAAAGAAAAAAATAAGACACCTGAAATAAAATGGAAAATCATTAACAGGACTAGAACTTGCAAAACTTGGGATGACCCATGCCCTTTGTGCCTCCATGAGAAACTACACATTATTAAGCTTCTAAACAATAAAAACCTATTAAACAACAGGCAAGAATTAACGGTTTTCTGCCGACACAACCGAACTTACGCTCTGAATAACAAGCTAAAAACACGCATACAATAAAATAAATTTTAAAATCCATAGCCCATATACATAGTTTTAATACCCTAAAAAAACTGACAACCATTTATGAAGTCGTCAAATAACAAACGTTACGGCTTTTTTATATACACAAATCCCTTTCATAAAGAGATATAATAAAAGAATAAAATAAAAATAAATAAATAAATCTCCGTAGACACTCAAGCCAGACTATGCGAAAACTTCCCCCGTCGTAAATTTAGCCACCCCCACCTTACCCTGACCCGGCATCTATGAAAATAACTCTATACTGATGCAAATTATTAACACCCCTCCCTTGCCAATTCTAAACAATCCGCCCTTGATGTTACCATGGAAATTTTTGATTTCAATTCTGACCATACTATTAAAACTCGTTAATTTCAGAAATAAATCATTCCCAAAAAGATTTCGCTTGAAGATGGAACAGAGCCTACTTTAACTCAAGTTAATTCAAATATTATTTTGAAGTTTTCGGCTCTTGTTTTGAAACATGAGACCTCTTATGTAGCGAGTTGGAATCATATTTTTAAATAAATAATTATATTTATGCTCTACTTTCGTATCGAGCACTATTTTTTAAAAGTAATAACAAAAATACTAAGGAACTTTGGATTATTTACCAAACCAGTTTCTTTCCTATTTTCTACAATATTTTCACACACACACACACACACACACACACACACACACACACACATATATATATATATATATATATATATATATATATATATATATATATTTCAATAAAGGTGCAATCAATTTACAATTTCATGAATTATTCATACATATAAAACAAATACAAAGGTTAATGATTAAATGGCGAGAGATCCATCTTCGCGAACAATTCAATAATATACAAAAACCCCGAATCTGTTTATGAATGAAAAGATCCTGTTTTATAAATTTCCGTTGCATTAGATCTTTTTATTTTACAAGCTTTCGTCTATTCCTACAGACATCCTCAGGTATGAAATAGATTGTGTTCCTGTTTATACCCTCGGTAATAAGTGGACAAACGAAAACAAGGCTGTAATATTGTAAATGTTGTAAATTTATAAAACAGAATCTTTTCATTCATAAACAGATTCGGGGTGCAATTTTTGGATAATAAGTGCGACATTACTGTAATTATTGAACAATATAGTTCATGCTACTTTGACGGAAAATTTACCAGTTAAAAACAATTCTTTATCACTACATTTGTACATAAACGCAGAATTTTAACCTTAAAATTTAAATTCAAACTCAGCGTTGCGACTGCACGCACCAAAACTATAACACACATTTCTCATAGCATTTTTCGGATTACAACCTTGTTTTCGTTTGTCCACTTATTACTGAGAGTATAAACAAGAACACAATCTATTTCATACCTGAGAATGTCTGTAGGAACAGACGAAAGCTTGTAAAATAAAAAGATCTAATGCGACGGAAATTTATAAAACAGGATCTTTTCATTCATAAACAGATTCGGGGTTTTTGTATATTATTGAATTGTTCGCGAAATGGATTTCCCACCATTTAATCATTAACCTTTGTATTTGTTTTATGTATGAATAATTCATGAATATATATATATATATATATATATATATATATATATATATATATATATATATATATATATATATATATATAAACTTTCGCACTTTAACTGTTTATATACAGAAACCCTGAAAAGAAAAAAAAATACCTTGATTCTGAGGTTTTACTCACAGTTTCGAAGATATTTCGTGGCTGAGCTGAGTAAAACCATACTCAGCTATACTGGTTCAAGCCTTTTCTAAAGGGCATAACGATTTATTAAAGACTTTCGAAAACCCAACCCGGTGGACGATGATTATTCTGTTAATAAAAATATATATCTTTTCATAGCGCGTCCTGGGTATGACGATAAACTATATCCGCGTCCTGGGTATGACGATAAACTACGTCCAACAACAAGGCCTCAGATAATATTTTCGGAAAAATAATGTTGCCAGCTATACGTTTTTGAAACAATAATGTTGCCAGCTATACGGTTTTTGGAAAAAATAATGTTGCCAGCTATACGTTTTTGAAACAATAATGTTGCTAGCTATACGTTTTTTTGAAAAAAATAATGTTGCCAGCTATACGTTTTTGAAACAATAACGTTGGCAGGTATGCGTTTTTGAAAAAATAATGTTGCCAGCTATACATTTTTGAAAAAATAATGTTGCCAGCAATGCGTTTAATAGTACTGTATATTTAATATATGTATAGGTATATGTGTATGTATGTATATGTGTATATATGTATATGTGCATGTATGTATATGTGTATATGTATATATATATATATATATATATATATATATATATATATATATATGTGTGTGTGTGTGTGTGTATATATATATATATATATATATATATATATATATATATATATATATATATATATATATATACCTTAATTTGGCATTAAATGACCCACAGTGGTTGATATGCCATAATACCCAACCAACCAAACCTTTTCATAGCACATGTATTCACTAAATACAAGCATAATATATCCTATACATACTTAAAAGAATTACCCCCCTCCCAGTGTATGGCATGACATTAGCGACAGGGTGCGTTTAGAAATTCCTCTCGCGATTTACACTGTCAAATGTGAGGCGCTACTGCATTTTGCCAAGTGGAAATGATGCCTTCATCTAGTTAAGTGCTTCTCAACCTTTTTCAGCACATGGACCTTTTTTTTTTTTCAAAAAATTCAAATGGACCACTCCTACTGTTACGTCTTACTTTAAAATGAATATAGCATTGCATAATACGTACGTAATTTCGAAAATTTCAAATATAATGGACATGTGTGTAATTAAACAAGATATTATATTTTTTAATTCTTCAAAGTATGAATAATTTAGATTCATTTTTGTGAAATGGATACAATGTTTTATGGCTACGAAATCTCTGTGGACGCCTAGAAATGCTATGTGGACCAAAGATGAGAATCTCTGATCTAGTCTTACCATTATGTTGGTGGTATTTATGCCGTACCCTGCAGCTAATCTCTTGTTATTAAGTGGGAACTATTTCGGCCGTATCCTGTATAACGTATATAGTAAACGGGAAATAATGTCGGCTTATGAATAAAAATGAATTAAATCCTTAGAAAGATCTATGTTTTCTAAGTAAAAGGCTCAATAGACGAAATTTGATACACTTTGTTTTAGCATTATCATCTACGATGATTAATTTTAGTGAAAATTTATTGGTTGGCTAATGACAGTGTTATCAGATTTAATTTCATATACTGTTAAAACCGCCCAGTTGAAATTCCCTGTTGAAATGCAATACTGCATAGCACATATATTGGTTCACATAAAAAGATTCAGTATCATGTTAGAAAATCAATTAAAAACAGAATCAAATAAGACTGTTACAGTCTTTTGCTGAGACCTCATATACCATAATGTATGAAGCAGTGAGTAGAAACACAATATTTATATACACCTGTTTACTCCCGTATTAACACTCAAGAGAATTGAATATTTCCTTAAACCTTCAGTTGGACATGTCCAGAATAATCCCTTGCAGGAGTCCAGGATGGGGGGAATGGAAAATGTGAACAAAGTGCGTCGCTAGTCGTTACATCGACATCGGTCGTAAAATTAGTAACAGCAGCCATTATATGAAATCGAAGTGGTGCTACATGGAAAATGGCTTCGGAGATGGCACTAAGGGGAGAGAAAAATGTAAAGATCAAACACGCACCTGCTCCATTTTGATTTGAATAAACCAAGAATAAGCTTGCGAAAATCACTTGTTATACGTGTATATCTCATCGGTCAAAATATGACGTAGCAATGGAATCGATTATTTTCTCTATTTTTCTAGAATTTTAGCACTCTTTCTATCTCTCTCTTTAACTCTCTGTCAGTCCATCTCTGTTCTGATCTAGCACGTGTTTCTTTATTTCTTTCTTTTCAACGTACTTTCACATCGTTTCTTTAAAGCAGTGTGTTTGTCATTTATTTGTAGATCATTTTTTCCCCTTCGCATTCGATTTTACCATTTTTTTCTTCTTTTCTCTATATTCTCTCTTTTTCTTTCATCTGCATGTTTTTTTGTTGTTTTGTTTTTTTCGATAAAAACGCATTCGTCTGAAAAGTTCAGACTCAGTGATTCGCTTTGGCGATTGGTTCCATAACTCTTGTCTCGCATATCCCAACGTTCACTCCACTTCGCTGCCCTCAGCAGACAGACTGATGGGCAAGCGACCAAAAATCTGTACGGCGAAAAAACCTTGTTTGGTTCGCACAAAATATCAGATAAAACAGAGTTGACTAATAATAATAATGACAACAATAAAAACAGCATAAACAACAGCAACAATAATAATAATCATAATAAGAATAAGAATAATAATGATGTCGCAAATAACAAAAAAAAAACAAACTTGTATACATCAGCGTAAAAAATAACCCGTTGGCGTTCTGGGAAATATTGATATAATCACATTTTCAGCTGGATGATTATAGAGGAAACAGTTCGTGGGTCACCTTAAATCACTGCATTTCATTAAATCTATCTATCTATCTATCTATCTATCTATCTATCTATCTATCTCTCTCTCTCTCTCTCTCTGTATATATATATATATATATATATATATATATATATATATATATATATATATATATATATATATTTATAAACGACAAACGTCAACAAGCAGGGAAAGTGGGAACTGGAAAGATAGAAACTTCTCGAAAACGAGGGAGCAAAACGGTTGAAATTTCTTTTGACAAAAAAAAAATAAAAATAAAAAAAAAAATACTCATTTTGTCATTCACAATGAACTCTATGAAATTCAAAAAAGGACTTAAAATATATGAGGGTGGCTATACTATCTCACTCTGTCTATCTCTCTCACACACACAGACACAGAGACAGACATATTCATATAAATGCATACGTATCTACGTGAATACAAGTGTATAGGCAGAAGTGTCTATCGAAACTACTTGCAAACACTAAATATAATGTTTATACGAATAAGAATTAGTGTCACATTACAATGTTTAACAATCCAGGAATTCAGAAGAAAGATCATCTTTTTCGTTTCGTATACGAAACTAAAAGTAGTTTAACGAGAGACGTGCGTTCTTCAAAAGGGTAACTGAACCTTGTTTCGTCTTGAGATGCTGAGTTGCCTAAAACATGCCCGGTTATACATTTCCAATCCTGCTGCAGGTTAGATAATCACCATTAAAAATATTTCATTTTCTAAACGAAAGAGGTCAATTATTCTATTTAATATATATATATATATATATATATATATATATATATATATATATATATCGTGGCCGATTATTTAGAATGTTCGCTTCTTGACCATGAGACTGGATTCGAATCTCACCATCGTTTATTTGCCAGGGAGGGGACTTCCTTTCCTGATATTATCGGACTGGATTATTGTAGTTCAAGGCCTAAAATTCTTCCAGGATTTTAAAAATGTAAACGGACTGGTTTGTATGACATACCGAGACGCATGCTTGAATCGATGTTTACTTGAAGAGGATGCCTAGTGGGTTGCAACAATGACTAAGACAATCGTGTCACGATCCCCTGTGGATCTTAGGTCGCTCTTTGCAGTGCTATTGCAAGCTGGTGAAGTACGTTATCCCATTTCACTGTGACAGATGCATAGGGGTAACTTATCTGAAAAACTTTAATAACCAAGACCAACATCAATTTCCAGGTATGGAAATAGATTTCAGTGATGACATTTACTACAGGGCATTAATCGTTATGAAAAAATTGTTTCTATGAGAGGGAATGTGTTACCGATATATGGATTGCCCAAAACTCATCAGATTGAGACTGATGCATTACCAGCAGCGGTGTTGCAAAAAAACATCCTATGTCATCAATGCTCTGTGGGTATATGTTGAGGAAACTGACAGAAAGTTGCTTCTGGACCAAAGGAGAGATTATGACACTTCTGTTGACAGTGTCTGCTTCTACAAATGTGGAATGTTCTCCATAGATACTTCTGGAAGGACATGAAAAACATTTGGCCAAATCTCTACCACAGAAAGACATAGTTTTAGCAGTGATCTCATCTGGTATTGCTGCAATTTTGCTGCCTGGTGGCTAAGCTGCACATTGAACTTTTAAGCTTCAATTTCACTTGACTTCATCCGATAATACAATTTGCAGTATCAACAAAACATCTGAAATCGCCCAATTGCTAAAAAGATGCAGGTATATCGTATGGGATGAATGTACCAGGATACACTGTTCAGCTCTGGAAGCAATACACCGAAACAAGAGAGACATTAATGATTGTCAGTCGCCCATGGGAGTTATAACACTCCTAAAATCTGAAGATTTTAGGCAAAGACAGCCGGTCATACCAAAAGTGACCAAAGCTGAAGAGGTCAGAGTATGTCATAAATCTTCTCCGTTGTGGCGATATATTCGAACGGTGTCTCTGAGCAGAAACAAGAGTGCACAATTATTTGGAGATCAATTGTCAGCTATGCTCTCCTGCAAAATTTGAGACTTGTCAATGAAACATACATTTAGATGCCAATGGCGAGATGACGATAAGCCCGGTCTGCTCATCAGTACTGCTGATGAGCATAAAGCACAAACTTTCCCAAATCTTCAACAAAATCACGAAATCTACATTTCCTTACGTGACAGGGCAATGCTGGCTCCAATGAATAAAGCATTTGACAGAATCAATGATCAACTGATGCAGTCCCTCCGGGAGATATCGCATGTTTTCATGTCTGTAGATACCATTCCAGATCCGGAATACGTCGTCAATTATCCAATAGAAATTCTTAATTTTAGAGAACCTCCCGGACAAGCTTCATAAAGACTGGAACTGAAGATGGGGTGGGAGGAGGTCTATAATTTTATTATGTAATCTGGACCCACTGAGATTCTGTAATGAAAATAGACTATTGGTTAAGAAGTTGTCACATGTAATTGAGGAATCGGTTCTTAATCGGTATGAAAATGGTGAAGATGCCTTTATTCCTAGGCTTACTCTTATACTATCAGGGTTTGATATACCATTGGCGTTTAGGACACTTCAGTCTCCAATAGGAGTATGTCTTCCTCGTCTATTAAGAAAATACAGAGCCAGGCTCTATTAGTTACTGGACTACAGTTAAATGAATCCTCTTCATCTGTTGATTGTTCGGATAATGGAAATAAAACGAATTGGTTTGCTTCTGCTTGACAATGTAATGTAAAAATTGTTCAAAGATATATTTTGTTTTTGAATAAATTAATTGGAAGTTATATTGTTGTTATATATCGTAAAATTTTTAAATACCGGGCAATGCCGGGTAACTCTGTTAATATATATATATATATATATATATATATATATATATATATATATATATATATATATATATATGTTCAGTCTGGTATGTTTCATAAAGCAAAACTGATAGACATAACGCACATTGTTAAAAAATAATGAGACATCAATTACAATATCAAATGTCCACTCTAGTAACGTTTGTGGAAAAATACGCTCACCCACACAAATACAAATGTATATATATATATATATATATATATATATATATATATGTGTGTGTGTGTGTGTGTGTGTCTTCGTGTGTGAGTGTGCATGAATAACGAGAAAATAAATACTTATCTTACCCAACGCTTTTCATCATCTGATAGACTTTTCCCCTCAGAGGACGAAACGCACTGTCTAACATAAGGTTTCCTTTTATCTCTATTAATATTGTCCTATTACAAATATAATTTTGTACCCAAAATTTTATACTATATATAATAATGGACTCTTCCGTCGGTTTCGACGTATGAGGATCTGCCAGCTTATTGATTCAGTTATGAAAGATTATGCGATAATATTAAGTGGAAATTAAGACCCGCTAGTTATTTTCACATATGGAGCAGGTGTTAGAATTGTGAGATGAGATCACTGTTAGATTGGCTGACCTTTTAGATCTTGCTCTCGCTTCTTGAAGATGATTCAGACAAGCAGATTGAAAATTGCTGAGTCAACTAAAACACTTTTGTCTCCATTCTATCCGCTCCAAAGCTAAGCGCTCAAGGGTGTTATGTGGTATATCGACTGCTGACAATTTGCTTTTCAGCTTGTCTTTGTATCTTAGCCATGGGCGTCCTACATTCCTGTAGCCCTGATCTAATTGGCTTTACATTGGGATCTTTGGGATCCTGTCATCAGACATTCTCAAGACATTACCAGTCCACCGCAACTGAGACTGTATGAGAAAAGTCTCGATTCCTCCAATATTACACCTGTTAAACAGGTCTACGTTAAATGTCCTATATTGAAGCTTAACTCCACAGATTGCACGCAGACAGCTTTTATGGAAAAAATCTAGCTGGCGTATATGGTACCTGTATGGAATCCATGATTCTGAGCCATACAAAAGGATGGCAGGTATATATATATATATATATATATATATATATATATATATTCATGAATCATTCATACAAAAAACAAATCTAGAGGTTAATGATTTAAATGGCGAGAATACATCGTCGCAAACTATATAAATATGATTGATGTATCTTATTTATGTAGTTTGCGACGATGTATTCTCGCCATTTAAATCATTAACCTCTAGATTTGTTTTTTGCATGAATGATGCATGAATATATATATATATATATATATATATATATATATATATATATATATATTTACGCTGCCCTAGTAGGCAGAATTTCAGTTAGCTTCTGCGGAATGCTCTTGATTGGCCTTTGGCACAAAAATGCTACTACATGAATTGAGTACATATTAAATTTTAATAATGTTGAATAATATTTTCAAGCAAGTAAAATTTTGCATCAAAACAATGACAATTTGTCTATTTGGAACTGATTGCAAAGCTGAATGATAAACAAGATTTTTGTTTTTCAAATCGGAGTCAGTATAGAGAACTTGTTTGGATAATTCTCTACCTGCTATTCTTCAACGTCAGTGGAAACGTACTTCATGCTTTCATTTGGAATTTCTTGGAGAAGTTTCCAATTGATTCTATCCACGGTTTGATTCTTGGGATCTGATCTGGCGCTCCCACAATGCCACTTTGAATCCATAAAATGGTGTTTAATGTTTGGATATACATTGTTAATCATATCTTGGATAATTAAAACTAGAACTCCACAAAAATTCTGGAATGAATTATATCCATTTTGGCCAATTATGATGGTTCCATTACCGCATTGCAAGAGTAAAGCAGAAAATATTTCATATTTGTTTTAAGGCTGAATCTTTGAACATGGCTTAAGATGTAAGAACCTTTCAGGCAAGCATTGATTTCATCAGCTCGGTCTCCTCTTGCAATGACCGTGTAAAACCTCCAGATAGTAGCATAGTGATACACTCAAGGATTTGTGAATTCTGTGTAATGTATTTAAACATTTTGTCCAGGGCTTCAAATACTCGTTTTTGTGCCAATGTAGATTAATCCCAAACGATGAAGCTTGCCTCTTCCAGTAGTTTAGCCAAGTTGCTTCCTTTTTTTAATATTGTAAATACGGGTTTTATTGTATCCAATGGACGTTTGAAGTTGATGTGTGCTGTAAACCCTCCAGAAATTCTAGATGATGCTACAGCTAGAACTATATTTTCTTGGAGTCTGACTACAAATAAAAGGATGTTACTTACAAAGGTTTTACTAGTACATCCAGGTGCATCCAAGAAGAAAGTCTTTGTATTTTTGTTGCTGATGCCATCACGGAATTTCTGATAAAATTGCTGTTGGTATTGGCTTAATAGCGGCTCATTGTTTTGATCACAGTTCTTCCATGTTATATCCTGCTTCTCTCAAAGTTTCTCTGTTGACTTGTCCAGTTTTTTTCTTTAAATTTGGGAAAGCAAAATAACTGAGATCCCTTTGATCCAAATTCATCCCTCTTCTATCTCACAGAGAGCAAAATTTACAATCTGATTCAATTCCAGTCCTGGACAAGTAAGTTTCATCTGAAAAGGATGGGATATTTAAAAGTTAGAGTTGTGTCCCTTTAATTGGAGAAATGTGAAACTCATTTCCGCATTTATTATATAGATGAGATATTTAAATTTAGAAAGTTTTCTCGTTTTTATTGAATAAATGTGACACACCGATATTTTTTAATTTATATATGTATATGTGTGTATCTGTCTGTCTGTGTCTGTTTGCATGCGTGTGTGTGTCTGTTTTTGTATGTATATATATATGTTACTGCTTGTGTGTGTATCTCTTTGTGCGTTATTATCAAAACTGGAGTAAAAATGTCAGATTTATCCACGTTTGAGTAATTCCGTTTGTTGTTTAGTAAGTTGCTAATCCGAATAATTAATAAAGCTGTCATTATATTTAGGGAGATGTATTTGGCATTTATATAAATTATTCATTTTTTCAGAAATTACTCAATAATATCAGAAATATAATTTAAGTAGAACTGACCTTTTAAGTAGACATGAACTTTGAAGCAGACATAAACTTTTACTAGCGAGAATGAAATAACGTAAGAAAATATTTTTTAAAAAGTAAAAGCAACCTTAAAAAAATGAGAGAAGGGAATTTAACTACTAAAGCTGAGAGAAAATAGCGACGCTGTTTAAAATCGAAATGAAATTTCAAGATTAATTTAAATCAAATATAACTGGAAAATGAGACTTTATGGTAGCAAAGTTTCACACCAATTATCCTTTTTAGAAATGAAGATGAAAGATCTGAAAAAAAATAAAATAAGCAATTCTTCAAAAAAATAAAGGGAAATGAAACAAAATATTGCGAAAGAGAAGATAGGTTGAAGCAAAACAATAAACGACTGAGGAAGATTTGATAAAGATATAGAATTATAAATGTGTTTTTCGCTTTCCAGGAAAGAGATAATTAATATCAATCAATAATTTACTGACGTCTATAAATATATTTCAACAGCAGATTTCATTCAAAAAAGAAAAGTAAAAACTTAAATCATTAGAAAGGATAAGACACGAAAGCAAAATAAAATATTGTTTTTGAAAAGAATAAAAATATTACCTAACTTTATTGCATGCAATAAAAATTATCTAAGTGATCTATATAATGGCTGGCTCGTCATTTTCGAGTACAGTCAACTAGCACTACGAACTAATTCCTGTTGCAGATAATCGCTCAGGCATATTGGTGTGTGTGATGTCAAAATTCAACTTGTGATATATAAATGAAAAATCACATGGTATTTCTAGGAGAAATTTTGAAGTTATCAACTAGTGATATAGAGTTGAACAGAGACTTTTCTAGATAATTTTTTTCTTAATGGCTTGATCCTTGGACATACATTGTTCCTCATTTTCACCGACGGACTTCCCGATGCCATCTGTTAAAACACGGTATATCTGCTGATGATCCAACTATTTACTCTGTCATAATGTTATATAATAGCTTAGCAAGCTCTTATTTTTTAGAGACTTCCTGAGGTTGACATTTGAGATCAGATACAAGATAAAACTTAGGAAGTTGATTTTGATTAACTGAGCCAGCGTGAGTACAATAGATAGAAAAAAAAAGTTTTTAGTAAGTTTTTTCTTAACCGTCAAGCAAGTTCGACGTTTTGAATTTCGTGTTTGTAAACAACTTCTCAGTGGATGGAGAGCAACCACACTGAATAATTAGAAATGTATACGTCGACATTTTCAAACTAGTTAAGTTAAAATTCTATTTATTGATATCTTTCATCTCTGAACCAATATTGACTAGCGATCACCGGCTGTGAAAGAAAGCAAAGTTATTTTTGAATCGACACCGAGGGAGATATGCAATCTTAATAGTAAGTCTGGTCGGTTCAATAATATCATTCAGTTGTTAACTTGTGCAAGGAATCGCGTGTTAATTTGAACGAGTATAAAACAAAACTGCTATTTATTAGTCATCTGAGAGAACGCTTCCTACCTTCCATCAACATACTAACATCCAGAAAAGAGAAACGCTGCGCCTCCTAACGTTTACCGCTGACATGAAGTGGAAAAATTAATTCGAATCAAATGCTATGTCTGCCGCTAGACAATTATCACACATTATGAAATGGACAAAGTCCGACAATTATTTTAAGAAATTTTTTTATGTTTATATATTCGTTTTATAGATATAAATATTTAAGTAAATGCTCTGTTTATAATAAACAGAACTAAACGTCATTTACCGGCCTGAATGTCTGAGAAACTTTCACTGAAAATATTCGTCCTCCGACAGGATTCGAACATGTATCCTATACGGAACCGTCAGGACAATTGCTGTCGGAGGTCGAATATTTTCTGTGAAAATTTCTCGGACATTCAGGCCGTTAAATGTTGTTAATACTCTTTATTATAAACAGAGCATTTACTTAAATATTTGTATCTAGAAAAAGAATGTATAAACATAAAAATGTCTTTTTATATATATATATATATATATATATATATATATATATATATATATATATATATATATATATATATATATATAGTAGCGAGCATTAAGATCAGAACAATGTTGAGAAAAAGTCTAAACGTGAAATAACATTTTATTTTAAAGTGCCAAAGAACATTTTATCAAGGAAAAAATAAGGATATAAAAGTAAATTATGTAATTACAAAATATGAAGCTCAATAAACTTATTTTGTTAAAGTCATAAGATTAATTATATAATATTCAAAAAAATAGATGATACGAAAT
Source organism: Acanthosepion lycidas (assembly GCA_963932145.1). Classification (NCBI taxonomy): domain Eukaryota; kingdom Metazoa; phylum Mollusca; class Cephalopoda; order Sepiida; family Sepiidae; genus Acanthosepion; species Acanthosepion lycidas. The sequence continues at coordinate 37,593,616 of OZ010576.1, forward strand.
TTGCTTTCGTTATTGCCATCTATGACCATCAAAATAATATCTACGAACAACATGATGGAGTTTCCATCGGTTCAATTCTGGAACTAAAATTTTGTAAATTCTACATTGCTATCATTGAAAATAAGGTATTGAATACGGTTAAAACCTCTTTATCTACCGAAGAAATATTAATTATATTTTCTCATATTAGTTAAATCTTAGATGAAATAAATGAACTACAAGAAAACTTTTTTAAAAATTCCATTGTAAACTTCAGATATAAACCTTTACAGTAATAATAAAGTCTATTTTCTTGATGTATCGATACATACTAATAATAAGGAATTTTCCACTTCCATATATAAGTAAAAAAAAAAAAACTAGCATACACACAGGCACTCTAAAGTATAAAACTGAATTCCATGGTTATTACAGAATAGATATACAAAATTTAATAAATGGTGTAAAAGTTAACTCTTGCAAGAAAAAGAATTCCTACAGTAAATTAAAAGCATTTAAGAAACTCTAATTAATATTGTCTTTCCTAATTACATCGTTGATGAAAAAATTAGATGATCTATTGAAAAAATATAAACCTAAATCAAAAAGAACATAATACTTTCTCAAATAACGCTAAACATATAAACTTACTTAATCAAATGCATTCTAACTATAAACAAAATGAAAAAAAAATCCTAACAATCTCAAAGCTACTAATATACTAACCATTGATCCGAGTAAAATAATGAAACTGATTATATATGATACTAAATATAGCACAACTAACTTAATCGTACGCAATGACTCTTCTCTGTCAAGTAGTCTTTTGAAATGACCAACTTGTATATAAGTTTACATGTTTTTTTGGGAGATTGTATCTATGAAAATAAAAAGGAAGTACTTATATTGGTTTGACTATCAGAACATTATCAAGACATCTTCTACTTCATGGTTCGGACACATGTCTTATTGCTCAACATTGAATGACCCATTCCTGTCCACCTTCATTATACAGGAAAATACTTGTTAACAAACCGAATATAGCATAAGAAAATAAATAACATCTTAAAATTCTCGAGGTCCTCTATATCAAAAGCATCCAACCAACACTGATCAAAATTTATGACAAGTGTAGCAGTAATGATTTGAACTGTATTCGACCAGCATTTAATACTATTTTACATTTCTACCATTTTTGGTTAGCTCCATTACATTTGGACGCTTGTTTGGCAAAAGCACCATGGATATAACTGATAAATCTAAAATTTAAAATAATTAAAAAAGTGCGCGTTCACGCGTGTTTTCAAAAATCACCATCACAATGCCATGCACCACTGTCGATGATCTCGCAGGAGGTCGAAAGTACTTGGGTAAGAAAAAGTAAAGTACCTTCATTGATGAATTTCAATTTAACATTAAGAAGCTGGTTAGATAACTAGAAAGTATTATTATGAAAATAAATAGGCAAAACTTCTTGTGACGCGTTTTATCCGTTAGGATTTCATCAATTTATTGATGTTGCCACGTGTAAATATGCGCACGAAACGAGAGACGCTGGTAGTTTCAAAATTTTTCGAAAGAATATTTTTGAAAAAATATTTTTGGATTAAATTTACTCAAATTCATCTGAATTCCTTTGTTGTTGTTTTTTTTCTCTCCATCACATTTTACCCCGACTATTCCAGACATGGACAATATAAAAAAAATACCAAATTTCGTAACAGCCTGGTTACCCTGGCTGACCTAGCGATAAAGGCACTTTCCAGACATTTCTGTCTCAGTGGATTATTATTTCTTTTAACAGAAGTAGCATACCCTATGTCAAATTTGAGGGCCGTTTTGTTACGGTGAGCAACCAATGCGTTTTGCATATTGTGATTGAAAATGTCCGTTTTTAAAAATTCTGTTGGTTGAAATGTAAAGTTAGACACACGCACACACACATATATACACACACACACAAACATACACACACAGATATATATATATATATATATATATATATATATATATATATATATATATATATATATATATATATATATATGAAGAAAAATATACGGAAAAAACAAAAAAAAATCCTAATATGCAATTATGCTGTTTTAATGTTAATATAATGTCAATGCCGGACGTTTCGGTCTAGTAGACCATCTTCAGAACATATCCATAAAACATAATTAACATTAGACTATATTTAATTCAACATGAAAAGACGATGGACATAAGAGTAAGACAAATCAAAACAGACAACTGAAATTTTTCAAGATCAGCGTTCCGTTTCACAATATGATCACGTCGGCGTCACATGGTCGATGTTGTGAAAACGTATTCCTAAAACAGAGTATTTTGAATGAAAAATGAAAAGAATTTTATTTTAATCTAAAACTTATATGTACGGTTGTAAAGCATTGATCTTGCTACAAAAGGGAAAATATTAAAGAAGCCGGGTCCAGTATTCTATTTTAGGAATACGTTTTAACAACATCGCCGACGTGACGCCAACTTGACGCCGACGTGACGCCGACGTGACGCCGACGTGACGCCGAGGAGATCATATTGAAACGGAACGCTGATATTGAAATATTTCAGTTATCTGTTTTGATTTATTTTTATTAGACTTATGTCCATCGTCTTTTCATGTTGAATTAAACAAAGTCTAATGTTAATTATATTTTGTGAATATGTCCTGAAGATGGTTTCCTAGACCGAAATGTCCGCGTTGACATTATATTGACATTAAAACAGCATAATTGAATATTAGGATTTTTTTTGTTTTTTCCCTATATTTTTCTTCATACTGTCGGATCTATATCCATATATTTGCTTACAGATATATATATATATATATATATATATATATATATATATATATATATATATATATAATATTAGTGGTTAATATACACATACATATATGTACATATATCTAAAACACACAAATATATATACATACACATACATATACATACATATATATATATATATCTATATATATATGTGTGTGTGTGTGTGGTCGTGTCTATATATATATATATCAATACATATACATACATACATACATACATACATATATATATATTAGGTTGGTGCAAAAATAATGATGTAATAATGTCGTTTCTTCACTTTAAAAATACGTCAAAAAACGACATTATTACGTCATTATTTTTGCACCATCCTAATATACAGTAGCGTCCAAAACTAAGGGACAAAATTTTGAAACCTAATATTTGTTAGAAATAACAACTTTGAAAAGCTGAAATTTTGACAACTGGTAGTTGTTATCATCCATAATAACATACTAAAATTTGAATCATTTGCAAAGGATAGAAAAAGAATTATAACAATTATTTATTTATTTTCAAATTTGGAACGTCCAAAAGTAAGGGACAAAATTCAAAAAAACAATGTAAACGGCAAAAAAACAATAAAAATACATGTACAATCAATATTTAGTAAATGAGCCCTTGCTCTCAATGACAGCTGCACATCTTCGACTACAAGAACGAATCAGTTCTTGACAATCCTCGATACTAATTTTAGACCATTCTTCTTGAAGCTTCACCCACAAATCCTCCGTGTTAGTGGGATTTCTTTCCATAACTTTCACTCCTAAGGTCTTCCAAAGATTTTCTATTGGATTTAAGTCAGGACTTTGCGGTGGCCAATCCATAATTTCCAAATCTTGCTCGCTAAGGTAACTCATTACCACCTTTGCCTTGTGACATGGGGCATTATCTTGCATAAAAGTAGCCCTATCGAAACCTGAATTCTGTATGATTGACACAACATGATCTTGAACAATGTTTTTATAGATCTTCGCGTTTACACGAGTTTGTAACCGGACAAGAGGCCTTGTACCTTGGCTAGAAAACATTCCAAATACCATGACGCTTCCGCCCCCAAACTTGACAGTTTTCTTAGTACACTTTGCACTTAATCTTTCACCAATACATCTCTTTACATTGTTTTTTTCCATCATTTCCAAATAAATTAAACTTGCTTTCATCACTGAAAAATACTTTTGCCCAATTTTCATATGTTCAAATTACATACCTGTTTGCAAACTCTAAGCTCTTCTTCTTATTCTTCGAACTAACAAGTGATTTCTTCCCTGGGGTTCCATTAAACAGCCCTATTTCTTGCAGTCGTCTACTAACAGTCTGTCTTGACACATTAACACATGAGGTACTATTCATAACCCTTTTAATTTCTGTGCAAGACTTAAAACGGTCCTTTAATGACATACACTGCATCATTCGATCTTCTCTTGCCGAAGTTTTGCGGGGTCTGCCGGTTTTAAAAGCACTAACTATTTTGCCAGTATCATTGTAGGATTTAACAACCCTGCCTACAACACTCTTGGAACGTTTCACTTTCTCTGAAATCTCTCTAATGGTATGCTTTTCCTTGTGTAGCTTCACAATAGCTTGTCTCACAGAGTAATCAAGTTTTTGGCGTTTCGCCATGGTGACGGCTGATGCAACGTTTACAAATGACTAAGTAAGACTTATTCTTTAGAGGAAATCTAAAAAATTGAATATAGCATACTGTTTACATTGTTTTTCTGAATTTTGTCCCTTACTTTTGGACGATCCAATTTTGAAAATAAATAAATAATTGTTATAATTCTTTTTCTATCCTTTGCAAATGATTCAAATTTTAGTATGTTATTATGGATGATAACGACTACCAGTTGTCAAAATATCAGCTTTTCACAGTTGTTATTTCTAAGAAATATTAGGTTTTAAAATTTTGTCCCTTAGTTTTGGACGCTACTGTATATAGACACGATCACACACACATATATGTGTGTGTATGTGTGTTTGTGTGTGTGTGTGTGTCAGAGAGAGAGAGAGAGAAAAAAAGAGTTTATAATTTTGTAAATTCTTTTAAAATTATCAATGCATAAATGCTACTAAATTGATGAACAAATATACATATGTATATTAAATAATCTATCGGGTGGGGACAAATCTTCTACTACCAAAACGGATATATTAAACCCGTATATAAGTAAAAACACAACAAACATGGGGAGGAAGTGCCAGGATTTTTGTTACTCTTACTCTTTCCATCCCTCTTTTTACGATGATTTATTTTTATTAGACTTTCGTCTTTTCCATAACCCTGATTGTTGCGTTTTTTTTCTTTCTTTTTCTGATATAAAATTTGGATCTGTCCATTTTATTAGCAGTAATAAATGTTTATTACTTTCTATCAAATCGAGATATGGACATGTTTGCATTAAATTTCGATATATTCCACTTTTTGTTTTCTTTCTAAACCATAATCGTAATTTTTATTCAACTCCCATCTGTCTGGTAATTTATTTGATTCTCTACTATATTGAGATTAATAGTAATCTTCCATCTTTCTTGTTAGTTGAAATGTAGTTTTGATGCGTAATACAAAATAAATACTTACAATTGTAAATACTTTCGCACAAGCAATGTAAATGCCTCACAACACGTGGATTTGGTCTTTCATGAATTAAATCTTGCTTAGTACGGAGTGCTTCATGACAACCTCTGTCATATACCTCCAAGAAATACTTCACACATTAGGATAAAACAGTACCAGCAATGATATCTTTACCCAGCTAATGACTTACCATTATGTAGTAGTTATTTCTGTGATTTATATGTGGGAGAGTTACTGCTGCGGCACCCTTTATAATAAGGCCATCAATATTAGATTTCACACTGTAATATTTAGAAATTTTCCCGTCTGAAATATGGACAAACATATCAACGAAAGCGAAGATCAGTGTGAAAAATGATCTGTCAGGGACAGCTGAAATTTCTTGGACGTATATTATGTGAGAAGGCTTGGAGACATAATGTTAAAATAGAAATCGATGACATCAGGACCCCACTTCACGGAAAGTTAGGCGGGAAGGGTGACAAATACAAACACGATATTAAGATTTCGAGTAACTTGGATAGTCAGGATTGTCCTCGTCCTGGGTATGACGCTAAGCTGCACCCGAAAGCAAAGATATTGGAGGTTTTGAGAAGTATGCAACCTCCTCTTACTTGTTGCTGATCCCAGGTACACCCTGGTCCGAGTCGATAGGACCTGTGTCCCAGATATGGGCAAATACTGAACCCCAAATAAATATCAACAGTACATGTTTTATAATAAAATGAACAACAGTACAATTTTATTGCAATATTAGAATGCAACAATAAAGAAGATAAAAAAACACATTTTTATAATAATGTTATCAACACTATATTTTACAACCTACAAACTATTGCTTTGGTGCATAATTATCAGGCGTTTTTTTTATATAATAATTATTATGAAAAAAGAAAAAAAACAATTCAACAATAACATTTTTAACTTATTATTCCGGAGCTTATGATGATCGAAACACATTTTCATAACTTGAATTTAAAATATTTTTATTAAAAAAATGTAAAGAAAATCATGTTTATTAACAAATAACTTGCTTAAAAAACACCTGATAATTATGCATCAAACAATATATCTAAAACGAAAACGTACCTTTACCCTGAAATTATAAAATTACGTACAAATATATTATTAAAACAAATAGAGTTTGATATGCGACTAAACAAAATCAACGAATCAATCATTGCTCTAGTCCTGACGTGACATTAAACGAAAGAAAACAAGAAGAAAATACCTTAAAATATTTTCCCCAATTTATCACAGATACCTGATATTAATTAATGTCGATGATTATCTATATGAATTTCTTTTTGAGACGACAAATAACGATTAACGTTTAAAAGATTGACTTCGTTTTTCATGTTAATTTTTATTGTATGAGAAATAGAATGAGATTAGCAATAAAAACGATGTAAAACTCTTGTTTTATACATAGAAGAAACATAATCATAAATTCAAAGAATAAAAAAAAACTATACGTAGATGAGGAATAACAAGAATAAATTACCGTCTTATCCCTTATTGTTCTTTCTGTTTCAAATACTTTGACAGATAAAGTCTTCGACGGAAAGTAAAATTAAACTGGTTAGCATCTGGAGAGCTAATGAATGTATAGACAATAGAAAACTGAATTTTAAACAACAAGAACAGGATAAAGAAAATTATTCAAATAAGAAGTACTGATAAAAAAATATTTCATCTCAGTGTTTCTAAATAATATATCCATATTAAAGGGATTACTAATTAGTAAACGACAAATCGTAGGAAAGATTCTTAGAAAAATAGAATGAAATAAAATCTATTAATGAGAAGCCTGCCTACTTAGAACATATCATTAAGTGATTTTATATATATATATATATATATATATATATATATATATATATATATATATATATGTGTGTGTGTGTGTGTGTGTGTGTGTATGTATATGTATTGATGTAATCCGTATAAGAATCTGCAATGTTATCGGTCCTCACAAATTTTCATGTTAATTTTTGGGATGAACTTTCCTCTGTGCTACTTCGATTTTACAAATTTGAGCAACGATGGTGTCTTAGGATGCAAACAAAGAAGAAGCTTATAGTTAACATCAGGAACAGGCAGAATAAGTTCCTTGGACATAAAATGAGGACCTGGAGAATCTGATATTCACGGGTCGAATGGAGGGAAACCAACGTATGGCATACCTAGCTGCCTTAAGCAAGTGGATGACAGAAGGTTGTCCGGAGGACGTGGCAGAGGGAAGGAACGTTCAGAGTTGCAAAGGATAGAGGGAGGTGAAGTGCCGTGATCACCTACACCCTGAAAGGACACGGCACACAGAAGGGAAATACTTGATTGACAGTTAGGTCACATTATTTTATAGTTGAAATGGCTAGAGGTAACCGTAAGTTTTATGCCAACTGTTTCTTCTCTCGTATTTCACTCTTGTGAAACTCATCTTCCGGCACTTTGCTTTCCATTCAAATTTGATCTTCAAAAGTTTAAATGCCACGTCAGTCGTTAACGGTTGTCTAGTTAATTCCTGATCTTTTGTTGTCTGTTTAATATTTGGCGAATAGTAATAGCAAAAGATGCCTTTCAGAAAATGTCCGAAGTATTAACAGATAAGATTGGATGTTAGATTGATTTTGTTTAGCGACATATCAATATCTTTATGGGTCGTTTAATGTTGAAGGTTAAATACAGGGTGTTTCAAAAAGAATACGCCAAAATCATCACGTGATATGCCAAAAACGAAAAAATTTACAAACCTCTAGCATGAACACATGTGTTGCATATACATTCAAGTTTCATTTCATGTTTTATAAGTGCTCAATGTGGCCACCACCGGCAGCGCGGACAACATCAAGCCGATATGAGAATTCCTCCCAAACACGCCTCAGCATGTCACGGTCCACCGTGTTGATTACAGCTGTTATTCGATCTTTCAAGTCATCGATACTTGCTGGAAGTGCTGGAACATAAACTTGGTCTTTTACATAACCCCACATTAAAAAGTCACACACAGTGAGGTCCGGGGATCTGGCAGACCAAGCACAGAGAGCAAGGTCTTTAGCACCTCTCCTCCCAATCCATCGCTGAGGCATGTTTTCAATCAGATAAGCTCTAACCCCGAGATGCCAATGGGGTGGTGCTACATCTTGCTGAAAAATGAAGTCATTCGAATCTGCTTGCAGTAAAGTGAATAGCCAGTTTTGGGTGCTCTGTTCCCCAAATGCACACATTGTGACGATTGACTGTGCCTCTCAAATGGAAATTCGCTTCGTCACTAAAAACTAAACGTGAAAAGAGCGTTTCATCACCTTCCTCCATCTCCACCATTGACTCACAGAATGTTCTCCTGATCGCTTTGTCATAATTAGTAAGTGCTTGGACGAGGCTTAGTTTGTATGGTTTCATGTGTAATCGTCTCTTTAACACATGCCAGGCAGAGGTATGAGGGATGGCAAGCTGAAGACTTACTCGACGTACGGACTTACGTGGGCTGCTCTCAAATGCATTATGAATCCTTTCCACTTGCTCCTCTGTAACACGTGGTCTTCCAGGACTCTTTCCTTTGTACAGGCACCCACTCTCTTTAAACTCTTTAACCCACCGTCGAATGATCTCACGATGGGGAGGATCAATGCCGAATTCTGTTCTGAAAGCAAGCTGCACCGTGACAATGGCGTTTGGTTTTGCGAACTCAAGCACGCATAATGCCTTCTGCTGAGGAGTCGGCATTTTCATTAAATCTTCCCACAATTCAGCTGCACCAGAAGCGGTGAAACTGACACCCAATCAAACTTTGACAACTACTCTATCAAATAACCACTGATTGAGTCCACTACAATGCTATAGACCTGAAAAAACAGCGTAATGATTTTGGCGTATTCTTTTTGAAACACCCTGTATTTTGAACGCAATTTCATAGCTTCAAACTAAAAATATTTTGAATGCAATGGTATGCCTTCAATTACAAATAAAATATATTGCTAGTCATTTTAATACAAAATAATTGGTAATTCTACTATAAAAATATATTGCTGGGCATTTTGCTTTAAAAATTGGTATTATTTGTAATTTTACTAAAATGGGTACTGTTGGCAATTTTTTGTCCTGGCCGGATATTTGACCGACAGATATTTGGACATTTCAGCGAAAACGTACAAGTAAAAATAGTTACAAGCAATGCTTTAATTATTTTAATTCACATTATTATAAGGTAGAATAGGACTAATAATTACCACTGAATTTGAAGTGATTAAATTACTAAATCTAAATTTAAAGTGAAAACTGTTCTTATTTTAATATTTGTTTATTGAAATTAGTATTTTTAAAAATATTTCAGATTATTTGGGTAAAAAGTAGAATATAATTATTTAAATTCGTATTTAACAGAAAGATAAAAGCTAATTAAACCCCTTAAGACGATCATTAAAAGCAAAATTTAAAGATCTTTCATATCGTAAAAGCTTAAGAATTTTGGTTTAGTAAAATGTGCTTTTTTCCTGAAATACTTATCCACATACAATAATATTTGAAGTAAAATATAATATATACAGAATAAATAAAAGAAAAAAAAAACGAAAATTTATTCAGTAAATAAATATAAATATATGTATCACATTATAATAGAGTGACACATGCATCCAAGTACACTACTACATTTTCGGCTAAATATCCATGCGGTTAAATGTCCGTAGGCCAAATGTCCGACAACAATTTTTTATAGATAAAAATGTATTGCTGGAATTTTTATCATAAAAATTTATTATATATACTTTTCTTTTTTTTTTTTTTTTTGGCTGGGGAGATTTGGCCATAGCTTGAACCCTAATAGATGCTATAACCTCTACTCAGGCTGGCTAGAAACAGTAACAATTAGACTGTGGTTCCACTCTCCTCAAAACTTTCAATTTGTCGATCAGAAGCATTACTGCCGGATGTAGAGTATCGTCAGACCCAGAACTATTAAGAAAAATTCGATGTAAAAATGAAAAAGAAAAGAGTGTTGATATTTCATTTAATAACTAATCTATTATGTGGAACTGAATGTTTAAAAATCTCTTCAAAGATGAAGAAGGGCCTTGAAGTTAAAAATGTAATTCACCAATAGAACGTTGAGAATAATAATTAACAGACTATTTGGATATCGAATAAATCTTGGCATGTTAAACCTTCGCGACTGAAAAAAAGTATATATAAAAGAGGCTTATTCCGTTTACACCGCCATTACTGCATCAGATTTGAACCCATTGTCCATGTTTATGTAAAATAGATAGTGGCAGTCCTTGTATAACAACAAGTGTACCACATCCTCTATATTCTGTTCTTCCGAAAATGGTGAGTGGCTTGCGACAAACATACACAACTAGAATCAAATATTATGTATATATATATATATACCCATATACATACACACACCCTTATATACATATACAACCATATATATATATATATACACCCATATACACACATACACACATATATACATATACCTACATATACACACACGATTATATACATAAAAAAGCATATGAAAAGGATTCTATACATAACTATCCACACATGCATATCTATTTATATTACAATGTTATACATCTATTCACACATATATTACAAATATTAATTCTAAGATATTTACATCTATATACAAATGAAGATTACAAGTAATTTTATATTCAAAATACTACATATATATAAATACATGTATACACACATATATCTATACATATACATACATACTGAAAATGTTGCATCCTCACACATCGAAGACGACTTACCTGGCGGACTTAAGAAAATGGATGACAGAACGTGGTCTGGGGAGGAAGGAGAGGGGAGGAACTTATTGAGAGCTGGAAGAGATATAGAGAGATGGAGAGCCATGATCGCCTACGTCCTGAAAGGACAAGACTTATAAAAAGATATATATATATATATATATATATATATATATATATATATATATATATATATATACACCTTCTGAACCAGAGATCCGAAGTCATGGACCGTTGCATACATGCAAAATTCCGCTTAAGCTCATATGAGGCTGAATAAAATTATGTACATTTCAATCAAGCCCTAATCGTTACATTTATAAAACAGTGTTTTTCTTCTTTCTATTTAGTCTTCTTTTTCTTCTATTTCCTTCATCGCATCCTTCTTCTCCCTTTCTATCCCACTCAACACCGTTTATTGATTTTTAAAAATAATATGGCGTACAATTTTTTTAAAATAAAGTCTTGCGAGATCAATTGATAAAAATCATCTGAGGTTACTCTAAGTTTAAGAACAAGGTAGCGTAATCAATGATCTATTTTTTTAATTTTTAAAGTATATATATATATATATATATATATATATATATATATATATATATATACTTTTAAATATATCTTATTTAAACGTTATTTTTAGTGTATATTAGTATTTGGGTAGAAGCCCCGTTTATTTATTTAACATTTTATCCATTCAACTTTAGAGACTGCATAATTTATGTCTAATAAGATTTCTCGAATATTCACTCCGGCAAACTAAAATAAAAAAAAAATATAGTGTTCAATAAATAAAGGGATAATCCGCTCAAATACGATTATCCCCTAAAAATAACATCAAATTAATAAAATCTGTCGGATTAATAAAAAAAACTCGGTCCTTTTATATAATATGTGTGTTTGTGTGCGTGTGTGCGTCCGTGCTTCCGTGTGTTTGTAAATGAAATACCAAAGATCAAATTATTAGGTTGGTGCAAAAATAATGACGTAATAATGTCGTTTGTAGACGTATTTTTAACGTCAAAAAACGACATTATTACGTCATCATTTTTCCACCAACCTAATATAACATAGTGTATTAAATCTTTTGAAGCTCCCCTTTATTTCTAATATTAATTGCCAGTCACTTTCAAAATCCCTACGTTGACTATTTCAAAATATGTCATTGGAACGAAGTTGTATTCTTCATACATATTTCATCTACAGACAGGGTTTTAAGCATTGGCCTCTTATATTTTTGTTAATTTTAATGCCATAGTGTATACGTTTATGGTCGTCTATTCGTTTGTGTATTGTATTTCTCTGCAAGGCCAATCCTTTACACGTTCAAGATTCATTATTTGAGAGTCAGCATTTCGTAAAATTTCTTTACTGTGGCACAAGACCAACATTATGGAGCAAGTGTAATGTAAAATATCCCTAATCGCTAGAATTTGCCAATTATTAGGTTGGTGCAAAAATAATGACTTAATGATGTCGTTTTTTGACGTAATTTTTAACGTCAAAAAACGACATTATTACGTCATTATTTTTGCACCAACCTAATAGATAAGCACGCGACCCATTAACACACACCGAATTACTCTCATCATTTGTAATTTCTCATTGACTTAAATACGGTTTACTTTGGTAAAAGTTCATAATTTTAAGCTACTCTTTGAAGGTCGAACATAAAACTCGCTAGTAAAAATCAACTGGACTAACACGCTAACTAGTACTCTACTCAGAGTCAGGCTCTTCAATTTTGTGTGCGTATTTAGCAATTTTTACATAGATTGGTACAAGGCCATTGAAGCATTGAGTTAAAAACAAACTTACGACTCGCTAGCAAAAATCAACAGAGTAGCAAGCTAGCCGTTAAACTTCCGTGAGTGAACCCTTTCATTGTAGAGTGTTCATTTTGCAAATTTGACTAGGTCTTGTACAAGGGCAGTAGATTGCGGCACTCAGTGAATATTGAACTCAAGTGATGCCAGTAACCGTCAACTTGACTAGCATGCTAACCTTTACCCTGCCCTGCAACAATCCCATCATTTCTGTTTCATTGTTTGCTAAACTTAGCTGAGTATGACACAAGGCAAAATGTGGGGCAATTCTATTGGTAATTGAACTCATCGCTCAGTAATAAGCCTCAATAAAATAATCACGAGACTCAGTCCTTGAATCTGCGTAAACCGCTTCATTCATTTTTCCTCATTTACTAAGGTTCCAATGTGTTTGGTAAAAGGCCTACAAGTATAGAGCACATCGAAAAAATTGGACACAAGATAAACAAGTAAGGACCAACCTTACCTTGGCAACCCAATGATTCCTCAGTAATTATTTACTAAGCTTGGCTATGTTTATCACAAACTATCAGTGAAAAGCACACAGTGATGATCAAATTCAACATTACTGACCTAACCGTTACTGTATACCGAATGAAAGCTTACATTCTAGTGCTTTCATTTATTAAGCTTGACTTAGTTCGACACAAGGTAAAATGTACCTATGTAAGTCATGATTCGCTAGTCACTGTCAATCAGTCAAACTAGCGATATAGGTTCTCCTCTTCATTACCGAGTAAATAGCGATCTGATTTCCTACTGATATATTCTCAGATAATTATTGTCGCTGTTTTAATTTCTCATGATTTATCTCTTTTTAAATAACGAGAGTAATTGCATGGCGGATTGTCCCTGTAGCCGGTTTGATGGTCATTTGTGTGGCGTCTGCCGATTGGGAATGACTTGTCTCTTAATCGAAAGTTTAATTGATTTTAGAATAACAAGAAATCTTTTAATTTCATTGCATCCAAGGGTACACGAGAACAAGCGGAAATTTCTGTAGTCAAATTTATCCTGTCACGGAGGGAGAATTATCGCCATTACGTTGGATTCTGGAAGCTAGAATATTTGTTCTTCACGTCTAACTATAACAAAGAAGAATACGATAGTTTCCGATTTCGTAGCCGTGAAAAGACAATCATTAAACGTACACTCCTGGCAATAACGCGCACTTTTGCAAAGAAAATCACAAGCATTTAGCTGAGAAACGGATAATAAAGATTTGCCAATTTATAGCCATTTTGCAACTATAAAGGTCAAAAAGGAGAGGTTAGGATGAGTCTCTTGAGTCAAAATACTAAGTGGCATAGGCCGAGCAGTTTCTTATGACTTACGAATATACTATTGACGTTAATCAGGAAAACAATTGTTATTAATTGGTGCAAAAATAATGTTTTCTCACATAGTAACATATGTGAGAAAACGACATTATTTCTGCACCAACCTAATAAATAAAATAATCGTTTCCAGTTTGTTGATTTGGGAGTTGTTACAGAATCATTCGCGAAGGTCGAATATATATATATATATATATATATATATATATATATATATATATATATATATATATAACCTTATACCTCGCTTTTTACACTGATATCGAGAGTTTTGCAGCAATTAGATTTTTCACACTGAAACCATAAATATATACTCTGTCTGTATACTTGTGTGAGTGAGTAAATTCGTCTGTGTCCCCAGTGTACTGCATATTAATTAAAGGGTTATCATTTGGTCACTACAAATTTAATCATACACACACACACACACACACATATATATATATATATATATATATATATATATAACCTCGGCGTGGTGTAATGGTTAACAAGCTTGTCTCCCTAGAACAATTACGACTGATTTCGATCCTGATTGGGTGCTCCATACTTCCGGCTTTGTGCCACATCTAAGCAGGTCTTCGAAAATCTCTCTCTATCTCTCTCACTCTCTCTCTCTCTCTCTCTCTCTATATATATATATATATATATATATATATATATATATATAGATAGATAGATAGATAGATAGATAGATAGATTAATGATCGAAATTTGAGATAATTGTAATTAATTTATTCATCGAGTAAAGAAGAAACCTCAACAGAAAGCATTGGGCGGCCGTTTAGTCTTTTACTTGGGACTCATCAGCAGTGCGAGTCCACTACCAAGAATTGAAACCCAGATGTTACGTTATCAGGTAAATGTCATATCAAATGTTCCAACGTTTTAGTGTCAGAGGTAGAAAATCATACTCGATATAGCACTTTTACCCATAAGACTGTGCCCCCACGAGTCACGACTACTATCCCCAAGCCGCTCCATCCAGAGCATTAGAAGTCAGTTCAAGCAAGGATATACAAGTGATAGAAATTAGGAGCATTTGAGATAATTATAATTAAGTAATTCATCTATTCTAGAAGAAACCCCAACAGAATGCATTTGGGACTCATCGTCAGTGCGCATCCACTAGCGAGAATAGTTTTAAATTTTTGTAATAGATATTTAAATTTTCTTGTTTGGGTCGAATGGATTTGTGTACTTATTCATGATAATTCGTCTTTCTTATAGTTGACGTATATTTGCTTTATTTCGAATACACTTCCAGAACAGCGAGAGGATGCACTGGCTGACATCTGCCACGAAAGATGGATAAGTAGGAGAGGACCGATTCCATGACCTGTACGTTCCCTTGACCTCAACCTTTGCATTTTTAACCGTGGGACCCCCTAAACAATTTGTTTATTCCGCAGATATTAATAATGCGCAGCCGCTTCATAAACGTGTCATGAGGGCCGGCGAAACCATCCGACATCGTGTGGGATTATTTGAAAGTGTCCCTTAGTCATTTATGCGACGCATGCGTCTGTAGAAGCAAGCAGGGGAGATTTCGAACATGTGTTAAGAGTACCTGTATTGAGAAACTCAAATGCCCTTGTGGACATATGTTTATATGGACATTTTACCTTTTTTTGGTGTCAGGAACACGCTCCCAAAATTGTTAAGAATACTGATACACCCTGTATATGACCCATTCCCAGCTTTTCGAATATTCCAAATTTTACAGCCATATAGTGTTCAAACACCGCTTCTCGGACGATCACCGCGTTTAAGCATCATCCAGCTTGGTCAGTACCTAGATGGGTAACATCTTAGGAATACCAGGTGTAAACATTGGTGTCTTTGTGGTGTAATGGATAACGGCATAGAATTAGAAATTGGAAGCACGGTGGAGTAATGGATAGCGGCTCAGATTGAGAAATCAGAGAGGCGAGTTCGAAATTCCAGTTGAATCCATTACATTCATTTATGTGCTAATACCTTCTCCCTCCATCTATGGGAAAAAGTAGGACAGACCGGGTTCTATAGCTTTTGAGTGCAACTGGTCTAGAGCAGGAAGAAATGACAACCTAATGCGGGAAAAAATCTGCCACGTCAGTCATATGTCGAAATATATATGATCACCTAGGCGTGTATCACGCATGGCACGTAACTTACTGACTAATTCCAGTTCCAGAGGGTTTCAATTTATTCACCGTTGGGAAAAGTAAGAATCCGCCTATTCTATCAATAAATCATTGTTATCACCGACAGAAGTTCTTACGATCGAAAATAGTTTCTAGCTTGAAAAAAACTGGCAAAAAGCTGGTAAACCGTAAAAGAAAACTCCACCAAATCACTCAATCGAATATTCGTTTACGCTTTTTCACCTTCATGAAACGACTTTATTTGTGCAAGTTTTCACCTTTTACTGACGAAAGACATCCGAAAAATATGTTCTTTTTTTTTTAAGAAAACATAAAATATGTGAGGAAAATAACATCAGTGTATTTATTGCAGAAAAAACCTTACACCTCGCACTTTAAACCGATATCAAGAATGTTGCAGCAATTATATGTTCACCCTGAAACCATAAATATATACTCTGTTTGTATAGAGCTGTGTCTTTATCTCATTCAATTATTGATGGAGTATTTCATTTATATTTCAAGACCTCCATATTCGTTAGAACTGGCGACAAAGCTGGACATTTGACACTGGTGCAGGCTAGTAAACGATGTTATATATTGTGTCTGGGAAATAATGGTAATTACTTCTTCGATTTATATTATTTCGGCGTAAGAAAAGTTTTATGGGAGGACTCTTGTTTCAGATAGAATGCATATACATACATACATATATATATATATATATATATATATATATATATATATTAGCCTGTGTGTGTATGTGCGTGTATGTATGTGGTGGTACATCTGTGTGTGTATGAATGTGTGTGTATGAATGTGTGTGCATGTGTCTAGTATATTTTAGGTTCCTTGATAGACCATTGGAATTAATCAATACGGCATCGCTTCGACAGGTAGTTGAAAAAATCTGGAAAACTTCAGCCATGCTGTCTCGATACCTATCTTCTGTTCCTTAACACACACACACACACACACACACTCACACACATATATATATATACACATATATATATGTGTGTGTGTGTGTATATGCGTGCGTTTGTGTGTGTGTATAAAAACACAGAGAGGGTGAGATGCATAAATTGACGTCTAAATTATGTAAAAATAAAAATAACACTGTTATCTCATTTTAACGATATATTTACGAAAATTGCGCAAAAATGTCTTGAACGGCTAAAGATTAACTTTATTTAACAAAAGCGCCATTGCCTTCAAGCCACACGGTCCAGACAACTTCTAAATCTCATGCAAATCTTCAGGACGTTCTCCTTTTTTTTTTTTAGGTTGGCGAATACTGACATAATCCTTGCATTCAGTTCTTTGGTGTTACAAGGAGTTTTGTTGGTGTCATGGTCAATTGAGCCCTTCAACTAATATTCAAGGGGGTTACAATCTAAGGTGGTCAGATGTAAAGCATGATGTTGTGGCAGAATTTGACAGCCGTGACTGCCTTCTCCTTCTGTGTGCTATGGGTCAGTGTTCTGTTGCAAGACATAAGTTCGTCCACCGTCTTGATTCAGAGCAGCACTACCACCTCAAGTCATTTCTTGTAAGAATCGGTGTTGAGCCTGAGGCCTTGTTGGAAGATGAATGGAAGCCGAACTTAGCCATCACTAGTGATCACTCCAAAATCCTCATTAGATCCATCCAACTCATTACGGATACTCTGAACTGTCCAAACATTGACATAAAAACACTCTGAAATGTTCGTATTGGAGATTCCGCCGAGAATGCCAAGATTTTCAGTATGCCTTTTCTAAATTTCTGGCAGATTGAATAGACACATATTGCTACTTTCCTAACAGACGTTGCCCAACTGAACCTAATTTTGATTGATGTCAACAAAACAAACAACGTATATGCGGTACATAAACACATATTAAATTGCGCCAATTTAAAATTGCTGACTGCGTTTTTATGTTTGCATATATACACACATACATACATTCATACATATATATATATATATATATATATATATATATATATATATATATATATATATATATATATATGGTTGGTGCAAAAATAATGACGTAATAATGTTGTTTTTTGACATAATTTTAATGTCAGAAAACGACATTATTACGCCATTATTTTTGCACCAACCTAATATATATATATATATATATATATATATATATATATATATATATATATATTTAAAGATATTTTTGTAGGTACAAAATTTAATGATCGAAATAAAAGTATAAAACTTAATATTACGAGACATATTAAAAACGGGCGAAGCAAACGGTTTCACTCCCGCTCTTCAGACTTCAACGAGAGATTTAAAATTAACACAGAAAAATGTACAATAAAAGGAAGTTGTGAAAAAAAAAATACATCGGTTCATTTGTCTCTAGTTCCTTTTGCTATTGTTTTTTTTTTCACCGTTGAAGCTTGAAGAGGAAGGAAAACATACATATAAACATATATATATATATATATATATATATATATATATATATATATATATATATATATATATATATATATGTTTATATGTATGTTTCCTGTCGAGTGGACTCAGTGATTGAGGGAGTATCAGAATACGAAGTGTCCATTAATATTCTCTGTTTTCTATTTAAATATGTCTGTATATATACATATATATATATATATATATATATATATATATATATATATATATATATATATATATATATATATATGATTACTCATTCAGCTAATGTAATATTTTTCTATTCATGAAAATATATTGTGTTTTTTGATGAACAAATCTATTCTCTATTATTTGACTGGCGTATTTATTTTTATTTTCATTTTAATGAATAATTAATTTTTCAGTTTAATTTTTGATTTAATCCATATTTTAGTGGAGGTTCCGTGCGATGCTATTTTTCAGAAGTACGACAATATTTTACATTATCATAACGCTATCAGAATTTAAGTGTTATGTAATTTTTTTTTAAATCCGAGGTGACTACTGCAGGATTAATAAGGTGTTAATTTTGGCTTATTTTGATCAGTCATATCTTCAGTTATCCCTCGGTGATGCTCTCCATATGACTAAGGGTTTTAGTCGTTCAGTCTCCAAAGCCACATTATAGGCTCATTCAATATAGAATATTATATATATATATATATATATATATATATATATGTGTGTGTGTGTGTGTGTGTGTGTGTGTGTGTGTGTGTGTGTGTGTGTGTTGTGGATTCCGGGATGAAATCCGATCAACAATGAATGACAAACGCAGGAATGAAATATAGCAGATAAATGTATTGACGTAATAATACAATTGGTAATACGCTTAGTAGATCCAGAAATGCGGTTAGTAGCAATAATAATATATATACAGTCTGGGAAATTCAGTATCGAAGTTTGACTTCCTTCTGAGTGTACGTGCTCGCAAATCTGGCTCCTACAAAGTGTTTACCTCACACTCTTATTCTCTCACTGTATCACTGACTGTCACTGACTGACACCCGGGTATTCACTGGCAGCAGTACAAATACACACTAGGCGAGTCCACTTGTATACAAAGGGGTGGACCCCTTAACAATACATACATATATATATTTATATATGTATATATATATATATATATATATATATATATATATATATATATATATATATATATCTATATATATATATATATATATATATATATATATATATATATATATATATATTGTACGTTGACGGACATACGTTGTAACATGCATTCTAGGTGTTGCGGGAGGAAGACCTTCCGGAGAAAGTATATTTACACGTGTGCTTAGGATTTTGCCACGTGTGAACTAGCATATCTGAGTAACCTCTTGGACGAAATTACAAACAAGAGCAGTATTAAATGACAGAAAACACTTCAGCTAAGAACACTCAGCAACAAAAAACAATTCAACTGCGAGTTGTTGAAGTTACAGGCACCATAAAACAAAAAAGCTAATTTTTCCAGGCATCTTCACACAAAAGATAAGGAAGGAAGCGTCCATCAATACTTGTAATTGCGATAACTGTTACAGGAATCGTGAAGCTGAATTTCCAGGCATCTTTAAACAAAAGATTAGGAAGAAAGCGTACATCAATACATGTAATTGCGATAACTGTTACATGAATCGTGAAGCTGAATTTCCAGGAATCTTCACACAAATGATTAGGAAGGAAGCGTACATCAATACTTGTAATTGCGATAACTGTTACAGGAATCGTAAAGCTGAATTTCCAGGCATCTTCACACAAAAGTTTAGGAAGGAAGAGTATATCAATACTTGTAATTGCGATAACTGTTACAGGAATCGTGAAGCTGAATTTCCAGGCATCTTCACACAAATGATTAGGAAGGAAGCTTACATCAATAGTTGTAATTGCGATAACTGTTACAGGAATCGTGAAGCTGAATTTCCAGGCATCTTCAAACAAAAGATTAGGAAGGAAGCGTGCATCAATACTTGTAATTGCGATAGCTGTTACAGGAATCGTGAAGCTTAATTTCTAGGCATCTTCACACAAAAGATTAGGAAGGAAGCGTACATCAATACTTGTAATTGTTGTAACTGTTACAGGAATCGTGAAGCTGAATTTCCAGGCATCTTTAAACAAAAGTTTAGGAAGAAAGCGTACATCAATACATGTAATTGCGATAACTGTTACATGAATCGTGAAGCTGAATTTCCAGGAATCTTCACACAAATGATTAGGAAGGAAGCGTACATCAATACTTGTAATTGCGATAACTGTTACAGGAATCGTAAAGCTGAATTTCCAGGCATCTTCACACAAAAGATTAGGAATGAAGAGTATATCAATACTTGTAATTGCGATAACTGTTACAGGAATCGTGAAGCTGAATTTCCAGGCATCTTTTCACAAATGATAAAGAAGGAAGCGTACATCAATATTTGTAATTGCGCTAATTGTTACAGAAATCGTGAAGCTGAATTTCCAGGCATCTTCAACAAATGATTAGGAAGGAAGCGTACATCAATACATGTAATTGCGCTAACTGTTACAGGAATCGTGAAGCTGAATTTCCAGGCATCTTCAAACAAAAGATTAGGAAGAAAGCGTACATCAATACTTGTAATTGCGATAACTGTTACAGGAATCGTAAAGCTGAATTTCCAGGCATCTTCAAACAAAAGATTAGGAAGGAAGCGTGCATCAATACTTGTAATTGCGATAACTGTTACAGGAATCGTGAAGCTGAATTTCTAGGCATCTTCACACAAAAGATTAGGAAGGAAGCGTACATCAATACTTGTAATTGTGCTAACTGTTACAGGAATCGTGAAGCTGAATTTCCAGGCATCTTTAAACAACAGATTATGAAGAAAGCGTACATCAATACTTGTAATTGCGATAACTGTTACATGAATCGTGAAAGTGAATTTCCAGGCATCTTCACACAAATGATTAAGAAGGAAGCGTACATCAATACTTGCAATTGCGATAACTGTTACAGGAATCGTGAAGCTGAATTTCCAGGCATCTTCAAACAAATGATTAGGAAGGAAGCGTGCATCAATACTTGTAATTGCTATAACTGTTACAGGAATCGTGAAGCTGAATTTCTAGGCATCTTCACACAAAAGATTAGGAAGGAAGCGTACATCAATACTTGTAATTGTGCTAACTGTTACAGGAATCGTGAAGCTCAATTTCGTGGCATCTTTAAACAAAAGATTAGGAAGAGAGCGTACATCAATACTTCTAATTGCGCTAACTGTTACAGGAATCGTGAAAGTGAATTTCCAGGCATCTTCACACAAATGATTAAGAAGGAAGCGTACATCAATACTTGTAATTGCGATAACTGTTACAGGAATCGTGAAGCTGAATTTCCAGGCATCTTCACACAAAAGATTAGGAAGGATGCGTACATCAATACTTGTAATTGCGATAACTGTTACAGGAATCGTGAAGCTGAATTTCCAGGCATCTTTACACAATTGATTAGGAAGAGAGCGTGCATCAATACTTGTAAGTGCAATAACAGATACACAACTTGAGAATCTAATTTTTCTAGGCATCTTCACACAAATATTTAGGCGGTAAGCGCACATCAATACATGCAAGTGCGAAAAAGTTACAGGCCTTGTGAAGCTAATATTTTCAGGCATCTTCACACAAAAATTTAGAAATGATGTACACATCAATAGCTGTAAGTGAAATAATAATTACAGGAATTGAGAAGCTAATTTTCATTATAAATTTGTTTTACTGGAAAGATTTTACAAATTTCAATAAAAGTTATCGCTTTTTGATTGATGCTTAAACGAGTCCTAGTTATGACGATAAACTACATCCAGCAGCAAGGCCTCTGATCAGGAGGTTTTAAGGAGCGTGGAACCACCTCTTAATTGCTGGTGTTCCCAGATCCACCCTGACCTGGGCTGGTATCACTTGTTACGGTCCCAGCTATGGGAAAATACTTAAGACCTAAACTGGGGTCAAAACATGTAGAAATAGTTTTGAATACCAGCAATAAATTTAAAAAAAAAAAATATTACCAACAATATATTATTACCAGGAATACATTTTTTTTTTTAAATATTACCAGAAATAAATTTTGGGAAGAAATATTACCAGCACTAAAAATCTCATCGGCATTAAATTGCACACTGGGGTTGAGATTCCGATAAACAAAACAAACAAACAAACCATTTCTAACTATAGATTTTAGACTGCGGTTTTATACAGCTGCTAAATGAAAAATTCTGAAAATGATTGGTTTCATGAATGGCATTCATATGAAATTGATGACCACACGGCGGTAATTAAGAATATGAGTAGTTTTTTAACGTTTTGATTTTATAACATGTGGTGTTTTGCCAAGATGACTGTTTATATTCATTTTCCGCATCGTCTTAATTTTGAGGTATTTGAAGTGTCTAGTATTTACTATATCCTAGTCCTGATTTTTCAAGACGGATTAAGTGTATGTGCTATCAAAACTAACATTACAATTGCAAATCATATTTCCTGTGTTGAAAAGGTTTTTTATAGAGTCTTTCTGACCAGTCCTTTCGCAGTCGTTCATCTAATTTCCGAGTTTAATCTCTGTTTTTCTCTCCCTGTCAAGAAATATCCCGGCATGCCAAAACTCGCGTTTACATGAGGTCGTCGCCATCGAGACGGGTATAAATTGATAAACTTATCACTCAGCTTTTAAATTAACTTTCAATAGTTTCACAGGGAAATGACTCATTAACTTTGAACAGATTCATGAGTTCTATCTCAAGGGAAATTGAAACGGCCACGGTGTGTATTCACCACCTTAGATTTTGTGCGTTCAATGCAATGAACTTCAGTTCTTGTCTACGGCAGAAGAGTTGCATCTGTTCAAGAAAACGATTCCGCCACGGTGATGTATTTCAGATTTACATGAATGATAAACAAACATGCAATGCAGAAGTCTTGATTGCTTTTGATAACATATAAAATATGAGAAACTTGCTACGAATGCACTTTATAGACGCCAGTATTTGATTTATTGGTTTTCTCTAAATAAATATATTAGATACCAATATTTGTTTTTCGTTTTTCTCAAAGAATCAGGTGGATCATGCTATATAAATATTTATATCTGACATTTTCTTACGCAATTTAAAAAAAAAAAATTCGCTTGAAGATGGAACAGAGCTTAGTACTTTAATTCAATTTAATTCAAATAATTATATTGAAGTTGTCGGCTCTTGTTTTGAAACATGAGAACTCCTCTGTAGCGAGTTGGAATCATATTTTTAAATAAATAATTATATTTATGCTCTACTTTTGTATCGAGCACTATTATTTTAAAAATAATAACAAAAATACTAAAGAACTTTGGATTATTTACCTAACGAGTTCTTTCCTATTTTCAATATATTTTTCACACACACACACACACACACATACACATATATATATATATATATATATATATATATATATATATATATATACATGTAGTGCATCAAAAATATTTTTACAAATTTTGGGGGCAAGCCCACAGACCAAAACAAGGGAAACGTCCTCATATATATCCGTTTTTGAGTTATTAAGTTGAGAGAAAGAATGTCATTGGATGGCGATTTGTTTCCATGTAGACTAATTCATATTTGTCATTCGTGTACGTTTGTGTCTAGTCTGTCTTCAAATTTTAATCCGTATAGTAGTGAATTAACTAAGAAGTCTTCCGTGTAACAACAGCAGGATATTCATATCGTGAGGAGATATGATTTTTACATACGGCCGTGCTAATGGAAAGGACGCTCGTATGTATCAGATTGCGTTTACAGACCGAAGCCATCCAAGATTGACTGCCGCTTATCGTAGCTTTGCTGAGTCAGGACCTCTGGCGCCGACAGCTTTTGGATCGAGGAATGCATAGATTTGCTCTTATGCCGGACCACAACAACATTCAATACGCTGTCGGAGACAATCCAGATATCAGCACACGCCAAGTACCCATAGTATATCGTATATCTAATACTACCGCATAGGGGGTACTTTATGAGCAGCTCCTGTATCTGTATCAATTGCGAAAAGGTTGTAAAAGTATTTTGGATTCTATGTTTGATTGTACATTAAACAGAGTGTGCTCGATACCTTAAACATAATAACTCAATAACCAAGTATCTGTTGACATATATCTATATGAACTTGTTTCTTTGTTTTACACACACACACACACACATATATATATATATACTCGTTTAAAAGGAATAAATATATATACTAATATATATATATATATATATATATATATATATATATATATATAGATATATATAGATATTCCATTTAAACGAGTCTACACATATATATATATATATATATATATATATATATATATATATATATATATATATATATATATATATATATATATTATAGATAGGCAGATAGATAGAAAAACGTTAGATTTTCTTGTTCGATAGATTTGGGATAGGATCTCTGATTGATGCCAAATCGTTTGGGTTTTGATCCCGGCCTGAAGCAATCGGACATCTAGCCCAATTAAATAGCTACGAACCATCTGTCTGCGGCTGACTACATATATCTTTTAACCAATTTATGTTAAAGAATACCGACGTATTTTGCAGCTTCAGACTAAGTTGTTTTATACATTTGGTAAAATTTCCAATATTCATTTTTGACTTTTGGTTCGCAGTACTTCCGGATATCACTACAGCCGTTATCAAGAATTTTATCGTTGTTCTTATTTATGTTTCCAACGCAAAACAAGTCGCACACACATCAATATCAATATCAATATATATATATATATATATATATATATATATATATATATATATATATACATAGTTATCTACAGACAGACTGTTTCACTGTATCCCAGCTCCTAAGTGTGAATAGATATTATAACTTATAGATAATTACAAACATAATCCAATATATCTTTTGCAAATGTATACAACTAACAAGACAAATGACATGCTTATCAACAGGCTGCCTACACTCAAAGTATCGAATGCTCGTATTAGAGAAGGAAAACAATCTCCAACGCTGGAACGAGTGCATTGGAGAACTCTTCCGCGATGGTAAAGGGACAGACAGCAATACTACCGACAGGCCTGGAATTCTGAAAACCGAAGCAAAAATCTCACTGGCCAAACTGAACAGAAACAAGGCCGCTGGATGAAAACGGAATTGTAACGGAAATGCTGAGAGCCTTAGATGATTTTGACATACACAAGATCACCGAAATAACAAATGAAATCTACAACAGCGAAGACATACCGGAAGACTACAGAAGATATATCTTCATAGTTATGGTTTATAAAACAGGCGCAAACGAAAGCGAACTCCACCTAAAAATAAGCCTAGACAACAACAGTGCGGATTCGTTAAAGACACTGGAACAAGGAATGCGATATTCATGATCAGAATGTTATCAGAAAGAGCGATACAGATACAGAAGGACGTGTACTTATGTTTCATGTATTATGCAAAGGCCTTCGGCAAAGTACGCCACAAGGATCTGATGGAACTTCTCAGCAACCTCGATATATTCGAGAAAGATATCAGAATAATCAAGAGCCTATACTGGGAGCAATCAGCATGCATACACATAGGAAAAGAGTTCAGTAAATATAAAACTATAAACGGGCGTAAGACAATGATGCGTCTTCTCACACGACCTGTTCAGCCTAATACTGCGAGACAATTCTGAGAGAATTGGAAACCCTATGGGGATTTAGCATTGAGGGCGGCCATAATCTTAACAATATAAGAATCGCAGATGACAAAGCACTGATATCAGATACGGAAATTAAATTACAGAATCTCCTACAGAATCCCCTACAGAATGTAGCGACGGAGAGTGAGAAGAAGGGACTAAGTATAAGCTACAAGAAGATGCAGTGCATGGTCTTCAGTAACAGAATGAATCCAAAATGCTATCGGAAGGTCGGGAACAATAGAATCAAGTAGACACGGAAGTTTAAATGCCTGGGAAGCGTCTTGGCAGAGGACGGTAAGTGCAAAACTAAGATCCGTAGGCGTATTGGGATGGGCAAGAACACATTCCAAAATGTTGGACAGAATACTGAGAAACAGGAGGATATATTTGGTATCAAAGAAAAGAATACTGAACTGCTACGTGACATCTGTCCTTCTTTACTGCAGCGAATGCTGGACGATTTCCTCAGTGATGAAGGAGAGACTCGAGGCGACAGAGATGTGGTTGTACAGAAGGATGCGAAGGATATCATGGACCGAGAGTGTGAGCAACGATGAGATCTTAGAGAGGATGAAAACAAGGAGCATGATTATACTTATTTTCAAGTAGAGGCAGCTGAACACATGATGAAAAAAGAGGGCCTTGAGAATCTGATACTCACGAGTCGAATAGAGGTAAAGAGAGACAAGTGTGTGTGTGTGTGTGTGTGTGTGTGTGTGTGAGAGAGAGAGAGAGAGAGAGATTGTGTGTGTGTTTGTGTGTGTGTGTATGCATTCATCTGTATTAGGGTAGGTCGATTTTGGAATTGTAAAAAGAATAACTCGAAGAAAGGTGCGAAATAATGTCAAAAATTACAACAAAAATATTTTTCTTCAAAACTTCGTTTTTATTTGAGCTATCGAACTTAAAGACAAAATAAATTGCGATTTTTATCATCATAACGGTGTCACCGGAGACGTGTGTATGTTAAATTAAAACTGAGTCTTAACGAAAAGAAAAAAAAAGAAAATAACGCTTAATAATAGATATTTTTGAGTTTATTATCTATTCTATTAATAAATTAAATGAAATTACTACAAATAAAAAATAAAACCGACTAAAATATTTAGTTTAAAATACAAATAAATACTCATGAACGGCGTTGTTTTTAGTGGATATTTTTTCGCTATTTACCGGTAGTAATTACCCCCTCTTGTATGTTCGTTTTATTTTTGTTTACGCTTTTAACTAGCGAAAATATCTATTTTATTTTTTCATCAAAATATACTTAGCTATTTCAAAAAACATAACTTTTATAATTATTGTAATTTGTTTATATTTTGAAAATTAATGTTTTATTAAAAAGTTTGTTTAAAAGCTAATCACGGAATTAACTCTACTTTTATGCAAATAAACATTACTTTTAATTTAATAATGCATTTCAAACTTTATTTTCCATTTTATTTTGGAAAATATTTTTGTATAATTTTTGATAATACATATATTTTCTTTGTCAGATATTTTAATAAAAATGGCAGGAAAAAGCATCCTAGCCTACCGTGAAACTTGATAAGGCTATATAGCGGCTAGCCTTATCAAAATTCCACGGTATGCTGTTGAGTTGATCAGGGGTGATGTATCTTACAATCTTGGAGCCAGACTTCCCAATGCATTGCTCTTGGATCTGAGGGCCATGGGCTTTCTTATCCCCAATATTAATATAAAAAGATATTTATATAAATAAATGTAAAATTGATAGAGCAAGGGTTAAAGTGAAAACAAATGCCGATCAACAGCATGATGGAAATGTTTTGTATTGGAGTTGATGGGAGAACTGACAAAGACACACTAATGTACAAGGAAATAGTGGGGGAAAATGGAGAGAAGACTGAAAAAACCCCAAGAGACCAGAATGCCACTTGGCTGTCACAAAGATGACATATGAAAATGAATATCTGACACCTAAGGTTCTTCCTAATATTGGTGCAACTCTTGTTGTTCTTGCCGAATATGTGGCTGATGTTTTGCCTGAATTCAACAGTGTGAGCACTAGCAAGGCTATTCTTGTTGACAAACACTAATGCCAATTCAGGCTGCGAAGGTGGATTTGCTGCACCTCTAGAAAGAAAACTTAACAGAAATCTTCATACTATTGGTTGCTTCTTGGACCAAAATAAACTTCCGTTTAGAGCTCTTTTTAAAAATGTAGATGGTACCACAAAAAAGCCCTGCCACATTCAATTGTCCGCTTGGAACATTACGTGCAAATGATAACCATAATTTACCCCAAATATCATTTTCAGCTGTTGGTAGACCTCTGGATTCTATTTTTAAAATTGGAAATGCAGATACCATTAGTTGTGACCAAAGAATCCTTTATGAATATACAGTCGGTATTTGTAGAGGTAAGGTGGACTCTAGATTTGCATCATGGAAAATTGGTCCATTAAACCAGGCAAGGTTGTTAACTTTAGGCATCAGTCTGATGTGTTTATGTGCATACCCAGGAAATATTTCAAGCAAACTCCACAGTTAATAAATTGTATTGTGAATGTGTATACCATTTGCTGGTTCGAAAATAAAAGAAATAACAAGTTCCACAATCAGCAAATGTATATTTTCAATATGATCCAAATGATTAGGAAGCAACCCTATGAAATCCAACAGATCACATTGAAAAATATACAATACAATGCTTTCACCTTACTGCCTGAAAATATCTTATATTGAATGGTCAAATCTGATGAACTGAAAGTGAGGGAAGAAGATATAAAAAGAATTTTGGTCATTAGGTAAGTAAATATTTATTCATATAAAACTGACTAAATTTGTTATGCCGATTTATGGGATCATTTTAAGGATTTTATCTAATTTCTCCATAAATATTAAAGCAGGGTGCATTTTTTTTAAATAACTCAAATTACTTTTTTATATTCTTTCAGGAGTGGGGAGCCAGCCAGAGAAAAGATTAAAAAGAATCACAGCTATCAATTTTAAAGCCATTCACTGGACACAGTTAAAAGATCTGTCATTAAGTAGAGTTTGTGAATTAACACTCAGAGAAGAATTTTCTGATAATGAACTTTGGGAATAATTATGAAATGGTACGAAGCTTGACTTGCCAGATTTGCCCTCACATTCTCAAGGCGTGGAACAGGCAGTCAAATTAACAACAGAAGCTCCCCAATCTGTGTATGACTTTGAAGCAAGGCACCAGCACATAATATCAAAATCTTTGTGTCAGAAATTGAGACCATCAATTTCGTCTGAGGGTACTTATATCGAGCTATTTGACTCTGTATATTAAGCCCTATTAAACTATTCTTTATTTTTCTATATTTGTTTGTTTGTTGTATTTTCATTCAAAATAGAAAAAAAAATCAATGTTTTAATGTATTCAACTAATACTGCTTAATTCATGAGGTAAAAAACAGCATTTCAAAATCATCAGTGATAATGGGGGGTGTAAATTTTCAATTTGAAGTTTACTTATTATTTCTACATTTTATTTAATTTTCATAAAACAAAATAACAACATTCTTTGATTTAAATAGTGAAACTGTTTGTTTTTTAAAAATATTTAGTCCAAATCTTGCAAAATCGTTGATTTTTCAGTGCATTTTTGTCTACGATATTTGCTGCCAAATGCTCAGAAAACCGTTGAAGTGACAGATCTATTTTTTTGTATCAGTACTTAATTGGTCTATACACAACATTCGGTAAATTATTCTTTTTGATATTTAAAAAAAAGTCATAAATCGACCTACCCTAATGTGTATATATATATATATATATATATATATATATATATATATATATATATATATATATATATAATTATTTATTTAAAAATATGATTCCAACTCGCTATATAAGAGGTCTCATGTTTCAAAACAAGAGCTGAAAACTTCAAAATAATATTTGAATTAACTTGAGTTAAAGTAGGCTCTGTTCCATCTTCAAGCGAAATTTTTTGGGGAATGACTTATTTCTGAAATTTACGAGTTTTAATAGTATGGTCAGAATTGAAATCAAAAAATTTCCATGGTAACAGCAAGGGCGGATTGTTTAGAATCGGCAGGGGTGGGGTGTTAATAATTTGTATCAGTATAGAGTTACTTTCATAGATGCCGGGTCAGGGTAAGGTGGGGGTGGCTAAATTTACGACGGAGGAAGTTTTCGCATAGTCTAGCTAGAGGGTCTATGGAGATTTATTTATTTATTTTTATTTTATTCTTTTATTATATCTCTTTATGAAAGGAATTTGTGTATATAAAAAGGCCGTAACGTTTGTTATTTGACGACTTCATAAATGGTTATCATTTTTTGTAGGGTATTAAAACTATGTATATGGACTATGGATTTTAAAATTTATTTTATTGTATGCGTGTTTTTAGCTAGTTATTCAGAGCGTAAGTTCGGTTGTGTCGGCAGAAAACCGTTAATTCTTGCCTGTTGTTTAATAGGTTTTTATTGTTTAGAAGCTTAATAATGTGTAGTTTCTCATGGAGGCACAAAGGTCCTGGGTCATCCCAAGTTTTGCAAGTTCTAGTCCTGTTAATGATTTTCCATTTTACTTTAGGTGTCCTATTTTTTTCTTTCAGGTGCCAGAAATATTTAGATAGTGAAGTCTGATGTCTTAAGTTTATGTTGTTGAAAAAGCATTTATGCTCCCTCCATCTGGTTTTAAAGGCATTTTTCGTGGACCCAATGTATATCATATTATTGTTAGGGTTCTCCGTGCATGATATAGTGCATTGGTATACCACAGATTTGATGCAGCACTTATTTTCTAATGGGCAGTCTACCGGGTTTCTACAATCGCATAATTTTCCCGCTTATTATCTGATTTAAGTGTAGAGTTATTAAAACTATTCAGGTAAGGGGGTTTGTTCAGGATTTTATTATTGTGTCTTCTTATTATACCTTCTAGATTTTCAGTGCAGCTGTAACTCAATTTTAGTGTGTTCTTATTGAATATATTATTTAGCCTACTTTTGGTGGGGAAGTGTTTATCGATTAGAGCTAAGAACTTCTGTCCCAGTTTAATACTAACCATTTGGTTGAACGGAGGTGTATACCAAATGATGTTTCTTTTCCTGTTTTTTTTTCTTTTGGTTATTGCAATTGTCCCTATATTTAATGTTAGCATTTTTATAACCACTACTTTTTAGGGCAGTGTTATAGAAGTCGTTATGTTGGTGGAATATTTCTTTGTTAGCTGAGTTACTGCTAATTCTATTTTCTGTTGATGAGGGTATATGTTTAATTGTTGATGGAGGATGGTTTGACTTCGGGTGTATATATAAGGGGTTAGCATTTGGTTTTCTATAAGGTTGGTACGTGTTGCTCGGTAAGTCTAGGGTAACGTCGAGGAAGATTACCTTTTTCAATTTAGAAGAGACTGTTATCTTTAAGTTTAGATTTTTAAATTCACTAAACATAATTTTTCGGATCTTCTCTATGTTAAAGCTAGTGGAACTCCTCACCACCATGAGCCCGTCATCTCTATACAGTCCGATGTCCTGGATATCAATCTCGCTGTGTGCGTTAGGTTGTACAATATTAAAAGACCAACCAAGTCAGAATACTCTGCAGAATCTAATGATCCCATAGTGATGTCAAACAGGTCGTTATTGTTTTTTATCCATTGCTCCCCATTATGAATGAGGACGGATTTTTTTGCGCTGAGGATTATGTCGGTTTCTTCCTTAGTCCGGTTAGAATATACAGCAGCAAAGTCCAGGGCAGTCGTAAAAAGATCCTTCGAAATTGATGGGTAATAGTCCACGATATCGAACTGTAGTAAGGTGCAATTTGTTTTATCGTCAATATTGTTGAACCAATAGATGACATCTTTAGTATTGATCCATAATATTAATTTGATTTGTTTAAACACACACACACACACACACACACACACACACACACACACACACACACACATATATATATATATATATATATATATATATATATATATATATATATATATAAAGGTGAATATAGAAGTCAACACTTAGAGGCGACAGTCTGTTTCATGCTATATGAAATCCTCACGCCACGTATGCTGTTATTTTTCTTGGCTATTTATACATATACGGGTCAGTGGTGTATTGTGGGTAGTCTATTATGGCGTTTATTTTACCGGAAGTAGTTTATTTATTTATTTGGGTTACATTATTTTGCTTGTTTTTATTTTTTGTTTCTTGTTTTATTTATTTATTTACTTATTTTTTAATCGGTGTTTTTTTTTTATTAACGTTTTAAAGATTTGTTTATATCACTTATTTAATAGTTTTGTTTTGGTTTGAGAATTTAATTAAAGCTATTTGTTCGGTTTTAGGGTTAGTTGTTGTAGTTTATTCTAACTATTATTTTGGCAGAAACAGTTTTTTTAATTCGTGTTTATTTGGGTTGATTATCTTTATTTGTTTTTTATAACGGTAACTTTATTGGTTAGTTTATTTATTAACTTGGATGAATTTAGGTCAATTTATTTTACTTGTATATTTTCTCTTTTCGGTTTTATGTAACGTAGTATATATTTATTTATTTTTTTATTTTTATTTTATTTCTTATTTTGTTTTATTTTATATTTATTTATTTATTTATAAATTTATTTATAAATTTATTTATTTATTTATTTATAAATTTATAAATCGTTATATAACAGTTATAGTTATTTTTCACCCGATTTTTTGGTTTGATTTTTTAGTCTAACTAATATTTTGGTCATAATGGTTAGCTACTTTCTTTATTATTTACTTTCTTTATTTGGGTTCGTTGTTTTTTGTTTTGTTTTTTTTTCCGTTTAAGTAACGTAGTAAAAATTTGTTTTCATGTCTGCATTTTGAAACCAAAACAAAACTATTAAATAAGTGATATAAACAAATCTTTACTACGTTAATAAAAAAACACCGATTAAAAAATAAGTAAATAAATAAATAAAATATGAAACAAAAAATAAAAACTATCAAAATAATTTAACCCAAATAAATAAATAAACGACTTCCGGTAAAATAACCGCCATAATAGACTACCCACAATGCACCACTGACCCGTATATGTATAAATAGCCGAGAAAAATAACAGCATACGTGGCCTGAGAATTGCATATAGCATGAAACAGACTGTCGCCTCTAAGTGTTGACTTCTATGTTTACTTTTATATTTACACATATATTGAGCACTTTATCCCATAAATATAGCACACCTTAAGACTATATTTCTTCATAAATATATATATATATACAGGATGTTCACAAAGTTCTTTTGCACTTTAAAAATGTAACTTTATTTGTATTTCCAATAGAAATAATTTGTAAAAAGGATTACAAAGTAAATCTATATATTTTTAAGTTTGTATTGAAATTTTATTTAAGTTTCCACATGTCCTCCATTATTAGCAATACAAAGGGTAATACGATTTTGTAGTTCACTAAAAACATTTGCCAACTGATTTACTGTAATACCTGAAATCACATTAGTTATTTTAGCTTTACTTAAAACTGGGTACATTAAACTTTATAGCATTTTTTTACAGATTATTTTTATCGCAAATAAAAATAAAATTACAATTTTTAATGTGCACACGAACTCTATGGACACCTGTATATATATATATATATATATATATATATATATATATATATATATCGTATTTGCATATTTAAATGTTCCATGATAATTGTGAGCAATTTGTATTTTTTATAATCGCTTAGATGCATATATTTATATCTATCCCACAACTCTTCTTAACTTGAAGTATATAAACTAAGTTGATGTGTGCTTTTACATATTTATTTCTATATATTTTTCAACAATCCGCGTAAATAATATAGTCTGCTCCAGCATTACGATAATCCGGTGAATATAGCAAAATTTAAATTATGTAACGGCCACTCTTAACTCAGCATTGAAGTTCGTATTGTTCATGAAACTCAGAATCGTCCTACCGGTGAGCGAAAAAATTCTGTTTCTCATTAATATATAATGTATACATTTTTTTATTATACATCGAACATTATCTTATTAGCACCAGGCTTCGTTTTGCTGGTGTCAATAAAATGAGGTTTGCCTCCTATCGTAATTGTTCGAGTTTCAATTCTCGGTAGTGCATGTGCACTCATGATTAGTCCCAAATATAGGACGAAACGGCCAAACAGTGCATCCTTTTGAGGTTTTTTCTAGACTCAATGAATTACTTAAAATCCTCCTAATTATTTCTCTCTCTATATCTATCTATCTATCTATCTATCTATCTATATATATATATATATATATATATATATATATATATATATATATATATATATATATATATATATATATATATATATATATATATATTTATATATAAATACACACATATATATATATAAACGCAATGCACAATATATATGGGAGAATTAATATCTTTTAATCATGTACAGAAAGTTTATCAGATTTTTAACTGTTAACAGTGATATCACCAATAAAATGTTCAGATTTAAAATCTATTTCGAGAACCATAACTTATATTTCTAATCAATGATTAACAACACCTCTGATAACAAACACAGAAAAATCATATCCGATCATTTAATCTCAAATTAAACAGCTCGCCAATTACTTTATCCTCAAATACATTTTTTTATATTTTTCTTATTTTGGGGGAATTTTTAAGTCATTTTAAATGACCAAAAACAGAAGTTACCTTTTATCAAAACTCTCCTGCATATAACAAACTTTAATTGCAAAATAAATCAAATAGCTGTATATTATTAGAATCATCATATTCAACGAATTATTACGAATTTTTCAATTCACGCTTTATCAAACTTTTTATAATATTTCATCGGATATATGGAGAGTGGAAGTGTTAGCGACATGAAAAAAGATATCAGAAAATCGAGTTTAAATTTTAGCCGATATCCTTAGGTTCTCTTTCGGATGATTTTTCATTTGGGGAAGGTATGAATCCAACTAGGTATGACTTTAATATGAGAGAGATCTCCGTCCTTGTGAAAGTCATTCTAAGAAAAAGGAAACAATACGCATTTTTGTCCTAGACACACCACTACTACAAGAGAAACAGTAAACGTTGTGCTACTGCAACCGTAACGGATTAAGGAACAGGTGATGTGATGAATATTTCACCTGATCGGTAAATACACACGTGTGTTTAGAGCATTCACTTCCCCACTTCGAATCTCACCATGGAGGATGAGTCAGGAAGGAGACTTCTTGATGTTATCGGCCGTGGGAGGCAATCCCAGAGTGCAGAACTGTCTAATAGTACCTTTTGCATGCGCTGACGCAAATCGTGTTGGTGAAAATATGTACATAACAATTCTGAAGCCGTTGAATACTGTCATCAAGTATTTGAAGTAGCCGAAATCATGTCAGATTATGCGATTTTTCACAGAATCTGCAACTAAATCCCGCTCAGTAGAGTTGCATTGAAAATGTTTTTGCATGTATTAGGTTGGTGCAAAAATAATGTCGTTTTCTCACATATGTTACTGTGAGAAAACGACCTTATTTTTGCACCAACCTAATATGTATGTATGTATGTATGTATGTATGTATGTATGTATGTATGTGCGCATATATGTGTGTGTAACCGGATGTTGTTTATGCATTTCTACAGTTTTCATCCGATTTTTCTGATTTTTTTTTCGTTTCATAGATAATTCTTCAGTGCCGGTTTTGAGTCCAAATTGTTGGCGACAATGGCTCTCTACTACTTCCTGCCCAGTATAATTCTCAGCAACGTTTTACTTATTTACTATCTGTTTTTGGATATATATATATATATATATATATATATATATATATATATATCTTTCATAAAAACTTTAATAAAAATAAATAGTTTAAATTATTCCAATAATATTATTTATTATTATACAGTTTCCTATTCAGGGCCACCAACCATTCAAACTGTTACCACAGCCATTTGAGGATTAGCCTCAGTTGCACCCAAAAACTGTTACTAATATTAATTTTTGGGTAGGCTGATTTTAACTTAAACTGCTCCAATTGTACGGCAAAAATTCCCAGAAATGAAAGACAGTCCAAAGACGGGTTATCCTGCTTGTCAAAACATATGTGCCTGAAAAGTTGTCAGAAACAGAGATGGACTACCCGCTGTAGCAGACGGTTTGTTCGGAAAAATAGTTGTGTTTATTATTATTATTATTATTATTATTATTATTATTATTATTATTATTATTATTATTATTATTTGTGCGTTATGTTTCCTGCTTTGTATCCCGTGGAGCCGGGTCCAAACTATGATCCTTAGTATAGGATAATTGTCATTTAATTTTCTTAGTTTATGGGATGTTTTTAGTAGGTCGATTTTCTGGACAACTTGTATGTTGATGTTACCATGTAAACTGTTAGTAAAATTGTCTATTCCTTTTCTCACGAATCTCAGAGCTTTTGGTACAGTCTCAGTCTTCATTTTCGATATCCTCTTTAATTCGATCTCCAAGGTCTTGTATTTAAACAATTTCTCGATAGATTTTATGGAGGTGTTTCACTCAGATGATACTGCTATGACAATAAGCATATATTTCCGGAATGTCTTGACTTTTATGATAACATCAGGTCTGTTAGCTTTTATTTCTCTATCAGTTTTGAATTGGTATGTCCCAAAGGATAGTCATATCGTTATTTTGTGTAACTGTGTCTGCTTGATGCTCATACCATTTCTCAGAATTTTCGATTTTGTGCTTCTTGGATATCTTCCCCTGCACATATGTGGCTACATTGTTATATATCTGGATATATTCATTTTTTGCCAGTTCCGGGTATCCTGAGATAATGTGATCGACAGTTTCATCATATTTTCCGAAGATCTTGAATTTAGGGTAGTTTCATCCATGATTATGTGACTGTGATACGATTTGGTTGTGACTCTTATCCAGAGCTCAATAATTAGATCTTTGACTTAGCTTTCAGTTCGGTGCTCCTCAGCCACTGATACATTTTCTGTTGGGCCACATCTGCTTCTTTCTTTCTGGTTAAGTTTTTGCAATGCAACGTCTTGTCCTTCCAGTTTTTTTTTTTTTTTTTTTTTTTTTTTTTGCAATTTCATTGTCCAAGTTGTTTTACTTTCTGCTTTACTCGTTTGGCGTAGATAGTTTTCGCTTCATTTTTTGTTGGTAGGGTTTCAGGTATATTAAACTGTTTCTTGAAGAGTTAAGCTTCTTTGTTGATGGAGTGGATTTAGTGTTTTATTTTTTGTAGGAGACGTTCATTAATTTTTGTGTGGCAGGCCTCCAATCCGATTGCTGTAGTGTTTAGAGTTAATTAGAGTTGGATTAAACCTCGGCCTCGTAAAACTCTTGGTACATACAGCCTATTAACATCTGATTTCGTGTGGTGTATCCTCATTTGGTTAAACATTTTTCAGGTTTTAACATCGAATCTTAACATCATTCAAGTTCAATTTAAAGCATGTTGAAGATGTATATTACTACGTGTATAGCTAAGGTGTTGATAGACTTCATTTTGTTGGCCCTATTTAATTCCCTTGGTCAATTATTATTATTACTTTTATTATTATTATTATTATTATTATTATTACACAAAATGTTTAACGTTATTCTTCCAATATTTTTCGAAACATAAGGGAACAGTGCGATTTAAGAAAAGATAAAGAAATAAAAAACAGTGTTTTATGATGTTAAAGAATATTTCATCAGAATGTTTGTCTTAGTCAAGTTATATTTAAGCAATTTTTTCAAGGGTAAAATATATATAAATCTACAAAAAATTATAAATTTTGTACAGACGTTGCTTGTGTTGTAATAATAAAAAACGGTTGTCCTGGTAATGAACGCGTAAAAACGAAAGAAATGCCGCCAAATGAAAATGCAATTGAAACGTGCTTAATATGATGATCTTGATCTTGTTAATCTTGAAATTTTCCGTAAGTATTTTTATTATTATTATTATTATTATTATTATTATTATTATTATTATTATTATTATTATTATTTCCTTTAATTTCTGTTGTATACCCATTTCCTTTCATGTGACAACAAGAGAACTAAGGTCAGAAAAGGCTTCACTTTTTCAGTAATAATTCTTTATAAAAAGAAAATAGAAAAAATAAGATGACACAC
This sequence comes from Acanthosepion lycidas, assembly GCA_963932145.1. Taxonomy (NCBI): domain Eukaryota; kingdom Metazoa; phylum Mollusca; class Cephalopoda; order Sepiida; family Sepiidae; genus Acanthosepion; species Acanthosepion lycidas. The sequence continues at coordinate 37,632,331 of OZ010576.1, forward strand.
ATTTTACATAAATAAAGCTCTTTTTAATGGAACACGCAAAAGTTTTGTTTGCTCGCGTTCTATTAAAATTCTATTTAATATGTTTCGATTATTCTTCTACATTCTAATCATTGCTGATTGATAAGTGATATTACACTTGGCTGTATAAAGATTATCATCCTCAGAAATGCTAAAATTTATTGCTGCACAGGATGATATAGCCCTATTATTATTATTATTATTATTATTATTATTATTATTTTCTTCCGGGTCCCAGGCAGAGACCTAAGGTCATAAATAGCTTCATGATATTTTCCACTGATTATCTTTGTAAGAAATATCACACACATGTTGCATAAATATTCTTCTTTGTAATGCGTCAGTGTACTTGTGAATAAAATTTAAACCGTGGACTACTAAAAATCACTTGAATGAGTCTATCCAAAATATCTGAGTGCTCTTTTCCAATAGAATACAATTCTTCAACTACAACTGGTGTTATTGATGTCCTTATATAGCAGTTTGCAATTTCCCCTTAGATACTTGTATTTTGATATTGTTTTTAAAGATCTTCAAAGATACATTAAATTCTGTAGGGGCTGCCATTTCAATAAGAAAGCAAATTCAGTTTGTGTGGCCTTTGGTCGCAATGTCTGGACGATTTACTTTCATTAGCTTTATTTTGTCTATTCATATTGTAAAGTCTAATAAAATTGTTACAGGTCCTATCTCTGTAGCCGACTCTGTGTTATGTTCATATCAGTTTCTTGCAGTTTCCTTCCCGTAAAAGTTGCATATTTTCCCCTGTAGATATAGGGCCACTCTATCATCCTGTTTTTTAAATATTCAATGGGAGCTAACAGTGTGCAAATTGACAGTAGACGGTCAATTGTTTCTAGATTTTAGAGCATCTGCATTTTGAGTTAACACAATTTTTCTGGATGTGTGCTTGGTAATTTCTATTTAACAAGCGTTGGTTCTGTGCAGCAAGAATAAAGCCTTCTATTTCAGCTTTTAAGCCTGTACAACGTAACCACTGATGAGTAAGCGGTTTGTCTCCATCAGATTTTTTTTTTTTTTTTGGTACGGGCACAGTGTTGGTAATTAATAGGCTAATACTGCCATCGGTTTTGCATCTGGTACATTGCATTTGCTTTTTGTTTGATTTTTAGGTTCATTAACGCTATTTTACATATATCATAATTTATTTGCCCTTTTTCATCTACTTGAAATTCCATTATTATTATTATTATTATTATTATTATTATTATTATTATTATTATTATTATTAACGTTATAATGTACCTTTGCCATGAAAATGAATACAATTTTTACAAATATTTAATATTGAGATGTAGTGAAATAAATTTTTTGAAGCAATGTACTGCGATTCAATAAATCGGAGATCCAGGATTCATAACTAAAGTAGACGCCAATGAAACGTTTAATTAATCCGTCCCCTTTATATTTTTAGGAGGTCAATGGTATTTGTGATTCATTGATTATTTTTGGAATCATGTAAGATCCATTTTCCTCAATATCTTTTCATGTTGAAACCAATGTGATTATTATAGACCTGACACGAAATGGAAAAAATAGCCGATCACAAGACCAAGTGGAAGTCAATACAACACTTAGTAATCAAAGGTATATGAGTGCTTTCCAAGAAAGTTTTCAATAAATAATCTTCAGTCTAAGAAATCATTTAAATTTAGGGAAAGGATTAATCACACTCTTCATTTTTCTCAGGAAACATTTTTTTTTATGTTGTGGATTACGGCTACCAATAAATAAAAAACGCCAGAATTAATATATGAAAATAATGTATTAACGTAATAATACAAACTGGTAATGCAAGTTAGTAGTTCCAGGAATACGGGTTAGTAGCAAAATATCTATACAGTCTTTGGTATTGAAGTATCACTGTATGACTTCTTACTGAGTCTACGTGCTCGCTCACTGTGACTCCTACAAGGCTGTTACCTCACCCCCACTCTTCCGGTTACCTACAACCTTTTACTCTGTCACTCTGGACTCGACTCGCCTCTTCCGTCTTGTTCACTATTTATCAATCCACCCACGAGGACTGAATGTGGCACAAGGCCGGTTTAATGTGGATATCTCCGAGCCCGTAGGCTCGGCCAAAAATATAGGCTTTGAACTCGCCTAGACCGGTTCAGGCCCTGTCTACCTCCCCGAAGGAAACCTTGCCCTTCGGCAAAGCTTCGTCCGGGTTCCTCTCTTTTAACGCAGAGAGTCCGAGAGCTTTCATTTACAGTCAAAGACTGTATCACGACCCAGCTAGACTCGGAGGTCTGGCTCGCTATTTATCGATCCACCCAGGAGGACCAAATGTGGCACAAGGCCAGTTTAATGTGGGTATTTCCGAGCCCGTAGCCTAAGCCAAAAATATAGCCTTTGAACCCGCCTAGACCGGTTCAGGACCTGTCTACCTCCCCGAACGAAACCTTGCCCTTCGGCAAAGATTCGTCCTGGTTCATCTCTGTTAACGCAGAGAGTCCGACAGCTGTCGCTTACAGTCAAAGACTATCACGACTCAGCTAGACTCGGAGGTCTGGCTCGCTATTTATCGATCCACCCAGGAGACCCAATGTGGCACAAGGCCGGTTTAATGTGGGTATCTCCGAGCCTGTAATCTCGGCCAAAATTATAGCCATTGAACCCGCCTAGACCTGTTCAGGCGCTGTCTACCTTCCCGGACGAAACCTTGCCCTTCGGCAAAGATTCGTCAGGGTTCCTCTCTGTAAACGCAGAGAGTCCGACAGCTGTTGCTTACAGTCAAAGACTGTATCACGACTCAGCTAGACTCGGAGGTCTGGATGGCTATTTATCGATCCACGCAGGAGGAGCAAATGTGGCACAAAGCCGGTTTAATGTGGGTATCTCCGAGCTCGTAGGCTCGGCCAAAAATATAGCTTTGGATCTCGCCTAGACCGGTTCAGGCCCTGTCTACCTCCCCGAACGAAACCTTGCCCTTCGGCAAATCTTCGTCCGGGTTCCTCTCTTTTAACACAGAGAGTCCGACAGCTGTCGCTTACAGTCAAAGACTGTATCACGACTCAGCTAGACTCGGAGGTCTGGCTCGGTATTTATCGAACCTTCCGCGAGGAATGAATGTGGCACAAAGCCGGTTTAATGTGGTTATCTCCGAGCCCGTAGACTCGGCCAAAAATATAGCCTTTGAACCCGCCCAGACGGGTTCATGCCCTGTCTACCTCCCCGAACGAAACCTTGCCCTTCGGCAAAGATTCGTCTGGGTTCCTCTCTGCTAGCGCAAAGAGTTCGACAGACGTCGCTTACAGTCAAAGACAGTATCACGACTCAGCTAGACTCGGAGGTCTTGCTCTCTCGGCTCTTCACGTAGCTGTAGTATATGTATATACTAGTTGAGTTCATTTGTGTAAAAGCGGTGGTCCCCTCAAGAGTTTAAATAAAAATAAATATTTTATTTATATGGATTGTTAATATGAGTAAGTGAATTAACAACTCTGCAACTTTACATTTTTTTTTTGTTTTGTTTTGTTTGTTTTTTTCATTAATTCACTTCATGCAAGGCCATAATGCCACTAGGATGAAAGGAACTACTGGATGTGAAATAGAAATATAAGTGTTTCTAAGGAACGAGAAACCCAACTCTGAAGAAAGAAAATATAAACCTCTATTACTGTTCAACTCCGGGATGAAAGGCGAAGTAATCTACTATTATTGAAGGAAAACAGATATTAAATAAAATTATAGAGTTTAGACGGATCTGTTAGAATTATAGAATGGATGAAGACTTCAGAAAGAAGCGGAAAATCTGGAATCAAGGGGGAAACCTCTATTTTAGTAGAAAAGACCGGGAAGGAAGGAGTATGAACTAGTTGATTTCATAACCTCGTCTCACCCTGTTTAGCAGCAATTTCGCAATAGAGGATGGCATAAAAATATTTTAATTTCAAATTTGATGCATCAGTCAGTCAGATGTTTCAATGAATAAACATTATCTATTTTTGAAGTTTACATTTAAGGTTTATAAAATATATATCCTCTTTAAACGTTAATGGTTTTATGGATTTCATGCGTAGAGGTTATTGTTTACAATTTCTTCTCAGCGTCTGTATTATCAAAATGTAACGTTTTCTGAGTTGATCTTAGCGTAATTTTACTTTCGACTGGCTAGCAAATAAATTGTTGGTGTCTATAGATTCTGGTGTGATTATATTGTAAACAAGTGAGCTGATTTGACAACAAATCATTAAACTTCTACACACATATACACATCTCTCTTTCCCGCTTACTATATATATATATATATATATGTGTGTGTGTGTGTGTGTGTGTATGTGTGTGTGTATATATATATATATATATATATATATATATATATACACACACACACATATATACATACACACATACATGTGTGTATGTATATATGTGTGTATATATATATATATATATATACACACACATATATACATACACACACATACACACACACACACACATATATATATATATATATATATATATATATATATATATATAGGTGTGTTATACACATACACATACGTACACAGACATATGTATGTGTATAGGTGTTTTATACACACACAAACACACACACACACACACGCATATATATATATATATATATATAATATCTTTTTCAGTTCTTACGTATCTTATTTTCGTCTATATCTGTTTTCTAGTATATATATATTTGTATTCTTATTATATCCACTTTCTTTCCTTTCAGTTGGCACTTTCTTTCTTTTCTATAATATCTACCATCCCTTTCTATCATCTTTGTCTACGTTTTGCTTTGTCCTTATTCTCCAAACGTCCCCAATAAAGCCCGCCCGACGATCACTTGCAATCAGCAATGCTGTCGTCCCCTCACACCCGGACATTTCGCCAAAAACTTTAACATCGATAAGAAGAGCGAAAACAAAAGACAGCAAATGAAGGCGAGAGTTGATTCTTCGCGTCGCTTGACTGACAGATCTGTCGATGGTTATTTAATATGGGCCACCTGTTATCAGTGTCCGCTTCTGACAACTTAATTTCACATTGACTTTCCGCCCACCACATTCTCATTGACTATCCCCATAGAATATCAAAATCGAAAACAATGCGTCCAGAAAACAACAATAAAAATATCCCAGATATTTCTCTAAACTGTTTTTTACCAAAAAAAAAAAAAAGTTCTTGCATTTAAAAACAACGAGTGAGTAGTAAAAACGTTCGGTAACTTTGCTAAGAATTTTGAATATTTTAGTTGCTTTTTTTTTAATCCATTCGAAATCAAACAATGTTGATAACAATGGAATTCTCATAATCCTGTCTGACAGAAGGCTGGACGCATTATATGAACAAAACCTTATGATTAAAACCTTTCTGATTGTTTCCACATAGACAATTTTCTATTGAGACGACATAAATTTCATTTACCAAGTGTCGCTTGAATGATTTGGACTCACATTGTGATTTTGATTACGGTCAAGAAAGTCTAACAACGATTATATACTGAGAAAAAAAGAAACCGTTATACCTTCGAAAAATACATAACAATGAAATACATTTTTTTATAAACATTACAAAAACGTGACATTTAAATATGTATTTCAGCTACTGATTTATTTTCTCTTCGCTCAGTGAACGTCACTTAGCAGAAATCCTTGGATCTCGCAACGCTGTTAATTTGTGACGATTTTTGTTTTGTCATTCTACTTAATGGTACCTTAAAAGATTGCTTGGATAAGGAAATGTTTAATGTAATACAAGATCTAAAATATTGTCAGTATTAAAAAAAAATCCTGCAATCTTCCAATAGTTTCTGTATGTATTTCTGGCATGATGATTTATTTATTATTCATATTTTTTTATTCAGACAAGTGTCCTTGGTGGACACAAGTGTCGAAACGTCTCATAAAACGATAGGTCGAACGCAAAAACAGTATATCTCAAACAATTCTTTAATTCATTTTGTATTGTTTGTAAATATTTTATATAAAATATCTTGATTTTACTTTGCATATTCTCATGATAACACAAATAATCTTGGTAAAAATTAGTACATGATACTATTATCGTATTGCTTTAATAACGAAACAATTTAAAAATTGGCACATAATACTCTTAGGCTGTTGAGTTTATGATGAAACAATTTAAAACCTGGCACATTTACTATTAGGCTATTGAGTTAATGACAAAACAGTTTAAAACCTGGCACATAATACTATTATGCTATTGAGTTAATGACAAAACAATTTTAAAATTGGCACATAATTCTATTATGCTAGTGAGTATATGACGAAACAATTTAAAAATTGGCACATTAGAGTATTAGGCTATTGAGGTATTGACGAAACAATTTTTAAAATTATTTATCTCAATATAAATTAAATATTGTGCGTCGGCATTCGGAGATCTCTCAACAATGAAAGAGGGAAATCTGCTATACAGAAAACATATAGGAGAAACTGTAATATTAAAATCTAAAGTGATATCAGCACTGACCGGAATAAAGGGGAATAAAATTGCAGAACCAGATTGGAATCTACAAGAGATGCTAAACAATTCTGACACTGATTAATTACGGAAATAATAGATGAAATAAAAAAACCGGGTTTCATACCGGAAAACCAGTATGTATTCATTTTTCATAGCGCTACTTAAGAACCAGGTGCAAATAAATTCTACTTCCAATGGACAATCGGAAAAAAATGTACAATTCACTACAACACAAACAAAACAACAAAAATGATAGCAATAGTATACTCGACGAAGGTTTTTCCTGTGTGGATAGCAATAATGTCCCAAATAATTTAAGGGACGTTTATGAATTTAAATAACAGATTAAAATATCACAAGATGGATAATTGACTTACAGTACAAACACTTCATTTTATCGTAAAGGTGTGTGCTTAATTTCTATTTCACCCAAGAGGTTTTAATTAAAAGGGAAAATCTGACAAATTCTTCTTTTATTTACTGAGATCTGGAGTTATTATTGTTTACATTGCTTCTATGCAGAGGAGGCATGGTGGCGTAATGGATAGCGACTCGGATTGTGGAATCGGAAAAAAAACCGAGTTCGTATTTCAGTGCCGTGCTAATACCCTTGTGCTAATTTTCACTGACGTGCTAATAGCCTTGAGAAAAATATGAATCTCCTCTTCTTCTCCACCCAGCTATGGGTAAATAGTAGGACGGACCGGGATCTATAGATTTGGATGGCTACTGGTCTATCGCAGAAAGAAATAGCAATCTACTGTGGGAAAAAAATCTACCTCGTCCGTTATGTATCGAAATATATATGATCGCCTAAGCGTGTATCACGCATGGCACATAACTAAATGACTCATAATGTGAAGTTTTGATTTTTAACACTGGTTGTTCGGTCTATGCCAAATACGGTGGAGTAATGGATAGCGTCTCTGGATTGAAGAATCGGAGAGCCGAGTTCGAATCCATTACATTCACTTAAGGGCTAATATTCTTTGGAACGCTATGATTTTCTTCTTCCCTACCCAGCTATGGGTAACTAGCAGGACAGATCGGGTTCTAAAGAACTGGTCTACCACAGAAAGTAATGGAAAAATCTGCCTCGTCAGTCATATATCTTTCGATATATGGTCGCCTAAGCCTGTATCACGTGTGGCACATAACTGACTGATTCGAACATTACTCTCCGATTTCTCATTCGCAGCCACTATTCATTACACCACGGCGCATATTATTATATAATATTTACTCATCATTTTACAATTTAAGTCAATTTTAAGTAGGTTCTATTCGAATCCATTACATTCACTTACCTGCTAATGCCCTTGGGTGAGGCATGAATCCGCTTCTCGGCCAAGCTACGGGTAAATAGCAGAACAGCCTGAGTCTAGGAGAAGGACAAATTTGAATTCAAAACCTTTAAAAAAGATTTTAATTAAAAGAGAAAATAATATAATAATCTGACAAATTATTCTTGACCTACTAGGATCTGGAGTTATTATTATGTACATTGTTTATATGCAGACTATTGCCCTCTCTTTGTCGTTATCACAACGTGTCTTCCGGTTTTCTTCAGGTGCATATGAATCCGGGTATCCTTGAGCTGAACGGATGTATACTCTTTTCGTTCGTCTAGAACTTATTTTAGTAAGCAGTGGCCCAGTGTTTACTTGGATCAGTGGAATCGGGAGATTTTGAACTAACCATTACGGTAGTAAGAACAATAATGATGGGCCCAATTATCCAGATGTAACTTAAAATACTTTGAAAGTGCCCTAATTTCCGAATTATCTACCGTAAAATTACGTATGATACAACATATCTTCCGTCTTCCCAAAATTCTTCATAATAAACGGTGATATAATAAAATACAAAAAACAATAATGGTAGTAACATAAGCGACTACAGATGAATGAGCCTCCCAAAATCTGATGTCAAATTTAGTTTTAAAACAAACTTAGTGGTTTTAATGTATAGTTGATGATAACCCTCCCAGAAATGTGCTCCCAAATTGGTATTTGTTCTCTCAAATCTCTTCAATAAATATCTTCCAATTTCTTCCTTTCTTTTCTGATTGTTGGAGATCCACTTCTGTATTCTAGTCTTAAAGAACTCGGGTGGACCGTATAATTATTCTATCAGCCTATTCTCTTTCTAGCGCTTTCTGGCAACGTTATAGAGACTCTAATCAACTTGCGCGCCTTACATCTAAGTTTCTACTTTCAGTCATGCAATGTTGCTTATCCTTCTCTATGTCATCTGCTGATGTAATAACTGCTGAAATAATGAATCAAGCTTCACATATGAATGCTGAAAATCGGGCTGTTATTTTGGCTATATCGAATGTATTTTTTCCTTGTCACGCTAGTTTGACTCACAAACTGAAAGTTTATGATATATTTGGACTATGGTATATATTCCTCATCAAATGACGAATTGAGAGTTGGCTAGTCTCAAGACTCCATACTTGAACATAAGTTTTTCCTTTCATCAACGGCCTTCTTGATGTCATCAGTTCTCAAGTAAGTAGCGATATTGATGTCACAACTATTTAATCTTCTCTCAATGGTTAGTCTGATCGGTTCGACAATATCAAATTGGCAGCTGTTCGAGATAACCTATAATCGGTTTATTAATAGGGACAGGGGATAGAGTGTTAATTTTACGTCTAAAAGTAAATGCTCACTAAAGCCTAAAAGAAAATGCTCACTTCTAATCTTCTGCTGAGAACCTCCAGGAGAATAATTTCTTTTAACTTCTCGGCCAAACATTTCTCAATGAGATGAAGTGGAAAGTTTATATGGAATCAAATTTTCTTTGCCAGAATCTATCTTACATATTTCTATGCTTATTTATCATGTATTGAATATTTCCGTCACATATGGTCTGATGTTTCTACTATGGATTCAGAGATTCTTTATAAAACCCAACGATGAATATGCAAGGTTATTGATCCTAACATGGCAACCAGGTATCAGCCACTTGCAATGTAGCTTCCCTGTGTATTTTTCATATATATTTTCGTGGTTATTGTTCTGTTGAGCTTTCCCAATTAAACGAATTCCTCTGAAGATATTTCTTCATAGATCGAAACACGTCGTCACGAAGAATATATTTCAACCTTGTCATTCAATTATTCATTTTTATTATTCCGAATATGATTCGAAATTTTTAATGTTTGTGGATGTTTTCTGTAAAATAAATATGCTAAAAATGTTGTTGTTTTTTCTTCTTCTTTACATTACGTGTACAGTAATGGGTCATCAATATATTTTTCTATATATCTCCTAATTACTCATCTTACAACAAAGGTCGTTAGGTAGGTTATGCACTGGTTCCTCATGACCCTTCAATATGTTCTATTACTGTCGATTTTCAACCGTCTCTTTTAGATGTTACTATAAGTGTATTCTTTCATTTTTTCTCTGTTAGAGGAACTGATATATATATATATATATATATATATATATATATATATATATATATATATATATATATCAGTATATATATATATATATATATATATATATATATATATATATATAAACAATGAATGTTAAATATCAATTATTAAATAATTATCGGACGTCGTGCATTTCATAATATATATATATATATATATATATATATATATATATATATATATATATATATATATATATATATTCCGAAGTAGGGGTCATTGCAATGAAAAGTACATTCATATCGGTGCAATAGCAAATTATTCGGAAGAGTTTTACTCATACGGTCATCCAAAGATTGCATAACGTACACTTCCTTTTGAAATTAGGAATATGGGTTTCGACTCTAACCAATTAAAATGTTAATCATTTTAATATAATTAACTGTTTGATGTTTTTCCTTTTTTTACAATTTGCATTACTTTCTTTCGTCTCACCTTTAATTTATTTAGTACAACAATTTCCATCGTATCGGCTACGAAACATTATCCATACACTTTTAAATGGATTAGTTACTTGATTTGATTTTTAGCGCTTAACATCCTTTTGCAGGTAATTGTAGCCCCAAAAATATTTTTAGATCTTAATAATTTTAAGAAGATAATAATTGCTTATTGATGCAATAATTAATAATTAACCCATAACTGGGGGACACAAGGTAGATTCCCAACTTTTCCAAGAAAAGTTGTGAACTGAATATAACAAACCCGTCTGGAATTGAAATTTTCGCTCCCCGATTTCCAGTCCGAGCAGTTATATATTACACCAAACGCTCATTCAATCTTGTATTCGACTGATAGATTTCGTTTAGAAGCATATCAACATCTACATGTCTATAAATATTTTGAACGAAAATGTTATGGCTTCAACTAAATATATTTTGAACACAACTGTATCCCTTCATTTATAGAAAAATATATTGCTGGTGATTCTATTCTAAATCTCTAATGTATGTGAATTTATTTTTATTTAAAAATTTATTGCTTGTATTTTTACTATAAAGATGTATTTGTAAACTTTCATAGTGTTTTGCGTGGACGGTTCACTATTTGCCCATAGCTGGGACCCTAACAGGTGCTACCACCCCGTATCATGGTATACCTGGGAAGAAAAACAATTAATAGGTAGTTCTGTATTACTGAAAACATCCAGTTACTCGATCAGATGCATTTGCGGACCAATGTAGTTTATCCTCGAACCCAAGACTAGCTGGTATTCCCAAGTGGTCACCTATCTAGACTATGATGTTGATTAACTTTGATGATCGCACGATATCCGATATACACTACTGAACTCTCTGGAGATAGGCCCACTCTACTACATGCTTGGTATCCTCGTAAAAAATTATCTGTTAATGTAAGTTAAGAGCAGTGTCAAAGAAAGTTTAATCTTCGCATTTTCTCACATTAGTTTTTAGTATTTTCCATAACGAACGATAACAATGACAAAGAAACAAATGAGCATTTTGCAAAGTATGATCTGATTTAGTTATCCTGTTGAGTGGGGAATAAAACAAGTGAACAATACATATATTCTACTTCCGGGACATGATTATTCTTGACCCTCGTTCTTTGTCCTTTTTTACGGCACCGGATGCTGGACATGGATGAAGAAGAAACTCGAGGCGACGGAGATTTGGTTCTACAGAAGAATGCTGAGGATTTCGTCGGCCGATCGTGTGAGCAACGATGAAGTCTTGGAGAGGATGGAGACAAAGAGGAGGCTCATGTTTAATATCAGGAAGAAGGCTGCTGAAGTTTCTCGGACACATAATGAGGAAGGCGGGCCTTGAGAACCTGATGCTCACGATTCGAATAGAGGGAAAGAGACACAAAAGATAGCAGCGCTTGACATTCCTGATGGGCTTGAGCAGGTGGATGTCAGAACGTGCTCTGGGAGAGATAGCAGTGAGAAGGAACTTGGGAAGTGCAAGGGATAAAGGAAGATGGAGAGCCATAATCGCCTAAGTCCTGAAAGAACATGACACACAAAAACAAAGAAATATTCTGTACCTTCTCCGCTGGCTCGGTCATATTCTGCAACAACATCCAGCCAGAGTCATCTACCTGTTCGAGCTGGTATCTGGAGAATGGAATGAACCTCGCCCCAGACCAGGCAGTAGCTGGACATACGTCATCCGCCAGTACCTCCAGCATATAATCCGGCGCTGGAAAATGTTATATCTGTCGACCGTGAGAGCTGGGAGGACAAGATGGCTCTCGTGAGATCAATGCCTTTGGGGGATGATATTTAGCAGTAACAACAGTGTCTTTTCAGTGGATAAGACTGGTGCTTCTTTAAAATATAAAGAACATCCACCGGTGATTAGTAGAAGTTTCAATGCTTGCTTCATTCATTGAACGTGAAATATGTGTCAGCACATTTATTGTTAGCTTTAATCTCGGATCATGTGGATATTTGTCTTGCTTTGCATGACTTTAGTCACGAGCCTCTCTTAAAAGAACTTGCAATACTTGAAAAAAATACATTGACAGGCACACACGAAACGCACACATAGACAGCTACTTATATGTACTTCCACTACGTCACTATTTTTCCTCAAGGGGGTCATGTCGGCAGTTTATTTTTGCCTTCGTTGCATAAAATGTTTCAATTTATATACATCCCAGCTTCCAAGGTTGATCCTAAGAAAAGTTTTCTGTTTAATTCTGATTAACCATTTGCAGTTCATCATTTCTTAGAGTATTTTTTTTGTTTAGTTTGGCTCGATTTTCAGTTTGATGGGCGCTTAGTATAGAGTTTAGCGCTGGCAACACTGGAATCTGGATTCCACGTTCAAATTCCGGCCGAGTTCGATATGTTCACTTTCGCTTATTTACACTTGGAAACATCAGAATATGTATCCACATCCCCAGCTACCACTTAAATAGTAATCCAAATAAGTTTCTTTGGATTTTTAGGCAACAGACTCAGGAGAAGGAAAACTCAGAATTTAAAACCATTTCAGCGTGGGACACTTCACTTCAGTCCGTTAAAAACCTACGCGGTTCAGAAATCATAACTGTTACGTCTAGTCTGATGATGATTTGTCCCTACTGGACTATTGGCGTTAATGAAAAGATTAAAGAAATGTTCAACGATATTTGCTTTCAGCTATTGGTTGTCTTTCATCAGTCAATATGTTGGATTTTCTGCACTTCTTATGCATGTGGAATTACTGACAAATAAACAGCGTCAGGGATAAAAAGAAAATATGAAAAAAAACCAAGACCAAGAAAATTAAGAAGCGGGGAAATTTTGTTAGAAACAAATGATACATATATTTCAGAGAATGCCTGAAATTTTCTTTACACATGATGAAACTTGCGAAAACACAGATTTAGTCCTACAGAAGGATGATGAGAATGTCATGTAAAGAATTTGTGAATAACGAGGTTTTAATGAAAATGGATGTAAGAAGGAGGCTTATATTTGCAATGAGAAAGGGATAGTTGAAACTAATTGGACGCATAATAAGAAAAAAGGGCTTGAGGAATTTGACACTCAGAGTATATAATGGAGTTACAATGGGAAGAGGAAACAACAGGTAATCAACCAAAGAACCTGGGATAATTGGATTGTAAAACACGGAGTTGGGGGATACTGAGAAGACAAATATTACTAAGAGTTAAAAGGGTTAACCCTCTTCCTGACAGGACACGATGCCTGAATGGCAAATATTCCTTTTATTATTTTGAAAAAAAAACATTATCATAAAGTTGTTAATATATGACCCTCTAGCAAAAGGTCATATCATCTAAGCATTGCAATTAATTTGAATGACACATCGGTCTGCCGCAGATGCTCAACTACATAAAACTATGTAGACTGGTTGAATTCGGATTTAGCGGTTTATCAATTTATTAAATTTATTCAATTCCGAAGTCTAAATATTCCGTAATTTCATGCTTTCAACAATAGATATTTTGTACAGACATTTATGCTTTCAGAGTCAAGGAATGGTTATAGATCATAAAATATATTGTTGGTAATTTTATTGTAAACATTTAATGTGGGTGATTTTGTAATAAAAATGTATTGTTGATTTTGTTCTAAAAAAGAAATATCGTTTGTCAGCTTTTCATAAAAAAATGTTCTATTGACCTTTGTTTCGAGTTCATTATTTACCCATAGCTGGGACCCTCACAAGTACTACCACCGCGATCAGGGTGGAACTGGTAACAACAGCTGTTAGTAGGAGATTCTACGCTCCGCGAAACCTCCAATCTCCCGATCAGAGGCCTTACCTCCCGGTTGTAGTTTATCGTCATAGCCTGGACGACGGAAAAATATAATTACATGTATGGAATCTTATCATCATGGGAATGGAAGCTATGTAGCGTGTTCGTTACGATTCACCTTTATAACATGGGAATGTACAATTGTGTAATGGCACGCTCAGTTTTCATTATTTAAAACATTGTATAAAGTAAAGACTGACATGTTAATTATATCCAAATTTTATTAATGCAAATCACACTATGTTGTGTTAAACTTTGATTTTGAAAAATAGGTTGTAATAACTGATATTTATTTTCAAACTCACGCACAAAAGCAGAGCATATTATATATATATAATCAGATAATCTATCTAAATTATATATGGTTGCATTAGACTAATAAAGAATTTCTTTTTTGTGTTTAGACATAAATATTTAATTTTCAGTATAATATAAATTTTAAAAGTACTTAAATCAATGAGACAAATCGGACATATCAAATTTTGCACAGCCAGAATTTTAACACCAAAAATTACGTTAACACAATTTTTTGTTCTACGGCTCTCACTGTGAATCTATGGATCCAACAAATTTTTGAGGGCTTCTAAGTGCATGCGCGCACACCCACAATCACACACACAATCACACACACGCACATACATACTTACATACACACACACAAACACGCACACACACACATATATATATGTAATTTATTTATTTATATAAAATATAGTGTTAAAGTATCCAAAACTTATGGTTAACAGTGCTCAAGTTCAGGGATAGAGCATAAGTAAATATAAACCTGCACTTTGAATTCAACGCCTGTTTCATACTGAACTCAATATATATATATATATATATATATATATATATATATATATATATATATATATATATATATATATATATATATTGTATGTGTGTATTAATAATAGCTTTCCAAATTATATAGTTGATGGACAAATAAGATGCCATACTAATCCCAAGCACATTAATCTCCTATATCGTAATCAAATGCATACTAATTATAAACAAGATGAAAATATTCTAAATTCATTTGTAAATACAAATATATCTACAACAGATCCTAGCCAAAAATTAAGTGAATCATATACTACACTAAATCTAGTATATCCTAGTATATTCGCAATGATTCTCCAGCCCGTTAGCGATTTGCAAAAAAAAAATAATAATAAATAAATAACAATATAGTTTACAAATTCAAGTGTCCTCTGGGAAATTGTATCTCCGTCGGATTAAATAATATTTATGTTTGTCACACCACAAACTCGTTTTCACGACGCTTGACTCGACATTTAAATGATAATTTTAAAAATTTTAGGCATTTAAAACAACATGCCTAGCCGCATACACAATTCCGTAAAATCCTTGTTGAAAACACAACTATACTTAAACATGAAAAAAATAAACAAAAACTAAAAATTCTTGAAGCGATATACATAAAACTGTTGAAAACTGACCTGAACAATATGAAAACTCCACAAATATACTTAAATGCCTATAATTGATAACAGCATCCATTGGTTAACTACTGGCTTCCCATATATAACACTTCTCGATTTCACTCTCGCGTGGTCATGTGTGATGTCATGGGCCGCGGTGCTATTTTCGTTTCCAGCGTTTCGTATGCATGAGTTTGTCGTTGCTTGGAAATCTTCCACGCAAAAAAAAAAAAAAAAAAAGACTATCATTGTCGGTATGTCCGTGGCTTGTTTAATTGATTGAAATATACTTGTCATATCTGAGGATGGCTTATATACGCCGAAAGCTTAGATAGGATTAAAAAAGACATGTATCAATAAAAATTATTATTATTGATATTTGTTTTAAAATTTTTGAAAAACCCTTTTTCAAAAATTTAAAAATGAATATAAATAATAATTTTTACCTATCATAATTTTACACAAACCCTACCACACGTATATACATACATGCGAGGAAATATTATTCAGTAGAAAAATAAAAATATGTCATGCATACATTCACGAGACATTCACGAGAAATGTTCGCTACACTTCCAATCTTTGAATTTCTACATACAAATGCTTATGTATAGACACAACATCCCCAGTATACATACATATGTCATATCCGAAATTGCCCACATATGTTTATATATGTATGAGTCCCGACGGATGACCAAGTATGTATGTGTCTGCGTACTCCATTAGGCGTATGAGCATATATCGATGTTCGCATTAGTAAGATGACACCATGACGACGTTTCCCCCATCACTTCCATAATAACATCAATACACACAATCTACATGAACCCAAAATTTTTAAAAAATGGATCAATTTGTCTGACGATCGCAAAAGCGTGAAACCCAGAGTAACAAACTCACATCTATCCAACCAAATATGTTAGCTCTGATATTGAGCGCTTTCTAATAAGTAACGAGCATATAATATATGAGTAATTATATATATATATATATATATATATATATATATATATATATTTATTTATTGATTTATTTATATTTATATACACAGACTTTTCACACAGACACACACACAGATATATATATATATATATATATATATATATATATATATATATATATATATATATATATATATATATTTCTCCATCAAGACATTCATTTCTGTAGTTTACTGCTACCAACAAGGAGAAATATTTCTTTTCCTGATGATGGCCTTTTGGCCGAATCTAGTCGAGGAATCTAAATGAAATAATAAAGAACATTAATCTACATTCCAGTGTGTCTGAAGATTTTAATTTTTTAATAACTTTTTTTTGTTCAATATATATATATATATATATATATATATATATAGGGTGTGGCAGAAATACCTCCCACATTTTAAAAGTTAAGAAAAGACCATTGTAACTGAAGTTAGAAACCTATTTCCACTGCGCTGTTCGTGTTTTATTTATTTATTTAGTTTGCCAAATGAGATCCTCCAAATGGTGGTCTGCTTTCTGCAGACGATTGCTAGAGCCTGCATATTTTCTGGAATTAGTGTATTTTGCAGATGGCTTTCTTTTAAGATTTTCAACCTAGAGAAATGTCGATTTCCATCCGGAAATCTATCATTCAGATTAACATGAAATGAGCGCGAAAAGCTCCCTATGCTATAAGTAAAATTCAACAGTCTGGAAAAAAAGAAATAAAGAAACGTATCAAAATCAAACACATGGTAAGCATGCAACCATGTGTTTGATTTTGATACATTTCTTTATTGAAAAAAACGACATTATTACGTCATTATTTTTGCACCAACCAATTATATATATATATATTCCAGAGGGAAAAATGAAAGAGCTAACATTTAGACGAATGATAAATATAGATCTTTTCCTTACACTTTTGTGTAATTGTTTATGCCCAGGCACACATTCAAAAAGTAACAGATTCCGCGTGGGTCAGAAATACCTCCAGCATTTTAAAATGTCACCTGTATGGTACTAGTCAGACAAGTTTCAATAGTTACCATTCTTTTTCAAATATCATCATTTACCAAAAATAATGACGTAATAATGTCGTTTTTTAACGTATTTTTTAACGTCAAGAAACGACATTATTACGTCATTATTTTTGCACCAACCTAATATATATATATATATATATATACAAAAATAATATATGTCTATATAAACGCACATACATACACGCACACACAAACACACACACATACATATATATATTTGATTTGTATTCAAAATCCACCCCAATGGTTCCAGTGTTTTTATATCAATGCTTGAACAAGCTTCCAATGTTCTGAGAAGAAGCAGCTGGAGAAAAGAAGACGTGGCTCGCGTGGGACACAATCCTATAGGAAATGCATTCTCTGATGAGCTACACCACGGAAAGTGAGAATAGTACTATATCGAGTCTAGTTTGCGACCTCTTCGCCACTGAGGCCCGTTGGTGCAGGTGGTACGGCTCTTATGCCGTATCGCAAATGTCCGGGTTCGAAGCAATGATAATGTGCCTTAAATAAGACGAAAGGTCTGTCAAGTGCATTCTGTTTTGGTGTTTTCTAGACTCGATGAATTAATTCGATATATATCTTAAGTGGATACTCATATTTCAGTAAATACTTTGCTTCTTTATTGAAGAGTTATTTATTTTATTTCCTCTACCAACATGATTATTAGTGAAATATTATTAACCAAAAATATGCACACTCTGGCAGAATTTGAGTTTACCTGGGCTGAGAGAAACCGTCGTTAGATCCGACGTGCCTTACCCGTTTCGGCCACAATTTTTTAACAAGATTTGACGAATAATCAAGAAACAAATGAATCGATATAATGTTTACTAGATAGCCGGCGCGTTTACTCAATATGAATAGCCATTAAAAATAACGTTTACAGTAATAAAATTATGTCGGATGAATAAATAATTGATTCATAAATTCTTTGGAAATTACATTGTCCACGATTGGAAACACAACTGAGCAGATATAATTTTGAGGAATATAGGATGAGATAGATTTAGCTCAAAGACACTGGTCAAACTTTGCTTACTCGGCAAAGCATCTTCGAGTCCGACTGTGTTATGGATGATTTCTCTTTCCCACGACTCGAAACCTGCCGGTGAGTACATATCTTTCCTTAATAACTTTTCGCGAATATTCAGACCGTTAGCTGAAAATAAGTAAGTATGCTCTTTAATAAATATACCGAACGACTAATAATAGAGCATCCACTAATATATATATATATATATATATATATATATATATATATATATATATATATATATATATATATATATATATATATAATGAGCAAATCATTATTGCAGATGTCCCTGTCGTTTATATTGCAACTATGTTGAACTGATCTTACATACATGCATGGGAATGGGAGACCATAATTTCTCTCACAGTGTTACGGCTTTAAGACACATTCCAAGGGTGTGGACCATAGCGATTGCCAGGCCAATTAGCCGACATATTCAAGAAGTCACTCTAACACGTCGACCATATCTCAAAATGAACGTTGTTGCCATTGGTCCCAACACCCATGTCTATCTATCTACACACACACACAAGCAAACACACTAACACACTCGTGTATATATATATATATATATATATATATATATGTATATATATATTCACACAAACATACACACATATATTTGGTATCAGTCAGATAATCAACCCCTAATCTACCGGCGCACAGCACGGCAGAGAATGGAAATCTTTTAACGTATTATATACGTGATGTATATGAACGATAGACCACAAACAGAGCATTCACCTATGATGAAGAGCGATCAATCTGAATTTTAACAATGGGTGCAATAGATATTTCGTATATATATATATATATATATATATATATATATATATATATATTAAGAGAGAGAGAGAGATGTAGAAATTACCTGAATAAAGAGATGCGATCGACCTTATATATAAGCGATTATGTACACATAAAAGTGAGCAAGCAGCTATTTATTATTCATAGTGTAGACAAAGCAGTGCTCAATGAACTTAAACTGAACTATAAATTATATATTTATAGTTACACATATAACTACCTTTTCAGTACGACTAAGTGTTTCATAGGTTTGCCAATCACTAGGTAGAAAATGTTAAAGCCATGAAATTCTGTGTGATGCTGTGAGCGTAGGTTTACATGGAATTATATATATATATATATATATATATATATATATATATATATATATATATAGCCTTAAACAAAACGGACGTCATAACTAAAGTACCTTTCAAAGATATTCGTTGGCAATATTAGATATAAATGAATATAAATGCACACTTAATGAAGTGAATGTGGAAGGGAATGCTGGAACTCGACTAAAAGACAAATTTAATCATATGAATTAAAATTGAACTAGGGGTTCAAATAAATAGTTCCACAAGAGTATAAAATCGAAATAGCGGGACTCACAGATCATCCAACAGACGTAAGGAAAGTAGAAAATCTTCCTTTTGTCTGCACAGACTGGGTTGATGTAGACGGCTTCAGAAACTCTAATATGGTGTGTTGATGGAGCACTCTGTAAAACCGAAAAACACGTGACTTCGTACTCAGAAGCACAAGCATGATTGTCCAGCAAATGTTGGCCAATTGCAGACTCATGGAATGACTGAGTTGTTGTTCTCATAGGCTGACTGGGACTGCCTGAACTCACAAAAGCAGGAACATGGTGCGCCACCTGCGTCTCCGACCTTAGATTAGTACGTCCCATGTATACCACGTCACAAGGGCATTTAAATTTACAACGACAAATTTTTTTCTGAAAATAGGACAATCTATCTTTAGAAATGGAAGGAAGCAGGGTTCTAGTATGTAAAACCGTGCGTAACTTAACATCATTCTATGTAGACCAAATGGATGGAGAAATTTTTTCCGATAATAGTTGACATTTCCTGTCAAGCCAAGGTAATTTCAAGTAGACAGGGCACTGGCTACGACCAACTACTGCAGGCTCCTTTAATCGCCTGATTTTGTTATCATATATATATATATATATATATATATATATATATATTCGACCTTCGCGAATGATTCTGTAACAACTCCCAAATCAACAAACTGGAAACGATTATTTTATTTATTAGGTTGGTGCAGAAATAATGTCGTTTAATGTGTGTGTGTGTGTGTATAAACGTGAACGCTGAGGTCAACACAATATTTGTCTTCACATTTTCTGTCACGCAAGATTCAGACTGACGCCCCGACATGTCGTACTTAGTGTCTTCTTTTATCTGTAATATTTAAATACGCCTTTTCCCCCGATATTGATCGTTTTTTACCTATAAATATACAATACATTGAATATATATATATATATATATATATATATATATATATATATATATTAGGTTGGTGCAAAAATAATGACGTAATAATGTCGTTTTTTGACGTATTTTTAACGTCAAAAAAACGACATTATTACGTCATTATTTTTGCACCAACCTAATATATATATATAGTTGAACTATGTGTGTTTGGATGTAATTCCCATCCTGTCGTCAAATTTGGTACATACGCTTTATTATTTTGTTTATTTTTCGTTATTTCCCGTGAGAATTCGAATATAAATTCTATGACGTCTGAGTAATTTCCGTTCTCATGAGCTATAATCAATGAGCTTTTATTGACAATGTTATGACTATATATATTGTACTTTTTCGTGTCATGTCATTTTTATTCTGTTCAAATATCGAGTTTTAACACGTCATGTTGCTTTTTTAACATTAGCAACAAAAGCTCTTTGATAATGTCTTACAAATGAAATGTCTTATAAAATGCGAAATTGCCCAGAAATCAGAAATTTTTTTTTATTGAGATCCTCATCGGGGATTCGGAGAAATTTGCGAAATATATAAAAAGTAAACAGAAAAAATATTTAAAATTAGCCTCGGTTGATCTAAACTATAATATTCTTGGATATACATAATATTTTTTTTTCTGAATAAATCCACATTGCAACCAAAAACTTTTGCAGCACCTCTCTCCTCTCTTCTTTTTAATATACATACTTTTCTTTTGTTGGAAACACTACAACTTCTTTCTTATATATATATATATATATATATATATATATATATATATATATATATATATATATATATATCCTTGTGCAGGTATGCAGAAAATAGAAAAGAACACGTTGGGTGCATAATCCGGGGTTCCTTAGTATTTTTGTTTTTATTTTTAAGAAGACAGTGCTCCATACAGAAGTAGAGCTTATATTATAATAATATTTTTGTTTAAAAATATGATTCCTTCGCTACATAAGAGTTCGCATGTTTCAAAAACGAGAGCCGAAATCATCCAAATAATTAATAAAATTAAGTTGGATTGAGGTGTTTAGTCCCGTTTCATCCTCAAGCGAAATTTTAGGAATAAGCTATCTCTCGGTTTACGTGTATTTTTACAGAATTTGTTATTGTGGGAGTGGCTAGACTATTTTCCTTCTTTAAGTGGTCAGGGAGTTAATTCTTATCAGTAGATTCATCATCCTCTGAGAGGTTTTGCTAAGGTTGGGTAGGGTATCTATTTCAAGGCTAATGTTTACGGTCATCCTTTAGTTGGTTCTCAGTGAAGGATATTTTTATGGCGCGTCTACAGTCGTTATGTGTCTGGAGAATTGTCTTTTATTATTGTCTATCTGATTATCTATTTATTTATTTGTTTATTTAAGTGGGTGTTTAATATACAGATCGCTTTGCATTGAATTTCAGTTTGTTTTTTTAGTTTTTTTGACGACGACAAAAAGGGTTTTTCCTATTTAAGGGTTTGGCTGAGCTTTTTAGAATTTTACTTAGCTATGTTTTTTTTTTTGTTTTTTTTTTTGTTTTTTTTATGCTAATTATCTAATGCGGAAGTCTGTTGATGTCGGCAAAAAACCGTTAACTCCTGCCTATGGTTTAATAATTTTTCATTATTTAGGAATTTAATGATGTGTAGTTTTTCCTGTAAGCATAAGAGGCATGGGTCATCCCAGGTTCTACAGGTTCTTGTTCTATTTACTATTTTCCATTTTACTTTTGGTGTTTTATTCGTTTCCTTTAGATGCCAGAAATATTGGGATAGAGATGTCTGATTCCTATTTTGAATACTGTTGAAAGAGCTCTTGTGTTGTCTCCATCTAATTTTAAAATTATTCTTTGTTGATCCTATGTATATCCTATCAGTGTTAGGGCTCTCAATGGATGAGATAGTGCATTGGTATACCACGGATTTTGTGAAGCATTTATTTTCCAACGGGCAGTTTTTAGGGTTTCTACAATCGCATAATTTTTCGTAATTTTTATCTAGTTTTAGTTTATGTGTTTTATTACTGTTTTGGTATGCGTGTTTTTCTAGGATTTTCTTATTGTGTCTTTTTATGATTCTTTCTATATTTTCAGTGCAGCTGTAACTCAGTTTCAATGTGTTTTTGTTAAAGATGTTGCTAAGTTTGCTATTAGTGGGAAAGTGCTTTTCAATTAAAGCTAGGAACTTATGGCCTAGTTTGGTGCTAACCATTTGGTTGTACGGTGGGGTATACCAGATGATTTTTCTTTTCCTGTTTCTCTTATTATTGGTACTAACGTTTCTATAGGTTATGTCAAAGTTTTTGTATCCGCTGTTTTTCAGGGCTGTGTTGTAAAAACTACTGTGCTGTTGGAATATTTCTTTATTTGCTGAGTTCATACTTATTCTTTTCTCTATTGATGTGGGTATATGCTTAATTATAGATGGGGGTGGTTTGACTTAGGATGTACATACAAGGGATTAGTGTTAGGTTTTCTGTAAGGTAAGTGAACGTTGTTAGTTAAGTCTAGGGTTACGTCTAGGAAGTCGAGGTCGAGCACTATGAACCTTTATTTTTAAAATGAACTTTAAAAATATGGAAAAAATAAATTTCGACATTTCTCTGAAGAACATTCCACACACAAACAAACGGAATTACTTCATCAAACTTTTACAAAAAACAGAGGAATTAATAAGAAGAATGAGATGGAAAGCATTCTTCTTCCTACGAGGGAATAACCTAACAAAAAAAGAGCACGAGGTTTACGGATTTACCTTACAGAAAACCTAACACTAATCCCTTGTATGTACATCCTAAGTCAAACCACCCCCATCTATAATTAAGCATATACCCACATCAATAGAGAAAAGAATAAGTATGAACTCAGCAAATAAAGAAATATTCCAACAGCACAGTAGTTTTTACAACACAGCCCTGAAAAACAGCGGATACAAAAACTTTGACATAACCTATAGAAACGTTAGTACCAATAATAAGAGAAACAGGAAAAGAAAAATCATCTGGTATACCCCACCGTACAACCAAATGGTTAGCACCAAACTAGGCCATAAGTTCCTAGCTTTAATTGAAAAGCACTTTCCCACTAATAGCAAACTTAGCAACATCTTTAACAAAAACACATTGAAACTGAGTTACAGCTGCACTGAAAATATAGAAAGAATCATAAAAAGACACAATAAGAAAATCCTAGAAAAACACGCATACCAAAACAGTAATAAAACACATAAACTAAAACTAGATAAAAATTACGAAAAATTATGCGATTGTAGAAACCCTAAAAACTGCCCGTTGGAAAATAAATGCCTCACAAAATCCGTGGTATACCAATGCACTATCTCATCCATTGAGAGCCCTAACACTGATAGGATATACATAGGATCAACAAAGAATAATTTTAAAATTAGATGGAGACAACACAAGAGCTCTTTCAACAATATTCAAAATAGGAATCAGACATCTCTATCCCAATATTTCTGGCATCTAAAGGAAACGAATAAAACACCAAAAGTAAAATGGAAAATAGTAAATAGAACAAGAACCTGTAGAACCTGGGATGACCCATGCCTCTTATGCTTACAGGAAAAACTACACATCATTAAATTCCTAAATAATGAAAAATTATTAAACCTTAGGCAGGAGTTAACGGTTTTTTGCCGACATCAACAGACTTTCGCATTAGATAATTAGCATAAAAAAAAACAAAAAAAAAAAAAAAAACATAGCTAAGTAAAATTCTAAAAAGCTCAGCCAAACCCTTAAATAGGAAAAACCCTTTTTGTCGTCGTCAAAAAAACTAAAAAAACAAACTGAAATTCAATGCAAAGCGATCTGTATATTAAACACCCACTTAAATAAACAAATAAATAAATAGATAATCAGATAGACAATAATAAAAGACAATTCTCCAGACACATAACGACTGTAGACGCGCCATAAAAATATCCTTCACTGAGAACCAACTAAAGGATGACCGTAAACATTAGCCTTGAAATAGATACCCTACCCAACCTTAGCAAAACCTCTCAGAGGATGATGAATCTACTGATAAGAATTAACTCCCTGACCACTTAAAGAAGGAAAATAGTCTAGCCACTCCCACAATAACAAATTCTGTAAAAATACACGTAAACCGAGAGATAGCTTATTCCTAAAATTTCGCTTGAGGATGAAACGGGACTAAACACCTCAATCCAACTTAATTTTATTAATTATTTGGATGATTTCGGCTCTCGTTTTTGAAACATGAGAACTCTTATGTAGCGAAGGAATCATATTTTTAAACAAAAAATATTATTATATTATATATATATATATATATATATATATATATAGTAAGCATCAGTTGATTTTGCAAGATATATATATATATATATATATATATATATATATATGTGTGTGTGTGTGTGTGTGTGTTTGTGTGCGTACCTCCACTAATTCGGTATACGTGAGGTGTAAATTAATTTTTATAAATGAAAAGGCTTTCTTGAGGCTTTTTTTTCTTTAATTAAAATCTAAAGATTTCAACTTTATTCTTTCCAGTAAGCAAAAATAGCCTGTATTGTATTTCAAACAGAATTTGTATTGATCGGAATCATTTTTTTTAAAAACCAATATTACTTATATATAGATTAAAACAAATATTACTTACATATATAATAAAACAAATATTACTTACATATAGAATATAACAAACAGTTCTTAACTACGGGGTATTTTTTCCTCACGTGTTTACTGAGTTATTTACATCCTATTAACAGCCGAACGTGTTCATAGTTAAGTATGGTGGAGCAGACGATGTATTATGTGACATTTTTTGGCCCGTAAAAGCCGTCAAAATTAACCTGACATTTTAATAATATTTTAATAATAGATCTATCGGTTTGTACATCCATACTTCATAGATTCTTCCTGTAATTACACATAAAAAAAAACAAATCAAAATACTTTAAATAATATTCATGTTCGACAGATGGTAATAATCTTTTCAATATACGATTAGTTAATATAGTTTTACTTAATAACAATAACAATTATATCATTGAAAAATAATTTTAAAAGATTTTAAAATTTAGAGAATTATTGAATTTAAAATTGTAAAAAATGGAAACAAATCTTGTAAAAAATCATTTTTTGTCAATCTACTCTTTTCTTCAGACAATATTGTCTTTAATATATGTTATTCATAAAGGGAATTAAAACCTTAAATTAAATAATGTATAGGTTTTATTTCTTTTTAGATTGAGAAAAGATTTTACGTAACACCAGATTTGAATTTTCTAAAAAGGTTCTTTGATTTATATTCTTCAAAGAATTCTGCTTTTCACTGATGTAATTTTCATAAATTAAGTGAGTGTTGAAACAAATTTAAAAAAATTAAATAAACACGATTTCCTAATGAAATATTTAAAACATAATTGGATTCATTTGTGAATAAGTTCTGAAAATTTCATAAAAAATCCTAGAATTATTTGATTCTTGAAAGAAGTTCTAATTTAATGTGTCTGTCAGCACAAAAAGAGGCCAAAATTTGTCATCATAAATGTTGGTATAACTGATGACGCAAGAAAAACAAGTTGTTTAATCAAAATTTCGAATGTTCTAAAAAGAAGCAAACACTTAATTAAATAATCAAACAATACTTTGATTCATTATGATTTTGACGATAAAACTATGTTTTAGTTACGTTTGGAGAATGTTTTCATCAGGGTATACTGACTTTTTAGCCTTTTCATGGAGATAGATAGATAGATAGATAGATAGATAGATAGATAGATAGATAGTAGGCATTTTTTATTTGCAGTGATAGAGTTCGCGACCTGTTTGGTCAAATTACAATCCTTTGCTGGTGACAGAGGATTACAGTACATTGCATTTTTGGGATGGCACCGTTGTAGGTTTTGCCGGGAACTTGCCAATGTTGACAGCCAAACATATGCAGGATCCACATCTACACAGAAACTGGTTATGAGGTACCAGTCGTACGCCATCACCCATTCTCTGGTTTTAGCTTGATTTGGTTGTCCGTAGGAGCTTGTCAACTTTATCTCTCCCGTTATGAAAACCTATGGAACACATAATGTAAGTCAATAAACCTTACATAATTTATGCATTTTAGAAAGTTCCAAAACTGAACTAGTTTTTAATAAATATATCTTTAGTTAAACGAAAACACTAGAAAGCAAGACAAATTACGAAATGGACGTACAAAAAACTAATCAAGCACATCTATTGATAAGTTTACTAATTTGTGGAAAAGATAATAGAAATAAAAAATTAAAATATAAACCGTGATTTAAGCAGAAATTACATTGAAATTGTCGAATGAAATTATTTAAACTATGTTTTTGATGGTATTAACACCTAAAAATTAAATTACTAAAAATGAACAAACGCAGTGACTGCAAAGTTTATCAATATAACGTCAGATATTAAGATGTATTTCATTTAAGGAATAAGATATTTGAAATAATGCATAGCGTAAATTAAGGTTTTGTCAAATATTTATAATTATGTTTTCATGAGATGACCGAGGATTTGAGCAAACAGACCTCAAACAGTTGATCCTGGGAAATAAAGCTAAATTAAAAACTGTAATTAAGAATTGCTCAGCATCTTTATTCTACAAGCAATAGGTGGGCGCTGTGGGTATTCAACAAACAGAATTGTGTATGGGAAGGGGTTTACAAGTGGGTTTGTTTAGCCGCTCATTACATTTATATTACATTTTATATTTTTAGTTTCCCCTATACGCGTTGTTTGTTTTAGATTTTGTCGACTACACAGTATAATAGGATCAGCTGAGCACCCTCTATAAGAAGAAATGCACCATGCCACAGTTAACTCTGATAGAATTTTGTGAAAGTACAGGCTGTTGTGTTTGACATTCGTACAGGAAGCTTCAATACAAATATTGCAGAGTGTTGGCCGTCAGTGCAAAGGATTCGGAAAGAGTTGGATGAGTCTAATGGTGATTGGAAAGGCGACTGGAATGATTACTAGTTATTGCGACCTTATACCTCAAATCGTCTTCCCACATGGCCGCAGTCTCAACACGGAGGCCTACATCAAGTGCCTTGAGAAACAAGTTCTGCCCAGAGTCAAGAGGGTGGCTGCTGGAAGAACTTAGGTCTGGCAACAGGACTTTGCACCATGCCACTCAAGTAAGGTTACCCAGTCATGACTGTCAGACAATTTCTGCGATCACATCACTCCTTACAATCGGGCCACCTAACTCCCCAGACTTCCTCTTGATTATTATGTGTATGGCGGATTTGAACGAAAGACCAACAAAAAATCATTGGAAGAGTAAATATGAACTGAAGGCAAAGGTTATGGCAGTATTCACTAAAGTAAACAATGATACAGTTTAGAAAATAGACAGCAGATTCTGAAGTCGTCTGGAGGCAGTGTTTGAAACCAATATATATATATATATATATATATATATATATATATATATATATATATATATATATGACAATGCGTCTTGTTTCTAGACGAAATTGAGCAAAATAGTTATGCCTTCTGAATTTGACAACGTACTAAAATATTCGAAATTCTTGAAGTTAAAGAATAGGCCACCTAGGAAAATGCTTAAGTTTTGGCTTTATAAGGTAAAATTGTATAAAGTAAGTAAGTAAATAAATAAATAATAATAAAAACATGAGTTTAATCCACTTTTTTTTGCCAAATAATTACTTCAATAAACGTCCTCTTGACTATTTCTTAGGTTTTGCTTAACGCGGTAAGTTTTTTGAATACTATTGTGCGTTCATGTGTAGAAAAAACAATTAATGCAATAGTCATATATATAAAAAATCAACTACAATTTTGATTTTAAAAATACTACACTCATGAAAAAATAAAATAACTTACTCAGAAGGAAAATCCTCGAGAGTGCCACAATTGAATATTATCCAAATATTAACTCACCTCCAGGATTTTTCCTAATATCACCTTTTTTAACAG
This sequence comes from Acanthosepion lycidas, assembly GCA_963932145.1. Classification (NCBI taxonomy): domain Eukaryota; kingdom Metazoa; phylum Mollusca; class Cephalopoda; order Sepiida; family Sepiidae; genus Acanthosepion; species Acanthosepion lycidas. Next base: position 37,661,272 of record OZ010576.1, read on the forward strand.
AGTTACTATACTCTCAAGCCAACATACAGAACTATATATCAAGAAATGAAAAGTAAATAGTTGAATCCGTCAGCACAACAATAAAAACAATATTTACACATGTGAAAGTATTTGACGTCATTTTTATTTGACAATATGAATACAATAGCGTTTTCTAAATATTTCTTTTTGCTGAGGACATTTTGCTTGATGAAATATTTACATTGTTTTCAATAAATTGATTTCGTTTTTGCCTTGAAAATTGTCGCGCCTCGGCTAAAAGTACAGTTTTCCAACAATTGTCTTTTACCTTCATGTATATATATATATATATATATATATATATATATATATATATATATATATATATGCTGAATTGCCCGCGCCTTACTGCGTGTGAAAGCTTTCTTTTTTGAGCAAAAGTTTATTGTTATTATTTGTAGAGAAAATGATGCATTTCAATATTAGTCAATCATATTGCCGATGTTGCCTCCATCCTCTGGCTTTCTTCTTCACTATTATTGATAGGAACCATTACATTGTTCAAATTTAATTTTAATTGAAATCAAAGGGAAAAGTCAGCGGTGGTGTGCAAAAACAGCTTGATCGAACACATTTGAAGTGTATTTAATGCTGTAATTCATTGAACGATTTGATGAACAGACTTCAACATTGATATGATGTTTGAATTGTCGCAACAAATATGTATTGTAAGACACTGCCTAGTGATTGGTTACTTCGTGTTTAACTTGACTTCCATATTGTCTGAATTTGCTCTTTTCGATGTAATCTCCATTTTCCTGGCATTCTCCCATATTATGGAAAGGAATCATTCCCTTGTTCAAATTTAGATTTAATTAAAGTCAATGGGGGGAAAAATCAGTGGAGGTTTTGCACCCCCCTCCACGTGAGACCCCCTTTCGTCAAAATGAAATATACTTATCCAAGTAGCCTGGGTAATGTAGTGTCAGAATATATATAGTTATGCGGGTCTATCTCCAAATCCCTAGGAGTAGTTTGATAACAAAACGATTGAAAGTACAACTGTCTCTCTATATATAATTAGTATGATGCAGTTCTAGACCCGTGATTATCTGAAAATCAGGTCTTGATAACAAAGGATATTTTTCGTTAATGTGTTGATACCATCATTAAGTACACAATCCCACACGTAAAAAAATTCCACTGCATGTTTGCTATCAAATAACACACTTTTCACATGAGCTTTTATTAATTTGTTTCGCGTTGACATTTATTGCACCGCTAACTGAATTTGGGGACGAAGAAACGTAATTAATGTTTGGGATCGGTTTAAACAAATGTGCAATTTTGTCGTAGCAGCAGAAAAAAAGCAATAGTCATTTCTGTGTGCACAGCTAAATCGATCTCGCCTGAAAGAGGGAGAAAAACAATAAAAAATACTATATGATCATTTGCTATCAATTTAATTTACACAAAGGGCGTGCGAGGATATTATATTCAGCTTAAACATTGTATAAATATAAAGAGAAAAAAAAACATTTTTATGGAATAATTTTTCATGATCTTCTTGCATTTATGCTCGAATCATATTGAATGTTTCATCGTTTTTATTAAACCAGTATCATACGTAAGCATATCAAGGACTATAAACTGAGTTCAAATTTGATAGAAACGATTGTTTCATGTATTGCTTCTGTCTATATTTGTGGGTAAGTCATGTTCATATACGTTTTTTTCTATAATAATAATAATAATAATAATAATAATATACACACACATATATATATATATATATATATATATATATATATATATATGTTATTCACGTACGACTTAAAATGAGAAATAATATTTTTGAAGTAGGTTGTTCTGAAAATAATATCCGATATTAGAATCAACGTTTATTCTTGAATTAATGTATTTAAACTGTTTTTAACTAAGACACAATAGGGACCATTCACCTTTATATATATATATATATATATATATATATATATATATATATATATATATATATATATATATATATGTCATCGAGTTACAAGGTTATTTATGTCCTAACGAGGCATTTCGAAAGTTTTGGACACTAAGAAATATTTGGATACAGTTTCTTTATCGTCTTTGCAATGGAGTGTCTTTTGGCTTAAAAATATTGAAAAGAGGTTTGAAAAACGGATAGTCAATTGACGAGAGAACAGGGGGGGTATGGTGGATCTGAGACAATCTCTCGGTGAGCTGCTGCGGTGTCAACCGGGAATCCTGTGGTCGTGTATTGTCAAAAATCACAATTGTACCTCGTCGATTAACTTGTGTCGATCGATTTTGCGTAGCTGTATGTGAATTGCATTCACTTGCTGGCAGTAAACTTCAGCAGTGATGCTCTCTTTAGATTCAGGAAAGCTGTAACAGATACCGCTAATAGCGGACCAACAGTCAGTCACCATATTTTTCTGTTAGTGGAATTTGGTCTTCGGAAAATCTCTGGGTGACGTCTTAATGACCATTCCATTAAAGCGTCCCTTTTTGATTGTCATACATCCATTTTTCATCAAAACTCATTATTCGATCAAGAAATGGATAATTCCTATTTCGAAAATGCAGCATCGAATAGGATTAAATATCGACATTTTAGATATTCACTTAATTCATGCGGTCCTATTTTTCGAATACCATAAAATTGCCAATATTCTAGAGATGATCCAATATTGTTCAAAGGTTGGCACTCATTATCTGAAATATTTTCTGGCACTTTGTCGTGGATTTGTTCGACTAGTATTTTCAGAAGTAGATTGTAAATTGTAGATAGACGTCCTCTTCCGCCTTGAATTTCAAGACTCGTATCCCCACAGCAGAACTGCAGAAATCAGCGCCATCCATGCCTTGTTAATGCTAGCAGCAGCTTGAGAAGCATTGTGACAAATCTTGTATATAACATTTTAAGTTAAAACCTGCAAGATATTGATATAAAATTAGCAAGCAACTCTTTAGTCAGTTGAAATGAGTCATAGATCTTTTTACAGCTATTATAATAATCTATTAAAACACAAATTGTTTATTCTTAAATCGGATACTTTTTCCGGAGTAACGCAATATACTAGCATGAGTCAATATATAAAATGTCAAATTTAATTGGAGGTTATCCCAAAGCATGCGAAAATACATATCAAAAGATTTTTGCAAAATTGCTTCTATTTCATCCGTCTCGATCTTGCATGTGGTCATGCACACTTGTGTAGTTGGAGTATATTACTCAAATACGTTGTCTTTTTATCACGTGATCTTTGAACGGCTGAAATAGCTGTGTCTATTTCATGTGACCTAAGAGATGATATTGTGGTCCGATAAGAAAATTGTACGCTGGATTAGTCAAGGTAGACCATTTATTTGCGATGACTGTTTGTCTTGTGTTTAAGCTGTTGTGATGCCTTACAAATGGCACGTTGCAAAAGCACATCTTTCATCTACACTTGTATCCAATTTAGAAGAAGCGATGATTTGTGCTTCGACAATGTGCTAACGTAGAATTCGCAAATGGTAACATTGCTATTGGGCATAATCTCTAAATGCATGATTCCTTTCTGTCACGAAGCTCATCTTATTTCGCTCTTAGATTTCCATTAATCCATGTGACTCATATTCTTGCTTCACTTACATCAGGAACAGACATTCCATTAATATTCATTAATTTCCTGTGAAGGTTTAAAGCATTTTCTCCTTCTAAAAAGAGAAAATGAATGACTGATATTTACTTTAAATATGTATTCAAATACGCAACGATTTTCAAGGAAGATTACAGGGACGAAAAGAGGGGATAACACTATATGTGATTATTTTCTCATTACAAAACCTCTGATTTATAGAAAAAAGATGAATAAGAAAATAAAAAAAAACATGAGAATTCATCAAAAGATTTCCAACTTTATACTAAAGTAAAACAGATATTACATTTCGACCGTATATATATATATATATATATATATATATATATATATATATATATATGTATGTATGTGTGTGTGTGTGAGGGGGTGCAGAAATATAGTTTTAAGGTGTGCTATATTTAAGGAATAAAAGGCTCAATATCAGAGATAGAACGTATGTAAATATAAATATAAAAATGAACATTGAAGTCAGCACTCAGAGGCGACAGGCTGTTTCATGCCAGACGCAATCCTCAGACTCAATGTTCACTGTCGCTGTCAGGCAGTCTGCTGTCTGTTTCCCGATGGTAAAGCTCTATGTGTTCAAGCAGCGTAGGTATCAGTTGGTGCTCTCTCGCCGGACGGAGAATTCGCCGAGATAAATAGACAGTGTCCAATACACCGGTCGCGGTGGCTACGTAAATTTTGACATTTTGTCTGAGTGTACACGTTCGTGTTACCCACACTTTTGTTAGATTACGTCTGTGTAAATAACAATTCGCTTTTGAAGACAGACGCTTTATCCAGCTTCGTTTTTCCTGGTGGAAGCATTCCAGGAACTCTTTTTTTGGAGATAGTCATTAGCTACCTCGTGATACTCTCTCTCGACGCCTTAGAATCTTGTACTTTTCGAGTGGGGTTTGATTTCTGGAAATGTAAAAGTTGCAATGTAGTGCTTGGCCCAAACTTTCTGCACACGACATATCCACTGATGTAAATTCTGTCCTGCTGTGAGACGACCATACCCTTGGCACTTCCTTTAAAATCACTGCATATATTAAAAAAATAGTGAGAACGTTTTAACTCAGTGGTATCCGCAGCAGTTAATGATCAATCTGTACTAAGATATCTCACACTGAGTAACTTCGGTTCGTAACCACTGCGACAGTCCCGATACTTTGTCATCAAATCGGCCTATCTATCTATCTATCTATCTATCTATCTCTCTCTCTCTCTCTCTCTCTCTCTATATATATATATATATATATATATATATATATATATATATATATATATATATATATTATCTTTTTTCTCACCATTTTTTAGTTGGGAAGACTGTGGGTCTGACACAAAGCGATTTCAACCTGTTCTCTTTCTATCAAAATAACTCAAAGTATTTCTTCGGAGAAATTGTGTTAATATGGCTAAATATGTTACCAGAAAACATTGTAAAAAACTCAATTAGGTTAGTGTTTTTAGATGTTAAACATTTTGTACGACGAACAATTATCGCATGCTGTTACACAAATTTTGCTGTTACACAGGATATATATATATATATATATATATATATATATACCAAGTATAACATACAAATTGTTCAAATTGTTTCGAAACTGGACATCCGTATTCAATTTAATTTCAGTATTGTAAAGTTTATTATTGAAATTAAACTTGAATGCGGATAACCAGTTTCGAAACAGTAATTTCTGTGTCACGTTCGAATCATATGTTTAAGAAATTACTACATATATATATATATATATATATATATATATATATATATATATATATATATATATATATATATATATATATATATATATTCTTTAATTATTTTTCTTTGTACATTGAGCGAACACTTAATATTTTCGGGCTTTTGCAGTCACACATCAATCTGACTTTCTGATGACTTTTTGCACACGCAGTTTAAAACTTGTATCAGTAGTTAACATAAATACACCGGAAAATAGTTAAGAAAATAATATTAATGATCTGCCATGTTGTCATTGATCTCCTTTTTCTTTAGTGGGTCGCTTTGGCTTTGTTCCCTGTGAGTATTTTCTATTATTTATATAGTCAAGTGCTGATAAAACCTGACGAAACGAATAGGTAACTCCCGGTGGGTCCGTCTACGAAACTCGGGTTGCTAGAGGTACTATCAATCAGCTAAGTGGCAAACCTTTTTACTTGTATTAACTCTACAAACATACACGCACACGTCCATACTCAGGTATGTGCGCGCAAGCGCGTGTTTATGTCTCTGTGTTTTTATGTCTCTGTGTGTTACGTCTCTGGTATATTGGTTAAAGATCAAAAGGAAACACTTTTAATACACCCTTGAATATCTGACATGTAGTTCCATAAAAAATCGCGGAGACTTATATATTTACAAAAAAAAGGCATAGTACATGCTTTCAAAACGAATATCAAGCGTTCATAATATTAATTTTAAAGAGATATCAATACAAAGTAGAGCAATATTTATTTATGATAAATTATTACATTTGCACATTTAAGTAACCACTACAAAGATGCCATTTTGTTTTGATGCCAAATTCAGACATCTCGTCAGGTGTAGATTGGCGACTCATTTTTTGACCACCGCCCGATTAGATGAAAATTACACTTTTGTAGTGGTAACTTAAATTTTAAATGCAATAACTTATAATATATATATATATATATATATATATATATATATATATATATATGTGTGTGTGTGTGTGTGTGTGTGTGTATATGTGTGTATATATATATATATATATATATATATATATATATATATATATATATATATATATATATATATAAAAGTAGTTATTGAGGTCTATATCAAGGTATGGAAATTTGTTTCATGCTTACATGCAAACTTCAGGTCATGTCTAATGTGTTTTGGCTCGTCTATTTATGGTGTATTATGGGTTTTAAGGCCTGTTCTATTTCTCTAACGCTTATTGGACGGGCTCTAACGGTTACATTTAAAATTATTAAGAATCTATTGAGTATAAATAATCGTGCTTTCTAATGCGGTTATTTGCAGAAATTTTATAGTGCTGTTTTTTCCCGTTTTACTAATTAATTATTACTTAATTATTAAATGCGTATTATTTTTATAATATTTACTCATTACGTATTCATTCGTCGTTTGTTAATTTATTTATTAATACAATGTTTATTATTTAGTTAATTTGCATATTATTTATTCATATTTTTCTTTTATTTTATTTTATTTCGGTATTAGTTAAATTATTTAGCTTAAAGTACGTTAATTGTCCTACGCTGTATAAAATGATTATAGTTGCATTTTTCATCATGGTGTTTTACGTGTCATTCGTTTATAGTTTTCGATTTCTAACTGACATAATAAAAAAAAATTATCTGTATTTTGAGATTGCTTCTGGTCGTTTAATTAGCAATATATGTTGTTCTGGGAAAGTGATTATACGTAAATTCACCCCCAGACAGAATTTACATTTTTGTGATTTATTTTTGTAGGCTTATGTTGTCTTTATTATTTTCCATGATACATTTCGTGGAATTGGTTTCTCGCTTTAAATTCACGTTATATACTTAGAAAGCATTGTGTTTTTTTGCGTATTTTGTTTTTCTCAGGGTTGTCTTGTATGCGTAGTTTCCATCTTTCCCTGATCCGTCAGTTACTACTATAAATATTTGTTCATTGCTGACTGCTGATTTTATAGTAGCTTAGTATATTATATTGTTTTGCAATCATTTCCCATCTAATCGTCATTTGTATTATCCTCAATTTATTTGTAAAAGATAATTCATGAAATAGTTGATTTCATGACTCTACACTTATATCTCTTAGTCTTGTGTTTTTCCTATCTCTGCTAATCTTTTTTCGGCCATCCATTTTAACAAGCTCGGTAGGCGTGATATGAGCTGTTTTCTTCCTTTTGCAGTCAATATGCCCTGTGAATGTTAAATTTTCCAGACCCTCTTTCCTCATTATGTATCCTAGAAATCTCAGCTGTATCTGAGGTGATGTGTAAATGTACCGTGCGCTTTTTTTTTCTTTAAAAACTTCATCGTTGCTCACATCTCAGCATCCTTCGGTAAAACGACATTTGTTTTACTTCAAATTTTGCCTGCATCTATGTTTTTTTTTGTTTTTTTTTTACCCAGCTTTCATTCCTATATTGTTTAGTATAGTTTAACTATTAAGTAACAGTTAGAACTCTTTTCTTTGTTTCTAAGGCAATTTTTAAGTTTCTTAAATCTTTGCTTCTCCTTGAGAAGACGTCTTTTTTTATCCCAATGCTCCTCGTTGTCGCACTTTTTCTCATATATTTAAATTATTGTTCATGTATAACTTTGGTAGCAAAAAAATTATTTTTATAATAACATATGTAAATATAGCACAATCGAATTATTGAATTGAGGGACATTTGGTAAACCAATCCTATGGTCTCATGCTTTTTAAACAAGAAGATGGATTTCAACAGGTAGCATGCCAAGTGTCACACAAGTTAGAAAGTTTCTGAGTTAAATTCTTATGGGGGAGATAATTATATAATATGAGGCATTTTAGGATAGATAACAGGAACTCTTTTAAGGCGAGGACGTCAGGTTTTGTCTACTCCAGATTAGATATAGCAGCAATAGTTCATGTCTTTTATATGATCTGACGCTTGCAATGCTAGACCATCGCAGGAGATGCCAGAACAAATACTCTAATTAAGGCGAATTTTCAGGTACGTTAACTGGATTTGTATAGTGACATAGCGTAGTGGTTATCAGCGTGGAAAATGGGATTGGCCTGCCAAATGCAAGTTCCAAGCGATGCGGCTGAATTCGCTTCGCAGATATGCAGGATGCGATGGATAAATCGTCGTCTAAATTACCCAGAAACAAAAATTACACTGACATCTCATTTTACCAAAATTACACGAAAATATCTTGAAATACTAAGCAGCAGATTTCTTCAATAAAATCGCCATTGGCTTCAACCAGGGTATCAGACAACTTCAGAATCTCCTGCATCTCTTTTAGACGGTCTACTTGTTTAAGTTGATGAATGCTGCCATAATCCTTGCCTTTAATTCATCGTTGGTGTTACAAGGACTTTTGTTTCTCTCTCACTACATTGCACCGAACACATTATAATCAAGATGATAGCAGTCAAGACTGGGGTCTGCTGCTTATGTGCCATGGTGCAAAGACCTGTTGCCAGACATAGGGCCTTCCAGAAACCACTCTCTTGACTCAAGGAATTTGATGTAGGCACCGTGTTGAGTCTGAGGGCACCAACAAATTCGGGTGTTCTTTTCTTATCAGAACAATCAGAGTGAATTTCCGAGCTGCCGTCCATTCGTAATCACCATTAAACTCACCCAAATCTTTCCGAATCCTGTGCACTCTTCACAGACTGACAGCTAAACACTCTGAAATATTCTTCGTATTCGAGCTTCCGACGCAAATGTCAGGCATTACAGCATACCGCTTTCAAATTTTTATCGGAGTGAATTGCCTCATGGTACTGTTTTCTCACAGAAGGTGCCCAACTTACCCTACTATACATTTCAGTCGGCAAATTCAAAAACAAACATTGCGCATGCGTGAAACTAAAAGTAGAAAATGGCGACAAATTACTCCTCGTGCCTTGTAGAACAGAATGTCTTCTACAATATTATTCATGAATTGAGTAAGGGTAGGATAACTTTGAATTCAAACTAGTTCGATATATGGTTAGCAACAATTACCCCGTAAAAACTTTCTTCCTATAAAACACCACAGTAGCATTTCTGTTTATCATTTCACCCTAGGCAATACGGAAATTCCCTTATTACACAGATGTTTGCCGGGAGTGAAAATAAGAGAAAAGACTGAGTATAGGGAGTTTTGAGGAAAGAACAAAAGATGAACGGGATTTAAGAAGATGGAAGATGGCGATTGACGTTGCATTTAAATATCGATGATTCTATTTATCAGAGATGCAAGTAAACTAAAGGCAGTTACACAGTCTGGAAGTGTGCGAAAAAACCCAGTGGCGTAGAAGGGGTGGTTGCATTTAGCTATTTCAAAATCAAACAGTTGGGGCTTAGATTCCAATCCAGTTGCACATTTAAATTTATGTAGTCAGACACCAGGGAAAAACCTTTCAGAGCAGTTCCCATGAAAATATTTGTAGAAACGACAGTGGGAAGATACGTCGTTGAGAAATTTACTGATTACGAGACGTAACGTACTGACTCTGTTGCCCTATAATCTGTAGATGGGTTTAGATGTTTTATTCTGTCCATTCAATTCGTAGACGATGATGGCAGTTGTTTTATAAATACCAGCAGAAGGCCAGTGTTCTGAGTGGAATTCCATGCCAGTAAAGAATCTTTGATTTAAGAAGTGTTGATCTGTGGAAACCCCAATATGTATTGTGTTCAGTCTATGAGATGCCAAAGAAAGATGTTGTACTCGTTTTCACTTTGTAAAATGTCCTATGTTCTTAGATGGTTAATGTTGGAAGGTGTTATCAAGACATCAAGTGTATAATCCAGTCTCATATGTTAGTTGGTACACGATGTAAAAGACAGATTTAAATTATGAATATTACCATTTGTCATATCTTTATTTAGGAATTACACTTATAACCTGGATATGTTCTCAGTAGTTCTAATATCAGTTATGATTTGAAAGTTTTGAAATTAATGTATATAAAGTCAAACCAACCATCTCTCTTAAAGTAGGTGGAGAGGTTGCTGAATTTAAAATTAAATGGCATTTAATATTTTTATTTTTATTATTTGCATATAACATTTGACATTATGCAGATTTTGTTCTCAATTTTCTGCTCTGAAGTGAGCCTGGTTGAATTTATATTATACGGACAAAAACAAACGCATGACCGGAATTTATATAGGCAAAATCCCTAACATACGACGAAGACTGAAAGTTCGAAGAAAGATTCAAAACTACATACAGTACGATTCGGTATGAATTAATTTAATAGTCCAAAAATGAATAAAAATATATTTCACGTATGTAAACGTATCTCCTGTATTCTTTTCAGATGTTATTAATATGACAGGTGTTCATAGATTCTTTTCTTCATTATCTGTCTACATACATATATATATATATATATATATATATATATATATATATATATATATATATATATATATATATATATATATATACATATATATATATATATATTGTGTGTGTGTGTGTGGTTATACCTAATGTTATCCTCATTTGCTATGAATATTTTATTGATAGAGACGATAAATATTGAAACCTGTGTTTTCCTCGTCGAAACTGTTCTGACTTAGATACAAGATGGCAATCTAGTGCAAAGTTTATGTGTCCTTGATGAAACGTGAGAGAAAAGCGCCGAGAATGAATTAGTGACAGTAAGGTCAGATATCTGAATAAATATCTAGGTTTTCGTGATTTTATGTCCTCGATGAAACGATAAGCTATCTAATATCTTTTGTCACACTTTTTATTCCCGATTTCGGTCTTGAAAAAATAGAAAAACGCAACTTGTAAATAATAATTCATGTAAAAAATTCCGATATAAATAGTGAAACGTCTCCATAGCTTTTGTATTGTGTACATCATAAATTGTAATGCTATTAGAGTAATAATAAAAAACAGGCATATGAAATGGCAATTATTAACAAAAAAGACAAAAAATATCATAACAAAAACAAAGGGCTAATATAAAATATATATTACCGTAACTTAGTAGTAGATAAGTATAACAATTAAAACAGAGTTAAGACATTTTATCTGTCCTCTCTTATCAAAGATAATCGAGGATAAAGACTGCATACAGTCTAGTATATGCAAATAAAAACATCATAATACTTTAAATTTTAATCATCTTTATCCCCAACAAACTCTCTTTCTAATTTCAGGGAGATGGTAGGTTGGACTTTATATACACTGATTCTAAAACATTCAAATGATAATCGACCTTAGCACTATTCATCACTGAGAACATGTCCGTGTTTAAAGTTTAGCTACTAAATAAATAAATATATTACGATATATTATATAGTATCATCTTAATTTCTGAATCGTTATCTTTTAAATTCCTTCCGTTCGAGCACGTATATGACACTCCCCCTCTTCTTGCCATTCGAAGAAAATATTTAATCATTACGCAGGTATTTTTTTATAACCACTCCTTCCATCTCTCCGTTCTGCGGGTTTCAAATTTTCCAAACAGTCCTTCAAGTTAATGTGTCCGATAATTGTTAACTGTCTCTTGATAGTTTAAATATATGACATAGGATTTTCTTATATTTTTCGTTCACGTGTTCTGTACTACTAATTTAGCAGACAATGATGGCTGCTGTTGTATAAATACCAGCAGAAGACCAGCGACTAGCTGCGAGGGTGAGATAAACGACGTCGAAGCCTACTTAGCATTGAAGAGTGTCGGCATTGTCAAGTCTCTGGGAGTTGATGGTTTACCCTATGAATTGTACTTGAGGCTGTCGCACATCTTTGTTCCGATTTTGACTGTCGTGCTCAACAGCTGCTTCCGGCACGGGCCATCCCCAGTCGGATCACCAGGAGTGTGATCACACTGTGGGAAAAGAGCAAGGATGGTGGGCGGGATTTCGATGATTACAAGCCCATAACTCTGCTGAACACAGATTTAAATATTTTAGCCAAGATCCTGTCGGAGCGTTTGCAGTCATTTGCCGAGAGTGTGTTGGGACCCGATCAGAGGTGCTGTGAAGGGATGAACAATCCAGAAGAACCAGCATCTGATTCTCACGATCCTAAATGGTGTAAAAGACGAGAAAAAAAACTGCGCTGATCAATTTGGATCAGTCCAAGACATTTGATCGGGGTGACCATCGGTATATGGATGCTGTCCCGCAGGCCGCCGGATTCGAACCCGACTTCTGCAAGTGGATTAGCCTCATGTATCACTCGCTCAGTGCGCTGGCTCAGGTGAAGGGGAAGCAGTCGCGAGCTTTTGCGCTGTATTGATCGGTTCGTCGGTTTGCCCACTGTCGCCCATACTTCACGCCTTGGCGTTGAAGTCTCTGCTTTTCCAGCTGAGGGACGGGGCGTTCAGTCGGTCCCTAAGTGTAATAGCTGTCCCTTATAGGGCTCGAGACAGGGCTTTCACGTACAGCGATGACGTATCAATTTTCGTGTCGTGCTGCAGCAACATTGAGATGGTATAGAAGGCGCTTGAACGGGACGAAAAGGTCACAGGGGCCGATATTAAAAAGGCAAGACTTCCATCTTGAAAGGGGTTCTCTTTTCCGGGGCCATTTAGTTGGACGAACGGTCCTATCCGCATTCTTGGAGTGTGAACAAAATTGGTCAGAAGTACAGGCGTCGGTCTGATATTAGCTCCGAATGAGGTTGTCCTTGAAGGATAGAGCTGAGGCGTGTGCCACTTACGTCTTTTCTCTTATCCTTTTCTTTTACTGTTAGCTGTACTTCCTCTTTGCACGGACCATAGGAAGGCGATCGAGCGCTTGTTATTTACTCTCTTGTCGGGTGGGCGCAACCAGAAGGTTCGTAAAGAAGCCTGTGTCCAAAGTCTGTGTCATGGTGGGATGGGATTGCCACACTTGGTGAGTCATCGACACGTGTCGAGGTTGGCTTTCCTATTCGATTTTGGTGGGGAGGTTAGGGACGCCTTCTCTAGACTTCCTATCAATCTTCCCACTTCCTGCGCTAAACGCTGTCCTAGGATCGGGAAATTGTTGTCTTTCCTCAACGAGTGTCGAGCGGTCTTGAGGGCTTTTCCTCGTTCCAGTGATCTTTCACGGCTTCGAAATGCCTTGTAACGTGAATTAGTGGAGGGGTTCCCGTTGGCCGAGGTGCGCGATTTCTAGCCTTGGGCGCAAGCGACGAATTAACTCACTAACCCTGAGTTTTCGCTTACCTGGCGACTGATTCGAAACGAGCGATCTTTAATGACATGGTCTTCAGATGGGGCTGCGTCGATTTGCCCGACTATTACTGGTGGGACCTTGGTTTAGGCTTTACACGCCTTCATCTTCAACCTTCCTCAGGTACACCCTTTCTGGAACTTTCGGCAAGTTGACAGCCCGTATTGCTCCTGATCAACTTGTGCTCATCAATCTTGGATACGCGTGCGACAATGTGTCGCCTTCGTATTCCGGGGTGAATCGAATGGTGTTTCTGACGTTCCTAGCCGTGACAAGAATGCTAATCTCGATGACACGGAATGAGGGAATCTTGCGACGCGAACGCTATTCTCATCAGGCTCTGATCAGATTCTTTCAGTATCACCTGAAAGTGAAGATCAGAATTGCCAGAAATCTTTAGGTGTCAACAGATTTCAACGAAAGATGGGTGAATGTGGCCCGTTTAGTTCGTGTGGAAGGGGCTATACTTGAGTTCCCTTTTTAAGTCCTCTTCGTTACAACGGGCCGGTTTCCTGTGAAACCTCGCCTGGTTAAGTTAGACTCTCTTCTGTGTACCTAGTTAATGTCAGTGTCGTTCCCGGCCAATTCCCGGATCTTTACATCAGTTTTGAACCAAGTTTAGATTCACAACCTCTCCAGTTTTTTTTTTTTGGCTTCTTTTTCATCTCGACAGGTTCAGTCTTTGATTTCCCCACGCTGACATTTATTTTACGCTCCCTACTACCATGGAGAGTTACCTTCTTGATTCTCTCTGATGAGAGAATCCAGCGGCTAATCTTATTTTTGTGGTGTGAACGGTTCCTACTAACATCTGTTATTTTCTGTTTTACATTTGTTATATTTGTTGGTTACTGGCATTCATACCCTCCCCTCATTTCATATCATCTTCATGTATATATATATATATATATATATATATATATATATATTACGAAAGTCTTTACGTAGGAAATTTGTACATAAGAAGTTTTTAAATCATGGGGTTTATTTTGTAGGTTCCCTTTGTGTATGTGGTATACTTGTAGATGTAGGAGGAAAAGGCGAAGGATGTGTTATTTGTAATGAATGAATGGTTTGTGAATTTAATTAGCTAATTAGGATAGTTAATGATCACCAGCCTCCCCCCACTCCCTACTTTTTCGTCCATGTACCACAATTATTGCATTTCGCAATAATATTTACATCATTAGCAAATTAAATAGTGAAATTTCTGCATGTTTGCAATTTTGTTTATTTGTAATGTTGTATGTTATGCTATGGCAATAAACTGTTAAATGCCGTAACAAGTACCATCAAATCACATCATTAGCGAAGGATTGCGTATATGTTAAAATCGATTGCGTATATGCAAAAATCGAATTTTCGGTTTGTTGGTGACTTGTTTCAAGATCTGAAGTAAATTATTTACTTTTTCATTACATTTGAGCAGAAGTTCATCAATTTAAGACAACACAACATAGGGTTACAATAATGGCATAACCTAATGTGTGTGTATATCTATCTATCTGTCTATCTATCTATCTATCTATCTATCTATCTTTCTCTTTCTATACACACACACACACACACACACACACACACACACATATATATATATATATATATATATATATATTTGGTTGGATTAATGTGAGTTTGTGACTGGGTTTCACGCTTTTGCGTGTTTGTCTGACGATCGCAAAAGCGTGAAACCCAGAGTCACAAACTCACATCCATCCAGCCAAATATGTTAGATCTATCTCTGATATTGAGCGCTTTCTAATAAGTACCGCGCATATAATATATAAATAATTATATATATATATTTATTTATATTTATATATACACACTTTTCACACACGCACACACACACACACACACACACACACAGACACAGAGCGGTACCCCGCCTCTCTCACCAGTGGATTTGTTGCCAAGGTGAAATAGCAAAGAAGGAAAACAGAACTGAACTGCAGACTATCCACCCAAACGATTCGTTTAAATTGGTGAAGGTTTGTTTAGAACCATCATTTAGTGGATAGTCTGCAGTTAAGTTCTGTTTTCCTTCTTTGCTATTTCACCTGGGCAACAAATCCACTGGCGAGAGAGGCGGAGTACAGATGTGTGTGTGTGTGCGTGTGTGTGCATGTGTGTAAAAAGTGTGTGTATATAAATATAAATAATTATATATATATATATATTTATATATTATATGCGCGGTACTTATTAGAAAGCGCTCAATATCAGAGATAGAGCTAACATATTTGGTTGGATTGATGACGCTCAGTTTATTTATTAAACTCTATATTTATTTATTTTCGTCTACCGGTCTGAATGTTCGAGAAATCATATTAAAGAAAAAAAAATATGATCTCTTCCAGGATTTGAATGTGCACACACACACACACACACACACACATATATATATATATATATATATATATATATATATATATATATATATATATATATATATATATATATATAAAAGTGAACATAGAAGTCAACACTTAGAGGCGACAGTCTGTTTCATGCTATATGCAATCGACAGTCTGTTTCATGCTATATGCAATCGTCAGGCCTGACGATTGCATATAGCATGAAACAGACTGTCGCCTCTAAGTGTTGACTTCTATGTTCACTTTTATATTTACACACGCTCTATCTCTGATATTGAGCACTTTATCCCATAAATATAGCCCACCTTAAGACTATATTTCTTCATATATATATATATATATATATATATATATATATATATATATTCAAAATGTGTGGATGGTTTTGCACAAAATCTTCACCACTATAATCAAATCTCATGTGCTGGTGTCGGGCTGTCGGTTCCTAGGAACTGATCTGCTTGACCCTCATACGTCGAATTCGACTGCATCCTATGAGGAGCTACCATTAATCCTGGCATGCTATCACCGTTCAGCCACAAAGAACGTCCGGCTGAACAAACAATGCCAACATATCGTAGGGAAATGGATTACATACTAGAAATATTTAATTTCATGTTTATACCATATTTTTTATGGATACTATTATTTAAGTGAATTTTCTGTTCTTTAATTAAACAGTATAAATAATTTTATTAGCGCCAGCAAAATGAAGTCTGGTGCTAATAAGATAATGTTACATGTATAATAAAAAAAATGTATACATTATATATTAATGAGATACAGAACTTTTTCGCTCACCGGTATGACGATTCTGAGTTTCATGAAAAGCACGAACTTCAATGCTGAGATAAGAGTGGCCGATACATAATTTAAATTTTGCTATATTCACCGGATTATCGTAATACTAGACCAGACTATATTATTTACACGGATTGTTAAAAACAATAAGCATAATTATAGAAACAAATATGTAAAAGCACACATCAACTAAACTTATATACTTCAAGTTAAAAAGACTTGTGAGCTAGATATAAATATATACATCTTAGTGATTATAAAAAATACAAACATCCTCACAATTATCATGGAACATTTAAATATGCAAATAAGATATATATATATATATATATATATATATATATATATATATATATATATATATATATATATATATATATATATATACTTGTTTTTGTTTATGTATATGCTATGTTAAAATAAAAAAATGGTGTGTGACGACGAGATAGATCCGCTTTAGAATATTTTCAGCATAAACCAATCAGAAAAAGCATAAAAACGAGTCGATCATGTAATAGTTCTTTGTACCAATGTATTCGTTACGTGGGGATTTAGTCTTACGACCAGATCAAGTTGAAATCCTACTTCAAGTAAAGCAACGTCGAGCCTGGTCAGGATCTAGATATCTGACCGCTTGTGAATACCAGCTTTTGCAATCTTGGATTTCTGAGTGGTGTGATGGATAATGACTCGGACTTTTTTAATCGGAGAACGGAGATCCAATTCCAGTTGTTTTTTTTTATATTCATATACACAGAATTATAATTAGGAAAGTATTGAATTCACTTCTTCTCCCTCAGCTATCGGTTAATTATTAAAACATGTATCACGAAATAATTATCGACAAAAAATTCTTATAATCTAATATTTTAAGGATTTAAATAGCCTGCAAATGGTTGATAAGCTTTAGTAAATCGAATCAACCAGCCAATCGATAGGGCTTATATTAACCTTCATTACGCGCGTTAGGTTTCAAGGCTGACTGCAGAAAACGTAAAGAATAATTTCATCGATCTCTGTTGGAGTATAAATTTTTCATTCTCTGCCATTTTTTCTCTAATTTTTTTTTTTCAGAGCGACCATGCGTTAATCCTTTGTTGTGAAATTTTTCGCAAAATTATTATTTATGAAAAAATATTATTTGTATAAAAAAGGGAAATGTAAATTATATTCACTTTATTTATTCTTTAATCTTTTTTCTTTTCTTTTTGAATAAATGAATGCCAGCGATATTTTAATCCATAATTGAATAAAAAGAAAATAATATTAAAGCACCTATCTCATTATAACGGCTTAAAAATAAGTAAAAAATCAATGAAAACATAAAAATGGAAACCTTTGCTATCAAAATTCAATATTTAAGCATAATGAAAATAAATGAGAGTTTAGTTCTAGTCAGACAGACAGAATTTTCATTTCAAATTTCATTCTGAATTTATATATATTAATTTGGTGCAAAAATAATGACGTAATAATGTCGTTTTTGACCTTAAAAATACGTCAAAAAACGACATTATTACGTCATTATTTTCCACCAACCTAATATATATATATATATATATATGTAGATAGATAGATAGATAGATACACACACATACGCAAACACACACACACACATACATATATATATATATATATATATATATATATATATATATATATATATATATATATATATATATATATATATATATATATTGCTTCGTTATATCAGATTTTAAAGTGTAAGAGTTTAGACATTGATCAAGAATACAGATTATGGGCAAACCGCCTGCATACGAATAGAAAATGAGTTAGTACGGAAAACATAATTGAGCGTAAAATTCACTTACAGCGAGACTATATTAAAAAACTGGTAGTCTTCCTATGAACGACTATCAGTGAATTCAATTTTCAAAGATACGCTGATGCTAGAAATTTGATGGTATACACAGCAAAATTTAGGGAATCATATCCCAGGTATAAAAGACAAATAAGAAAGAAAGAGTAAGTTGCAAACAGATAGAATGTTTAGGTTTTTTTAAAAGAAATATAGCCAAGATATGCACTACATTTGGAGACGTCAATATTAAGCATGTACAAATATTACATAAGACGATTGAAAATGCAACACCAGAATACGAAGCTGCATCAAAATAGCAATCATGGATCAGTAGAATTCTTATTATGGATTCAGCTTATATACCATCGATGTTTTCATTCAAATTCCAGATTATTGTTTCTGTTTTATAAAATTATATTTACCATAATTACTTGTTAGAGAATGTGTATTTCCCTTTTTAAGGTCTTTCTTATCTCATCTATATATATATATATATATATATATATATAATTATTTATTTAAAAATATGATTCCAACTCGCTACATACGAGGTCTCATGTTTCAGATCCAGAGCCGAAAACTTCAAAATAATATTTGAATTAACTTGAGTTAAAGTAGACTCTGTTCCATCTTCAAGCGAAATTTTTTTTTGAATAACTTATTTCTGAAATTTACGAGTTTTAATAGTATATTCAAAAGTGAAGTCAAAAATTCCCAAAAAAATTTCGCTTGAAGATGGAACAGAGACTATTTTAACTCAAGTTAATTCAAATATTATTTTGAAGTTTTCGGCTCTTGTTTTGAAACATGAGACCTCTTATGTAGCGAGTTGGAATCATATTTTTAAATAAATAATTATATTTATGCTCTACTTTCGTATCGAGCACTATTTTTTAAAAATAATAACAAAAATACTAAGGAACTTTGGATTATTTACCAAAACAGTTTCTTTCCTATTTTCTATAATATTTTCACACACACACACACATATATATATATATATATATATATATATATATATATATAATCGTCGGATCCTCCCTCATTATCAGTATATTGGCTTTAGCGTGGAAGAAGGATCCTTGTCCTATTAGTAGATTCGTTTATGGATTTATATGGAATCCTGAAAGTAATGCCTATTCCTACACATCTGTCTATGTAAATGCATGATGCATTGTCTAAGCAAGGAGTAAACAGAAAAGGTCTCTTATTTCCTCCTTGTTATACTCCTGATGAGATTTGAAAGATTTTGATATTTATACCGTATACATCTATCCAGTCTTGTCATGCATTTGCGGACCGATAACGTTCCTCAATTAGATGACATTGGATTCGGAGCTCGGAAAGCTCTTTCTAATGGATGAGAATATCGTCTATATTGATGTTTCTATAAGATACATTGACGGCGAGTGTAGCAGATATAAAATTTCGTATTAGAGAGTTAATTAATTTCATACAGATTTTTTGATGAGATATATGTCATCATTAAAATCCTTACCAGAACGAAAACCAAATAGGATCGTAAAGAACTGACTCTCAGAAGAGTAAGAGAGCTAGTTAATATAATGTTCATTAATAATTTCAGCTTAATGGATTTCACTGAGATACCTCTCTAGAAAATACGATAAAATAATATTATCCTGCGTATAATGACTTGTATTGAATAGTCGAATAACATAATAAACCAGAAAATGTACGCATTGCCTTCCATTGAAAATATATACAAAAATATACAAAAATATACAAATATATACAAATATATACAAAAATATACAAAAATATACAAATATATACAAAAATATACAAAACTATACAAAAATATACAAAAATATACAAATATATACAAAAATATACAAAAATATACAAAAATATACAAATATATACAAATATATACAAAAATATACAAAAATATACAAAGGGATACACTTTAATTACACTGCAGAACAATAGTGGTTAAATAAAAGACAGGACGTCGGTGATCAGAGTCGTTGTCCACACTTCTTGTAGGTGCATACGCTCTCTGACAAACATGAACATTTTTCTACCATTCGTAGAGTCTATCTCTCTCTCTCTCTCTCTATCTATCTATCTATCTATCTATCTATCTATATATATATATATATATATATATATATGTGTGTGTGTGTGTGTGTGTGATAAAATTATATTTTTATGGTATATTTTTGGGCAAAAGTGGTCAATAGTAGTGATGTAAATTATATTAGGTTGGTGCAAAAATAATATCGTTTTTTGAAGTATTTTTAACGTCAAAAAACGATATTATTTTTGCACCAACCTAATATAAAACAATATGTAAGAGTGGAAATCGGGGTCAACGCCGAATGGCGACAGTTTGTTTCATGTTCCAACGTTATCTCCAGACCAACAGAGTGCTATCAAGCATGAAGCAAACTTTCGCCAGATAGATAGATAGATAGCTAGATAGCTAGATAGCTAGCTAGCTAGCTAGCTAGATAGATAGATATTCTTTAAATTCTCTAAATTAGGATGAATGTGTGCTCAATACTGGAGAGCGTTTGTATGTAGAAAATGGATTAGACATAGCAATCAATGTTAACTAGCCAATTTTTACCAAGAATATATCTTTTGTAGCGTGAATCAACCAATAACAATGCACCTTCGCTATCTACTATATAAGTATATATGTATATATTTGCGTGTGGTCTAATGGATAGAGGATGTCAGTTATCAGTTAACAGTTATCTCCTGCTAATTTACCCTCAATGACACATGGCACAGTGGATAAAGGCGTAGGTTAGATCCAGTGACAGACCCAAAGAGCGTGAGTTCAATACCCGGTTAAGGCAGTGGAGAACTTTCAGAGGGAAAATTAGCAGGATAACTGATAACTGACATCCATCAAACATGGCACATGGAACTAGAACAGTCTACCCCGGCGATCGAAATAAAGGGTTCAGTTCGAAATTCCAACCACCTGAAGAAGGCCGAAACGTTGTGACAAATGTGGCGTCAAAGATGAGGACAATAGTCCGACTAATGTAAATTCTGTACATAATACCTCATCTCAGAAATATAGACAGATTCGCTTCAGCTTTTAACCCTGTACTAAGTAGCCACTGATGTGTACGGCATTTGTCTACATTAGCTTGTTTGGTACTGGCTTAATATTGACCGTGAATAGGTTTATTTTAACATCGTTTCTCTATCTGGTAGACTGCATTTGCCTTTGGTTCCTTTTCGTTAAGGTTTTTGCACCTATAGTAAGTATATTATATTTCGGCCGCATTTTATCAACCTTTGCAAAAACTATATATATATATATATATATATATATATATATATATATATATATATATATATAATTCATTCGCAGACAATACTGTGTGTTTAAATATATATATATATGACACGAATACGAATACGAATGACATATATATATGTGTATATGTGTGCATATATATATATATATATATATATATATATATATATATATATATATATATATAATTATTTATTTTTAAAGAAAAAAAAATTATAACATAAATATGTTATAAAACACTACAAAAATAGCCATTTTGTTTCAACACCCTCGGTGTCTTATCAAGTGATGACGTTGAATGTAAAATAAATGGTTTTAAAAGTTTCAAATTAATTAATATTCTATGCAAGGGGGAAACGTTGTTACAAAGGCTAGATGGACCAATCAGAACACAAGTACAGGAAAATTCAAAAAGCTCGATAACGAAGTCATGTTATAATATCTATTCAGATGTTTAGTATTAAAAAATAATTTATTCTAACGAATAATTACTAAATTATATGATAAAATTTAATATTAAAATTTAAAACTGCTAATTACAAAATCAAAATTTAACATTTATTCGCTATCAAGTTTACAACTATAAAATTACTGAGGAGAAAAGAAGAAATATATATGTTATTCAATTTATTTTTTCATTGAAGTTACTTTAGCTATATTTAATATCCGGTCTTTTTACAATGTATACATTTTAATCCTCATGGTGTGTAAATGGGGTCCTAAACTCACGCGTAAAACAAACGCAGTCAGATTCTAATACATAAGCACCAAGACATATACACACACAAAAAAGGGACAAGACAGAGAACATCTCCACGGTCTGTCATGTAAAAAAAAAGGGGGGGAGAAGGAAAACCAACACACACGTACATACATACATAATTAAAAGTGGATGCACTTTCCATACACATAGATACATATAAATACATGCACACACATCCACAGACATTGACCCAGACAGTTGGATACCCCAACCGATAAATATTTAAGACAGAAAATGTCATTGCATGAATGTTAACAACCTATTGAAATCTAACTTAAGCGAGTAAATATACAAAGATAAAAATGATTAAAATTAATATTATTTAATATATTAAAATAGTGTATGTAAAAGAAAAAAAAAAACGGACATTAAAGTCAACACCCATCGGTAACTACGATGTCCACCTCATATACATATAAGTATATACACAAACACACACACACATACACACACATATATACGCATACAAACATATATATATATACACATATATACATACATATACACACATATATACATATATATACATATACACATACATATACACATACATATACATATATACATACACATTCACACATACTCACACATATACATAAATATACATACATACATACACACCGAAATATCTACACATACATACATAAACATATACATACGTATACATTTCCATGGTATCAAGTACACATACACATACATACACATATACATATATGTACCCATAAATATACACACACATATGTGTACACATACTTACAAATAAATACATATATACACAGCAATACACAAAAATAAACATATATACACACATATATACTAACTCATGTGGCCGTAATGACATACCCAAGTTTCCCTACCTACACGTACACATAAACAATTTCATATATAGTAGGTGTCAATATACATATATACAACTGCAAACCTACATAAGTAAACACGCACACACATATATACATATATATACATACACATACATAGAAACATATACACACACACATATATATACATATATATATATACATATATATACACATACATACATGCATACACACATACAGAAATATACATACACATGAATATCTACATAAAAATACTTATCTATAGTAATAAATACACATATATAGGTACATACACATAAATGCAACGACATTTGATCAAAAACATATATAAATATACAGACATACATACACATACATAGGCATAGACATACTTCGATATACATGCAAACACAAAGATACATGTATCCTAACATACATATATAAAAAAAACAAAAAACAAAAAAAAACATCCATATCAACATAAATATACGTAAATAAAATTAGGTACACAATATAACAATACACATACAAACATATACACACACACACATATATATATATATATAAGGATACATACACATACATCTACATATATTCACATATATACATATATATATATACGTACATATACATATATATATATATATATATATATATATACCTACACATACATGCACACATACATGCACACATACATACATATATATATATATATATATATATATATATATATATATATATATACACATACATATACATACACATACACCTACACACATATATATATATATATACACATACACACATACATATATATACACAACTACATAAACATGCAGACACTTACATATATACACACATAAAAAATATATATATATACATGCATATAAGGATACATACTAACATATATATACACACACATAACCACATCTACAATTACATATACATACTCATATACACCAATATTTTTAACCTCTTTTCTCCTTCTCCTCCTTTTCACCTTCTTACTTTATATGTATGAAATTATTAGATTTAAAAACAAGGCTGATCTCTTAAATCAGAGATATGAACTAACGGTTAATTGTAAACACCGTTATAAATTTAACTTATTATAGGGGTCGTATACTTTAAATGATAATGATACGTAGCTGTAAGTTGAATAGATTATAACTTTTATTACCTGATGGTCAATCTGACGATATGAATGTGTATGGTATAACTACATAATGTTACTCATTTTTCTGTATGTGTATGTATATATATGTATATATTTATGTGTAGTTATGTGTGTTTGTACTGCGAAATGTGTATGTTTGTATTTTAATGTATTAATATGTTGCTAAGTTTTGTATATATATATATATATGTATATATGTATGTGTGTGTATTTGTTTGTGTGTTTATAGATATATGTGTGCATGTGCATGTATGTATGTATATATATGTGTATGTGTGTGTGTATATATATATATATATATATTGATATATATGTATATTGACACCTACTATATATGAAATTGTTTATGTGTACGTGTAGGTAGGGAAACTTGGGTATGTCATTACGGCCACATGAGTTAGTATATATGTGTGTATATATGTTTATTTTTGTGTATTGCTGTGTATATATGTATTTATTTGTAAGTATGTGTACACATATTTGTGTGTATATTTATGGGTACATATATGTATATGTGTATCTATGTGTATGTGTACTTGATACCATGGAAATGTATACGTATGTATATGTTTATGTATGTATGTGTAGATATTTCGGTGTGTATGTATGTATGTATATTTATGTATATGTGTGAGTATGTGTGTATGTGTATGTATATATGTATATGTATGTGTATATGTATATATATGTATATATGTGTGTATATGTATGTATATATGTGTATATATATATATATGTTTGTATGCGTATATATGTGTGTGTATGTGTGTGTGTGTGTGTGTGTGTGTGTATATATACTTATATGTATATGAGGTGGACATCGTAGTTACCGATGGGTGTTGACTTTAATGTCCGTTTTATTTTTTTTTTTTTTTTTTACATACACTATTTTAATATATTAAATAATATTAATTTTAATCATTTTTATCTTTGTATATTTACTCGCTTAAGTTAGATTTCAATAGGTTGTTAACATTCATGCAATGACATTTTCTGTCTTAAATATTTATCGGTTGGGGTATCCAACTGTCTGGGCCAATGTCTGTGGATGTGTGTGCATGTATTTATATGTATCTATGTGTATGGAAAGTGCATCCACTTTTAATTATGTATGTATGTACGTGTGTGTTGGTTTCCCTTCTCCCATTTCCACCCCCACTTTTTTTTTTTTCATGACAGACGGTGGAGATGTTCTCTGTCTTGTCCCTTTTTTGTGTGTGTGTATGTCTTGGTGCTTATGTATTAGAATCTGACTGCGTTTGTTTTACGCGTGAGTTTAGGACCCCATTTACACACCATGAGGATTAAAATGTATACATTGTAAAAAGACCAGATATTAAATATAGCTAAAGTAACTTCAATGAAAAAATAATTTGAATAACATATATATTTCTTCTTTTCTCCTCAGTAATTTTATAGTTGTAAACTTGATAGCGAATAAAATGTTAAATTTTGATTTTGTAATTAGCAGTTTTAAATTTTAATATTAAATTTTATCATATAATTTAGTAATTATTCGTTGGAATAAATTATTTTTTAATACTAAACATCTGAATAGATATTATAACATGACTTCGTTATCGAGCTTTTTGAATTTTCCTGTACTTGTGTTCTGATTGGTCCATCTAGCCTTTGTAACAACGTTTTCCTCCTTGCGTAGAATATTAATTAATTTGAAACTTTTAAAACCATGTATTTTACATTCAACGTCATCACTTGATAAGACACCGGGGTGTTGAAACAAAATGGCTATTTTTGTAGTGATTTTATAACATATTTATGTTATACATTTTTTTTCTTTAAAAATAAATAATTATATCTGCTCTACTTTGTATTGAGCACTCTTTTAAGAATAGTAATTGTTGGTTATTGGAATTCATTCCATATACACCAATCATATACTTGGGTATATATATATATATATATATATATATATATATATATATATATATATATATATATACGGACATTTTTTGCACTCCAATAGTCTCACCAAATAGAAAAATGTAAAAATGCTAGAAAAACAAAATATAAACCTGTCATTTTCAATGGAACATGTTTGAAAGAAAGTTTGAATACCAAATATACCTTATGTGTGCATGTGTATGTAGTTTGCGTCTGCTACTGACATGTAGTCGTGCCATTTAGCTATGATGATAAGCGTCGCTAAGCTAGTTTCGTGCCGAAATAACTTTTGAAATTTAATATGAGAATTAAATCCTCCATCTTCTCCCTGCGTTTTATAAAGTTCTACGAAATGAATCTATTGAATCTGTCCTGTCTTCGAGCCGCAAGACAGGAATGCGCCATTGAAAGTGTAAAGTGTTGTCTTTTTATCAGACTTCATAATCATTCTTTTAAGCGTTGCTTTTGCTTTCCACTTTGTTGACTGAGTGTTAAATTTCAATGAATATTCACTTTTCTTCCATTTCTTTTCTCTGTTTTTTTTTTCTCTCTCTTTCTTTCATTGCTTTTTTGTGTTATTTCATCACCTGGAGTTATGTTTTGGGGCGTGACCTCAGGTCTGGATGTTGTGACGTTAGCTTTTGGCAAAAAATTCTGAGAATAAAGGAATTTTAAAATGATAAAGAGAGAGAAAGAGAGAGTTAGAGTGAGAGAGAGAGAGAGAGAGAGAGAGGTGGGGACGAGAGAATGTGTATATTTTAACCGTTAGAACAAATGTAAAAAAGTTACATCATAAAAAAGATGAAAATCATAACATAGATAAATAATCAGGTGAGAAGTATACATGTTCTGGCGGAATCCATAATCAGATTATATATCATAATCCATAATCAGATTATATATCGCCACAAGTTGCATACGAGTTAGTTATGTAACAAACTTAACATTTCTTATTATGTTACAATTCTGCATTCATTCACTTATATATTTACATATAAACACTTGAATACTGAAAAATAGAATATTATTTATATTATTAGCATTAATCTTTTTCATTTATATCTATTGCATATTGTTGGGAAATTGGCTTTAGTTTATACGTAGACATCGTAGCTTACATATATCACGGCTACATTTGTTATCCAAAATTTTCAAAATAAACTGCATATTGAATAATATTTTATAATTATAAGAGTAATAGATTGTGTGACTTTCATGTTATAACTTCTAAATTTTAAATTATTTATATTAATATGTCTAAAAGATACATAACAATAAATGTCTATATGGGTCTGGCTTGGCCTCATGGGAAACATGTCAAAACATTGTTTTGTTACTTAATGTCAATTCTATATAATTCAGGATAGTTAAATATCGATAATCCTTGTTTGTGTCTATAATAGATAGATATTAGTCGCTTATATTTGGGTACATAAGCATTTAATATATTCAGTGATAGGTAAAATGGATCAGTCCTATTTGAATATAAAAGCATTTATGTTGTTCAAGAATAGAACAATACTGATTGATTAAAAGTGCATGTCTAAGAATTTACTTGGTTCAAATAACCGTAAATATTGGTCGTCTATACGTGAGTCTGTGAGAATTTAAATATTTCTTGGATACGTACTAGTCGTTTATTTTTCAGTTTATTTTCTTTAGTATATATTTCCTTTTAGCAGAGAATTATCTCTCTTTTGCTTATGCGTTGGAATATACTATTCCCTGGCGGTAAGACAAGTGCATTTTTTATTAACAATGTGTGTAATAAAACTAATAAATATATTAACAAAATAGAACAATAATATATTTTATTCTTGAAGATGTGCTCATTGTATAAATTTGAATACTTTTAAAAGTTGATTTTATTAACATGTCTACTGCTCATATTTTAAAATTACTTGAATCAACTGTTTTAAATGTTTAAACATAATTATAATCTAATCGTACATTTAGTGCTGGTGTTAATAGAACGTTGCTCGATGAAGATTACATTGTGCATGAAACTTCAAATACAGCTATCGGTGAGAGATAATATATATATATATATATATATATATATATATATATATATATATATATATATATATATATGAAGAAAAATATATGAAGTTTTTCAAAGTTAAAATAAAATTCTCACTTAAAATTTTGAAAAACTTAGCGTTGCGTCTTTGCACGTTCCGAGATTGTTCATAACCGTCATTAATAGCAGATATTCAAAAAACATCTTTCGGTCGACAAACAAGTATTTCATCTTCAAGTAAATGCGGATATTTACAAGTACTTACTGAATTTACCATAAATAATTGGTTCTGTATTTAGATTTAAATAATTTGTCGAATTTTTGAAGTTCGATCTATTATAATTAATCGGGTCACTTATAGAAATTATGAAATAATATAACTCTAAGTCAGTTGTAATATATATATATATATATATATATATATATATATATATATATATATATATATATATGTGTGTGTGTGTGTGTTGGGGGGTGTTTAAATTTAACATTAAATATATATGCCCTTTGAAAATGAAATAATATTAGCCTGATTCTATAATATTCTAAAAGGTAATGAAGAAGACAATGTATGACTACGACGTACCCCGAAAACTCTTTCATTCTGTAAGCATGGCGAAGAGAGCTGAGCTTAACGAAAATCTCCGAATGAAGATAGTTGATGCGTACAGAAAGTGTCATGCGTTTAAATGTTCCTAGATCGTTAATTTCTAGCATTATCAAAATTTACAACGAGACTCATTGTGTCGAGAATATATTAAGTACTGGCAGAAAACGGCTTATTTCTGAAAGAATGAAAAGGAAAATTGTTATGTTATATGTCTCAAAGGATCCTCACTTATCGACAAAGGACATTTTCAATGATGTAAAGTTATCTGTGGCGAATTTATCGACTAAGACAGTCACAAGATTATTTTATTTCAAGTCCGCGGGAATTCACCTGCTTACGGCTAAACACCTAAAATGCAGATTAGCTCATGCTAAGGAGATATTTGAAACATGGTAGTAAACACTGTAACCCTGGTTTATGGTCAAATGAAACTAAACTCAAATTATTTGTTCACATGATCCCGTTATGTATGGCGGAAAATAAATGAAGCTGACAAACCAAAAAATTATTCTCCCTACAATTAAATACGTTGGTGTGAGAATTCTGCGCTGGGGATATTTTGCTATTTCTAGACAAGCAAACTAGCAAGGGAACTGCATATCATAGATAAAGAGCAATATTGGGCTATTCGCAAAATTAATATAAAACAATGTGCAAGAAAGCTTTATTTGGGGCTTCACTGGATGTTCCGAGATGAAGATAACCCGAAACACACGACACGAATTGTTACAAATACTTAAATGACAGCAAACATAAGGTTTTCGCGTACCTCGCAAAAAGTCCTAATCTAAATCTCATTGAAAATTTAACTGCATATATGAAGAAAAAGTGGCGAGAAAGAAGTTCTTAGAATTTTTTCTTGTTATTCTTAAAGCATTTTTCATCTTAGCCTGCCGTTGTTATTTCTAAGTGCGTTCGGTGAAATGCATTATTATTATTATTATTATTATTATTATTATTATTATTATTATTATTATTATTTCCATTTCTGCAATGGACACACTACCTCCCAAGTCTACAAGCCCAATCATTTTGTAGCCATTTTTTTTTCTTTTCAGATTTGACTATTATGTCCAGCCTATTTTCTTTAAAATAAAGATAGTGCAATCTAACAGAATTGAGTTGACTTCAATTCGTTTTTTGACGCTAAAAATACGTCAAAAAACTTCATTATTACGTCATTATTTTTGCACCAACCTAATACTTTAATTAGCATTTGGAAGAGATCTGTCGCAATATCAATTCACCTTAGGTTTATGCGGTCGTATTTTCCGTCATTTGTTAAAGTTTTTTAAAAAATATCTCATCTTTTAAAAAGATGAGATATTGTGATATGATAATTTGATATATGTTTTAAATAATACATGAATTTAGGATTTTTTATGTAAAATATAAGCTGGCTGAATTTTTGATATGACTGACGGTAATCTATCTATCTATCTATCTATCTATCTATCTATCTATATATCTATCTATCTATCTATCTATCTATCTATCTCTCTCTCTCTCTCTCTCTCTCTCTATATATATATATATATATATATATATATATATATATATATATATATATATACATATATAGTTAGTTAGTTAGTTAGTTAGTTTATGAAAAACTAGGTAAACCGTATGGGTAAATCTAAGGAGGATAAAATCCAGAGAGCTCAATGTAAATCCAGAGCAAATAATTTAAATAAAAACTGACCACTTTAAGGTTCCATGTAATAAATTATTTCACCACAGCCCTTTTAAAAGAACTGCGGATCATCAAACATTTGGAAGTAAAGTCTGATGATCCGCAATCCTTTTAAAAGGGTTTTGGTGAAATAATTTATTACATGGAACCTTAAAGTGGTCAGTTTTTATTTTATATATATATATATATATATATATATATATATATATATATATATATATATATATATATATATATATAAGGTGGGTGCAAAAATAATATCGTTTTTTGACGTATTTTTAACGTCAAAAAACGATATTATTTTTGCACCAACCTAATATATATAATTAAGTAATTAAAATTTTGGTAAACCGTATGGATAATCCTAACGAGAATTAAATCCGCAGAGCTCAATGTTAAATAAGAGCGATGAATTTAATAAAAACAGACAAATTTAAGGGTCCACAGGTTATAAATTGTTTTCACGGTGAATTTCTTTTTCACTGGCTCATCAGACCACACTTAAATTTAAATTCATTTTTACACCATTGGAAGTGTGGTATAATGATCCAGGAAATTAAATTATATATATATATACATATATATATATATATATATATATATATATATATATATATATATTTGAAAATATTGTAGAAAATAGGAAAGAAACTGGTTTGGTAAATAATCCAAAGTTCCTTAGTATTTTTGTAATTATTTTTAAAAAATAGTGCTCGATACGAAAGTAGAGCATAAATATAATTATTTATTTAAAAATATGATTCCAACACGCTACATAAGAGGTCTCATGTTTCAAAACAAGAGCCGAAAACTTCAAAATAATATTTGAATTAACTTGAGTTAAAGTAGGCTCTGTTCCATCTTCAAGCGAAATTTTTTGGAGAATGACATTTCTAAAATTTACGAGTTTTAATAGTATGGTCAGAATTGAAATCAACAATTTCCATGTTAACATCAAGGGCAGATTGTTTAGAATCGGCAGGGGTGGGGTGTTAATAATTTGTATCAGTATAGAGTTACTTTCATAGAGTCGGGTCACGGTAAGGTGGGGGTGGCTAAATTTACGACGGAGGAAGTTTTCGCATAGTCTGGCTCAACGTCTACGGAGATTTATTTATTTATTTTTATTTTATTCTTTTATTATATCTCTTTATGAAAGGGATTTGTGTATATGAAAAGGCCGTAACGTTTGTTATTTGACGACTTCATAAAGGGTTATCAATTTTTGTAGGTAATTAAAACTATGTATATGGGCTATGGATTTTAAAATTTATTTTTTTGTATGCGTGTTTTAGGCTAGTTATTCAGAGCGTAAGTTCGGTTGTGTCGGCAGATATATATATATATATATATATATATATATATATATATATAAAATTCAAATTTAAATATATATATATACAGTGTAACCCGGATATAAGAGAGATTTTTTTCTGGTCCCAATTTAGAGACATACTTACCAAAACAAAATAGACCGAACCGGATATAAGAGAAACCCGGATATAAGAGACTTCTTCTCCGACCGTGACAACTCTCTTATATCCGTGTTACACTGTGTATATATATATATATATATATATATATATATATATATATATATATATGTGTGTGTGTGTGTGTGTGTGTTTGTGTGTGTGTTTTCAGGCTGTAGAAACCTATACGAAACAAAACTGAAGAGGATGAAAAAAAAAACTGCAGAATCTTATTAACGTTTCGTCAAATACTTTTAAGCGTGGCTTCTTCAGGTCAGAATGAAAGACAATAAGTTGTATAAGGCAACGCGTAGGGATTTTGGGGGCAGTAAATTAAATTACCTTATCACATCTTGCGACAATCAGAAATCAGAAAGTAGTCGCTTTTTAATATTCAATATGAAATGTAAACCTACTTTGTCAGTCAATAAACATTCATATTTCTTAATTTAGAACATTAGATTTTTGTAAGTCACAGATACTGTACTTATTATCATTTGAAGAGTAAGTATATTCGTTGGAACGTTATGTATATTAAAACCATTGGTGTCTGAGTTTAAAGCGATCCAATGGAAACAAAATCTATTATATATATCTATATATATATCTATATCTATCTATCTCTCTCTCTCTCTCTCTCTCTCTCTGTATATATATATATATATATATATATATATATATATATATATATATATATATATATATAGGGCGGCTACTGAAGATTTGAAAAAACCGGCAATATTTTTAATGTCAGAAAGAACGGGTTTACGCAAATAACCCCCGAACAATTCAAGGACATAAAGAGAAAATACTAGCCGAAATCCGACGTTTACGACCTTAAAATTGCATACAGTCATTGAAGATGATGCGGAAAGAGCCTGTATTTGTGAATAGAAAAAACTTTGGTCATTCGATGGATGTTGTTTATACAAATGAAAAAAATCCATTAATTATATTTCCAAATAAAATGATGTACTTTATCAGAAATTTGGAAACGACATAATGTTTAATTGTCAATCTGATGACAGTTCAGATAATTCGGTAAAATTTGAATCAGTCTACTTGTAATAACGAAGATATGGAGGTTCGAAAAACTTACTCTAGTCATTCTGATAAGAAAATAACTCTCAATTCTTTTTACCACAGACTCAACACGGAGGCCTACATGCCTTGAGAAGGTAGTTTTACTCTGGGTCAAGAGGATGGTTGCTGGAATATCCTATGCCTGTCAAAGGAACGCTGCATCAGGCCACACATGCATTAGAACACAGTCGTAGCTCTTAGCTAATTACTGCGACCACATCACCCCTTAAATCTGGCCAGCGATTTCTCAAGACTGTAACTATTTTGAGTATAATGTGTGGGCGCTGTTGAGCAAGAAGGCAACAGAACTCTTTCTATTACTAAAGATGAACTGAAGTCAAGGATCATAGCAGCATTCAACAGCTTAGACAAGGAACCTTCCAGATGAGATGCAGGAGATTCCGAAGTCATCTGGATGCCTTGAATGAAGGCAATGGCGTTTTATTGAATGAATTTACTCTGTAGAATTCAAGATATTTTTTGTGTAATTTTGCATACATATCTGTTAAAATAAAATATTAGTGTTTCTTGCATTTTTCATAATTTATACGACAATTTACACATCGCACTGTTTTATAAATATATATATAAATATATCACATTCTATGTATGTATGTATGTATGTATGGATGTATGTATGTATGTATGGATGTATCATTTAATGTAAAAATAGAATTTGAATTATCTTGAAATTGTGACATAATGATAATACTTTACCTCCCACGATTTCTCGGGGAGAAATTAAATCATGATTTTTGTGTCAAGAAAAAAAAAGAAACTTATTTAACCCTATGAATGTAAGAGTTTTATCGGCTTTTATGAAACTTTTCTTTAATTATTCAATGCTAAGAAACTTAAAAATTCTTAATTTTGAAGAAATATTTTTTTTTTCGCTAAAAAAATGGCACACCCTGATGAAAAAGGCCCCAAACTTAATAAAAACAACGTTTTATCAAAAATAAAACCTTATGTTATTAATAAGAGTAGAGACCAAAGTATTTTTTAATTATTTTTTGAATTTTTATTTTCCTTTTTAGCACGTTTTAATTTGTGGCTGAAAAATCTCTTTTTTGTTAGGTCTGAGATCCCCTAATATTTTGCAATAGCTTTTTTTCACTTAAAAAACACATTAATTTGGAAATTCTTGTAAAAATCAAATAATTGTCGCAATTTAAGTGGAACTTTCAGAATTTATTCCGAATTGACTGAATTTATTGTAGAAATGTTTGTCTTTTAGAAAGTCGCAGTAAAACCATTTTTTTTTACGTTTAATACCCACCTTACTTAAGTTTATGAAAACATTAAAACTAGAATACTTGTCTCTAATTTTATTTTTTTTATTAAATAAAGAAGACTTTGAGGAATATAAATCATAAATTTCGTGTAAAAATTTGATACGCGTGAACTCCAATTTTAGCTTTGAATTTAAAATATAAAAATGCAAGAAAACTAAGGCATTATTTTATGAATACAGCTTTTAATGGATTTTATCAATAATATATATTAAGGACTTTTTTGTCTGAAGTCAAAATTCTTTTAGGTTGAAAAATAAATTTTTACGAGAATTTTTTCCATTTCTAAATAAAAAATAATAATATTGATAAATATTTCATAAATAAATTAGAACAGTTGTCTCTCGGTTTTTTTGCTTATTAAAAAGATCTATTTTTACAGATCATAAATTAGAAAGCTTATTACAATCTGTGATACGCGCGATATTTTAAAATAATTTTTTATGATTTCAAAAATGTATTAAATCATCTCCGACAAAACTACGGGTGTACATTAAGAATAAGATGAATAAAATTATGTTAGAGTTATACCCCTTAACTGACTGATTGATTGAAGCGTGTACACTGTACAGACAGGAGCTAATGACAGAAAGACTGACAGTCTTTCTGTCATTAGCTACTGTCTGTACACGCACTTGTCAAATTTTCTGAGTGACCATTATCGTCGCATTGTCAACAAACTTTTCTAATTCTGTTAACAAAACTTTTCTTCTAATTATATTTTTAAATATAATCAATTCTTTTTCAGTGAGAGACAAATTATTATTTTTTTTTTAAGTAATCAGGAAAATAAATAAATCTCTTCATAAATGAGTTACGGGTTTCATTTTGAAATGTAATGGTATTTTTAGTTAATTTATATTTACGTATGACCAGAAGTTCAAAGCTTGTGTTACGTAACTGACTTAATTAAAAAAAAAATAAAACGTAACGGCTTTACTAAATAAAAAAAGGAAATAAAGTAACTGTTACTTTATTTCTTTTTTTTATTATTCCAGAACTTATCAAACGTAGGGTTTAAAAAAAAAAATTAAATCTACGGAAGACCAGAAGTTCAAAGCTTGTGTTACGTAACTTAATTAAAAAAAAATAAAATAAAACGTAACGGCTTAAAAAAAAAAAAGAAAAAAAAAAAGGAAATAAAGTAACTGTTACTTTATTTCTTTTTTTTTATTATTATTCCAGAACTTATCAAACGTAGGGTTTAAAAAAAACAAAAAAAAAACAAAAATTAAAATTTTAATTTTAGAAAATGAAAATTTTTAAAATGTAATTTTATCTATTAACACTATCCCGGCGCGCTAAAAATTGGCGCAAATTTTGTTACTTCCGTTCTACCGTACGATAAATTCGTCTGACGTAAGTTGTCGATACATTGACATACATCAATTCACACTTACCAAAACCGGTCACCCCGGTTGGAGATATGTCTCTTAAAAAATTTTTGGCGAGAAAAGTAAGTAACTGTTCTTTCAAATTACATTAAGTAAGCATTAAATTTTCTAATTATCCTAAAAAAACGTCTGAAAAATTGATATTTAATTTTTTAAAATATTTTAAAATAATTAGTTTTAAATTTTTTTTAAATTCTTAAAAAATGGCTGATCGGGTTGATTTTCTAGTAAATTTAATTTACTAAAAAAACAAGATATTTGAATCAATTTCTTAACAGGTTAGGAAGGATTAAAAAATCTGGAAAAATACTCAAAAAATACTTTAGTCTTTCCTCTTAATAATAAATTAAACATTTAGACGTTAAAAAATTGTTTTATCAATTTTCACACCTTTTTTTCTCAGAGTATACGTTTTTAACGTGATAAATTGGACATTCCTAATTTTTAGTCTTTAAATTAGGTAATACATCTGCACATGGAAAGATACATACACACAACGTTTGAATGAAATTGAATGTTAATAACCTTTTCTGTATGAATACAATCCCTAGGTAAGAGAAAAAGTGTACAAACCTATCACTTCAAGTCATTTTTATGATTTCTTCTGCATTCAAACTGAATATATTTTCTAATAATTATAATATTTTCAATCAACTATTTCGATTTACAATTTGAAATATAATACTATTAATTTAATATCAACTGCTAATAAACTAATAAGTATTTAATGTAATGTAGTTACGGATCTAAGGACTAGATTTTGTCAAACGCGTAGGATTCTTCTCAGAATTGCAGTCGTATCATGTTGAAACACTGGTTCTTCTGCGATCACCGACTTTGAGAAACGTTCAACCTGGTCAATAACAAGATGGGTGACCGGTTGAAAATACCAGGTGCTCTAAGCTTGGATGTACGCTTTCTATTATGGGGAAAGGCTCGGATTTGGAGGTTGTGAGTCGAGTTTCAATTCCATTGGGTTCGTTATATTCACTTACAGATACCCTCGGAAAAGTTATGAATTCATCTCTTATACCAAGTTGTGGATTAATCAGTAGAATTTGTAACAGCAAATTATTATTATATTAAAAAGAAAAAAAAAAATGACTTACAATCTAAAAAATATATCCCGGCTTTAAATAACCGGCAAAAAGGTTGATAAGTCGTAAAAAGAAATAAATAAAAATTATTCACCTCAGTATTATTCTTCATCTGTTTAGCTATAATCTTGATTTATTTCCTTTAATTCTCCTTCAGATATTCCAGTATTTCCTTCTTACATCCACACAAAAAACAAGTTTCGGAGTAGAATAGAAGGTGGATGATACAACCGCAAAAAGTTTTAAATAAAAAATAAAATATATAAAAAAGTATAAAACTCTAAAAATACAAACATAGGTCATAAAATACGACAATGAAAGTCTCGTGTACTAATCTATTCACTATTCAGCTGTCTTCAGGCATAATCCATTTGCTCTAATAATATTTTGTGTAATCTTTACTGTCTTCTTCGACAGTCTTTTTTTTTTTAGTTAACCTCTTTTAATATCAGCCAATGATGTGCAGGAACGACACTATTCAATATTTAACTGAACGTCTGGTCGTAATTTGCCAAGATTAGATTTTATCTTCTTTCCGAAATTGGGTAATGTCTTTGAATTTCAAATAGCTTAGGAATGTTAGTTTTTCTTCTGTTATTCGTAATATCTTCTGGAAATGGTCATATATTTGTTTGCATAATCAAATCCGAGTCGTTAGCTTGATTCCTACTAAATCAACATTTTAACCCATCATGATCACATCGAAATTTCTGCCATCATTTCGAGGAAAAACAACTTCGTCTATGTTGGCATTTCATGTTTTAATTGGGTAATTGTCAATATTCTCTATCATTTTGAAATATTGTTTTTATCCTGGTTGACGTAGATGCCAATATAGTGAAAACTTTTCTGATTATTGATAGCAGTATGATTTGAGTATTGTGGTAATTTATCCATGTGATATCAATTATTGTTCGTTTCTGCTGTATCGGTGTTTCACAAAGTCAAGGATTTATTTCAAGCTGACTAGATAGCATGTATATATAAATTATTCTGATCGTATATATACACTTTGCCCCAAATTATTATCGAGGTAACTTTTTTTCTAATATTTCAAAAACTGTCCAATCAATTCACACAAAATTTTCACACAATGTTGGCAAAACTGATCTGCGAAACCACTGAAATTTTCCTACTGATCTGCGGAATGTAAACAAACTAGCGCCATATTTGTTATCAGTACGGTGATTTGAGGGTGCCAAATTATTAGGAAAGTATAAGAATTTAGTGAAAAGATGGGACTTAAAAGCAGTTTAGGTGATGCTGAAAAGAAAACTTTTACCTCACAACTGTCAAAAGGCAAATCTACACTAGAAAGTTTTAAAATGATAGGGAAGTGTCATCAAACAGTGAAAAATTCACCGCTGACCCTACACAAGTACGCAAAAAGGCATATAAAGGCAAGCCAATTGTTATTTCATGTCGTCTCATGTCACGACTTAAAGGAGAGGCCACGAAGAACACTGGACTTACCAGTCAAGAGCTTTTCAGTCGTATTGGGTATCCTACTGTGTCTAAAAGTACTCGGTGTCGGTATCTGAGGGAAACATCAACAACAGTCAAACATGTATCAAAGCCTCCGTTGACGAGAAATCACATTCAAAATCGATTGAAATGGGCCGAGGATAATATGAAGATTCACTTTTCTAAAGTTTTGTTCACAGACGAAACTCGATCAACACTTGATGGGTCAGATAGATGGTGCAAAGGCTGGGCAATGAACGGACAGAATCGCCAACAGTGTTTGAGACGCCAACAAGGCGGTGAAGGCATAATGATCTGGGGTGGTATTATTGGAAACACATTAGTGGGCCGATGGAGAGTACCAGATGGTGTCAAAATGACCGCAGATGCAAACATAGCGTTTATGAAGGTGCATCTTGAACCGTGGATAAAAAAGCAAAGAGTTGCCTTCAGAAGGGCCATTGTTTTTATGCAAGATAATGCCCCCTCACACGCTGCTCACAAGACTACTGAATATTTGAAACAGGCTTCGATGGACCTCGAAAAATGAAGTAGCCAGCAAATTCTCCGGATGTGAACCCAATCGAAAACCTTTGGAGCATCATGAAGCGAAGACTGTAAGCGAAGGGACAACAATTCAGGAGCAACGCTGAGTTGTGGGAAGCAATTCTTGACATATCTCGCGACATTACAGCAGATGACATCCTACAATTAACAAATTATATGGATCGTCGACTTTTTCAAGTAATTTCAAAACAGGGAAAGCACATTCCCTATTAATTTGTTTAAAACTGTGCCTTTGTTTGTATCTGCTATTATTTGTTTGATTATCTTATTTATTAGGTTCTTTTGAACATAAACATTCACGTGCAACATTAATAAACGTTTTGTTTGCTCAATTCTGGGAATTTTACTAAACCTTTCTAATAATTTGGCACTCTCAAAAAACCGTGCTGATAACAAATATGGCGCCAGTTTGTTTACATTGCGCAGAGCAGTAGGACAATTTCAGTGATTTCGCAGATCAGTGTTGCCAATATTGTGTGAAAATTTTGTGTGAATTGATTGGACGCTTTTTGAAATATTAGAAAAAATTTATCTCGATAATAATTTGGCACGCAGTGTATATATATATATATATATATATATATATATATATATATATATATATATATATATATACTACGCCACCGTCTAGAAAGGCAGAGTGAACATGGGCGAGACGCTGTGTCTATAATAACATCTCTATCGGGGAAATCAGAAAAATGATGATGGGTATATAATTGCAACGTATTCTACTTAAGATTTATGTTCAGCTTTTATAAATATTGTTCCCAGTTAAGATTTTGTTGACAAATTTTCTCCCTAACTCATATCACAATTTTTTTTTGGGGGGGGGGGCGGGTGTCTGACCATTGCTTATATTCAATGATCGTACGGGAAGAGATGTTTGAACGTGATATGTCCGTAAGCCAATATTGGTAAATTATAACTTTCTAATTATATTCTTACTCAATTTAATAATACTCTGTAAGTTGCATTTTTAGCTCATACTTCTTTTCATTAATACTTGGTATTCAGAGGCTTTTAATACCTCGAAGTCATATGTAATGTAAGGCTATAATTTTTGTATCCTGTCTTAAATCGAAAATCCTTGATCATTTAGTTTTCGTACACACGCACATATATATATATATATATATATATATATATATATATATATATATATATATATGATCGACTCTCCCGTCGAGATACGACGTATGAGGGTCAAGCAGATAAAGTTTCCAGGAAACCGACAGCCCGACACCGGCACATGAAATTTGATTATAGTGGTGAAGGCCTCGTGCAGGACCATCCACACTTTTTGGAGGGACGAATACATAGACCTGGTGCACCGAATGCCACAAGGTTCCCAAACAACCCTCCGCAGGTTTTGAATTCAGAGTTGTCCTTCTCCTAGACCAGTTGCCATCCAAGGCTATAGAACCCAGTCTGTCCTGCTATTTTACCCATAGCTGGAGGGAGAAGAAGAGGATTCATACCTATTCATGCCAATATATATATATATATATATATATATATATGATATCAAAATAAATACAAGGAAGAGTGGCAAATTTCAATGAACTTACCTTCTGCTCGTAGAGTTTTGGCGTCGTTTCCTCAACAAAACAATTCCAGTAAATCATTGATTGTATCACTTGACCTCAACAGAGAGACTTAACTCAATTTCCGTGACTTTCTCTGATTGTTATGATAATTGTTACAGAATTGGTATTCAATCTTCTCGTCGGGCTTCGAATTAATATCAATCGACAGTTTATGAAACAATTTATTTGTCAAATTGTCGAAAGGCTAATCAGTTATTGGTTCTGTGTCAAATAATAAACGTCATTTCATTTTCCATCTGTCCATATAAGGTTTTATGAAGTCGCAAATATAGAGGAAACAAGATTAAATCAATTCATATATATATATATATATATATATATATATATATATATATATATATATATATATATATATATATATGTATGTATACAAACTGTGACAATATTGAATACCGCCTCTCACAAAATCTATCATTGTTCGACGACCTAACGTCACAGCTTTTAAAGAAATAATTTGATTAATATTGGTCGAATCTATTGTTGGTTTCTCCAAGTATCAGACAATAATGTATACCAAGAAATTATTGCGATATCCATTTCTTTAAACTATTTAAACTGTTTTGTGTAATTTATTTTTGCAAAACAGTTAGTTTATAATATATTAGCTAATAATTTATTCTGTTTCTTATCAAAGGTTATAATGTTTAAATAATGTTTGTCTATTGGGATTTATTTCAGTCACATTCAATAGGCTTCATACAATATTTACGAGATATCAATCCAAGGATGCAGTTTTGGTCATTGGAAATATGGTAATATAATAGTTACAAGGTGAAAATGAGTGTTCAAATCATATTAGCATAGAGGGGCATAAGGAACGCAATATAAAAC
Source organism: Acanthosepion lycidas (assembly GCA_963932145.1). Classification (NCBI taxonomy): domain Eukaryota; kingdom Metazoa; phylum Mollusca; class Cephalopoda; order Sepiida; family Sepiidae; genus Acanthosepion; species Acanthosepion lycidas. Next base: position 37,702,871 of record OZ010576.1, read on the forward strand.
TAGAGCTATAAGCAAAACGTGAAGGGTTTTTTTTGCGATTTTTCTTCCTGCAGATCTGTAAAGTAGGATGGGTTCATATTTTGCAATAGAAATGTATATCTTTCAAATTGAAATGGATTTGTATATATATATATATATATATATATATATATATATATATATATATATATATATATATATATATATATATATAGTTGGATTGATGTGAGTTTGTGACCCTGGATTTCACGCGTCTAGCATGAAAGAGTGTTCACTTCTATATTTACATACTATCTCTGATATTGAGTACATTATCCCATAAATAAAGCACACCTGAAATATCTCTCTCTCTCACTCTCTCTCTCTCTCTCTCTCTATATATATATATATATATATATATATATATATATATATATATATATATATATATATATATATATAATGAAAAACAAACCACTTTATGGTACCATTACGATAATTTATTTCATCTAAATCCCTTTTTAAGGATTCAGGATAATCAGGTAAAACTTACAACAACGAATTGAGAGGAAAAATGGGATTAGAAATTGGTGGGTAGTGTAATTTTTGTAATTTAATAGAGGGAGTTGAGAGTGGTAGTTAAACAGACGATATAAAGTATAGGGAGGGGTTAATTTTAATCTCTCTTAAGTATGTTTTATATTGGAGTAGGAGGAGTGACAGAACCTTGACCTCTTTAGATGGTTAATAAAACGGAAATGAATTGTAGAAAATGTATACAAGTGAGTGTTATGGTAAAAAGAGAGATAGGGGATTATATATATATATATATATATATATATATATGTATATATATATATATATATATATATATATATATATATATACATATATATATATATATATATATATATATATATATATATATATATATATATATATAATTGCATGAATCATTCATGCAAAAAACAAATATAGAGGTTAATGATTTAAATGGCAAGAATACATCTTCGCAAACAATTTCAACGTTACACTAACCCCGAATCTGTATATGAATGATATGATCCCTGTTTATAAATTCCAGTTTCATTAGGTCTTTTTTAGATTTTACAAGCTTTCGTCTGTTCCTACAGACATCCTTTGGTATGGAAATAGATTTGTTCTTATTTTTTAATTCTCGGTAATAAGAGGACAACAAAAATATAGATGCAATCCGAAAAAAATGCATTGAGAATTGTGTTATTATTTTTGAACGTGCGGTCGCAACGCTGAGTTTGAATTTTAAATTTTAAGGTTGTACGTTTTTGTACAAATATAGTATAAGGGAATTGTTTTTTACTGGTAGGTTTTCCGTCAATATGGCATGAACTATATCGTTCAATAATTACAGAAATGTCACACTTATTATCCGAAAGTTGAAGGTTGGATAAGTTATTTTAATTTCGATTATAGTTGCTGTTCAACTTATAATTACATGAATCATTCATACAAAAAACAAACATAAAGTTTAATGATATAAACATGGATCATATCATTCATATACAGGTTTAGTGTAACTTATTGAAATTGTTTGCGAGGAAATATTCTCGCCATTTACATCATTAACCTCTATATTTGTTTTGTTTTTTTGTATGAATGATTCATGTAATTATAAGTTGAACACCTATATATATATATATATATATATATATATATATATATATATATTAAATATATTTTTATGTTTAACGTTCTT
>OZ010576.1:37709563-37749563 GCA_963932145.1 Acanthosepion lycidas
CTGATGGGCAGAGTCTCGTCCGAACTGGTAGAGAGCTACCCTACCCAGTTTTTTACGGGGCCTACGGGGAATTTTTGCCCGAGCCTACAGGTTCGGTTTTGACCCCCCATTAAAAAGGCCTTGTGCCACATGCTGCCTCGCGGTGGGTTTACGGTAAATATTCTTGCTTGGCGAATTTGTTGGAAATTCGTCTCCAGCTATACTGATCGAACTCCCTGCCTTCGGGCATTGAGAAACTCAGACGTAGCTATACCGAGGGGGAGAGTCTCGTCTGGGTTGGTAGATAGCTACCCGACCCCGCTTTTTACGGGGTCTACGGGAAATTTTTCCCCGATCCTATTGGCTCGGTTTTTGCCCCACATTAAATATCGGCCTTCTGCCACATCCTACCTCGGGGGAAGTTAACGTGAATATCCTTGCTTCGGCAATTAGTTGGAGATTCGTCTCCAGCTGTACTAGTCGAACTTTCTGCCTTCGGTCAGAGAGGAACCTAGACGAATCTATGCCGAAGGACAAAGTCTCGTCTGCGGTGGTAAACAGCTACACGCATCTATTTTTACGGGGTCTACGGGGAGCCTTTCGGGGAGTCTACGCGCTCGGATACCCCACGTTAAATTCTGCCTTGTGCTACATCTGATCGCATGGGGCGATTGGTAATTATCGCTTACAGCTGTGATGGTCAAACTCTCAGCCTCCGAACAGATAGGTTCCCTTGTCGAGGCTATGTCGAAAGCCAGAGTCTTGTCTCGGGAAGCAGCTACCAGGGGATTTTTTGGCCGAGCCTACAGGCTCGAATACCCCACATTTAATTCGGCATTATGCCACATCTGACCGCGTGGAGCAGTTTGTAGATATCCTTTCTTCGGGAATTACTAGCCTAGCACTAGATTCCTTGTTTCTTTTTTGTATTATATTCTCTTGTACAATAAACCTCTCTTCTTTCATCTAGGGGCGCGTTACTGTTACTTCACCTCAATACCACCTTCGTCTCTTTGTAACCTCTTCAAGGATACAACACATCTATTTCTTCTGCTATGAAATTAAATATTTTCCAAATAGGCACCACAACTGGCTCTATATTTCCGCCAACGATACAAAAGCGACCGTCTGTTCCCCAAAGATGCTTAATCTATGTTTACTGTTTTTATTTTCATAGTTTTTATTCCGTAAATTTTGAAAATTTTCCAATAAATATTATTTCATGCATTTCTGGGCTTGTAGCGATTCAGTGACCGTCATCTACTTCGCTTCCAACTCATTACGTACTGAACTATATTTCGTGTATCTAGTTATTATTGTTTAAGTACACAAGACTATATTTTGGCATAGCGAAAATGACTTCACCGTCGTTGCATGTACTGAAAGGGTTTACGAGGTCGATGGGAGAAAGGGTGGTTCTCACGCATCGACTGAAAGAGAACGGCTGACAGTCATTAGAAGCTTTGATCCTTTTCTTTCAGCTCATTTACTATGGCAATGTTGCCTGAAATATCTGGCTCCTTTACGTCGTTCCGTCAGCTGATTTTACTTCCAGACCCCCGATCCCTGTTCTGCCAACTAATTGCACAAGCTCGTTAGATCGGTTGCTTGATGTTTCCCTCTGCCATTCCCGCCTTCATCATGCACTGTGAGTGTAAAATTCTAAAATGTATTTTTCCTTATTATGTGAACTAGGCATTCAGGTCTATCTGATGTCATGTGGAAGTGTCCTTTTCGCTTCTATTTTCATGTAAACAGCGTCATTTCTCAGATCATCAGTACCTGATATTCTCAGCATCCTTCTGTAGAACAACATTTCTGTTGCTCCAAGTCTCTTTTTCATCAGTGAGGAGATTTTTCATTATTGACTGGCATATAGTTGAACCGATATTACGTAACAGTTCATTTTGTAATGTCAACGAACACTAGTTGCCACTTTTGTGATGTCAACGAACACTAGTTGTCACTTTTGTAATTTTCGTTGTAGTATAGACTTTTTAATCGCATATACAAGTTTAGTAACGCCTTTAAACAATACTGGTGTCAGACGCCTTCGAATAACACTCGCACTAATAGTCCTTGCTCGATAATACTCGCTCGTAAAGTAACCGCCGAATAGTGATCAGTATATTAATCCGTATACTGATCCGCATAGTAAACCTTATAGTGATCAGTATATTGAAGACTATAGAGAATAGTAATCCGTATTGTAATAGAGGATAGTGTACAAATTAGTGAGATATTCACTAACCGCCCCATGCGGTGTGATGCAACACGAGGCCAAGTTTATGTTACGTTTTTTTTGCGTATATATGACTAGTGAGACAATTCAGATGACTTAACTTCCTTTATAGTCTACCAATAAAAGTTTAACCAATCAGAAGCCGCAGAACATTTGTATCCGTCGTGTATAAAGGCGGCCATTTTGTTTACCCTACCGAAGGACCAGTGCCAACTTGACCAAGCGAAGATGACAGAAGGAAGAACTACGCTCTGCTACTTTGCTACGATATCCACTGCGAACCTGAACTACGCTTTCCTACTGTCTCCGAAATATTCACTGCCAACCTCTGGATTCTATACTCGAAGACGACCGTCATGAAAATGTCTAACAGTTTATTGGGAGGTATTCGAGCCCGCGCACGCGAGCAAAAATTCGCCGTAGGGTAGCTGTCTCCAGAGACAAGACTCTGCCCTTCGAATTTGCCTCGTCTGGCGATCCTCTCTGCCAGAAGGCAGAGAGTTTGAGCAGCACATCACCGATAGTGGACCGAATACTAAACTTTAGACTGGTCAGTATAGTGAAGAGTATAGTGAATAACGATCCGTATATTAATAGACGATAGTGTAAAAATTAGTCACCACGCTTATTCCAATATATAGATTTCTTTTACCATCACCTGATCTACTTATTCAAAAATGGTATCATCTGTGTTTGAACTCTGTTGATCTTTGTTCACACTTCAGTGTCGGCAGTATTATTATCTCTGTTTATAACAATATTTTCCTGTTTCTTAATACGTTGCTTAGCTTTTGGAAGGCATATTTTGCCCCGAATTTGGGTGTCTGTCAGCTGCTTTTGCTTCCAATTGCTGTCCTTCTCCTGGCATCTAATTACACAAATTCGTTAAGTAGTTTTCCTCTGTAATTCTTGCCTTCATCATGTATCGTGAGTATCAAATTTAAAGAAAAATTAATTTTCCCATTATGTGTCGTAGAACTTGCAAGTACTTCCTTCTGATTCTAAGCACGTAAAATCTTTTTCTTTCCGTTTTGCTGTAAACTTCATCTTTGTTTACATAATCTCTCAATCATATTCGCAGCATCATTCTGATGAATCTCATTTTTCTCTATTCATCTGTGAAGAAATTGTACAACACTCACTACCATCGAGGAAGTTCCATATTTTTACCTATTCAGTATCTTTTTTGGAGGGGATCTCACGAAATTTTTCCTTTTTTTTATATTTTTCTTAGCTTTTGGAAATATATATTGGGATTATAATACACCTTTGGCCTTCGGTGTTATATTTTCCGTTGACTCTTCGAACACCTCATGTTTTTTTTTCTAATTTATCTACATGCTTATATGATTTTAGGACACCTCTGCATAGTGTAATGGCTAGCAATATTGTCTCACTAAAACAGTCACGACTGAATAATGAGTTCAACCCTCACTGGGTGCTATACACTCTCGACCGTGGGCCAAATCTAAGCTACGCTTAGAAAATCATTTGCTTATATGATTTTATGGCACAGCAATTAAAAATATGTTTCCTTAATTGAACTTTTCACGACTAATTTATGACTGCACAAACTTATCAATTCCTTTACATAAGATATTAAAGTAAATAATTTCCCAGTTATTTAAATGAGACAAATAAATTTGGCAATATTTGTGTAATAAGGCCCCACGCTATATACACATCAATAGGAATTTTATCTGAGCAAATTCTACATTGATATTAGAATCGAAATTGTAAGATTTTAGTCTCAGACAGATCAACAGATAATTTAGGTTATCCCTTATCTGAAATATCGATTCTTAAGCACTTATGCTGGCGTCAAAAATCCGACTTCCGTTCATGTGAACTCACTCGTGACCGGAAGTTATGATAAAGTTCTCATCAATTTGGGACGTGTATACTTGGGTAATTTTCTAAATCTGAGGTTTATGAAACTAACAGAAGCTGATGTTGTTTAGACGTTTGTGTTAACGATTTATTTCCCTAATGTTTAAACTTTATCTGATTTTGTATATGGACATCATTTCGCATCTTCTTTCAAACAGTTACTAATTTAGAACCCGTGCGAAATATACATTTAGCCATTGAGGAAGATTTATTCTCTCATATATATATATATATATATATATATATATATATATATATATATATATATATATATATATATATAAGATTCGCTATGTTAATTATATGCAGAAAATATTCAGCTATTAAATAGTAAACAATAATAATCCTAGATCAACGCTGGTTTATCCACTTGCAAAATTAACTCTCGTTTGTAGGTCAGGATCTTATATTGCTTATTTGTTTCTGATTTGGAAATATCCCCATTATCTGCCATGTTGTCCATTGAAAAAAAAATAAAAAAATAAAAATAAAATAAAATAAAATAAAAAAATTTAAAAAAAGTAATGGCTGGATAATTTCCGGACGTATTTGTTATAACAAAATTGTCACATCCTTTGTTATGACAAAAATGTCACATCCTTTGTTATGACAAAAATGTCACATCTTTTAATGCGATCGTTTTCATGTTTATTTATAATTTAACGGGTTCGTTTTTTTTTGTTTTTTTTATGAGGTTTGGAATTAAACTTATGAGAAATAATCAAAAACACATTTTATGAATCTTTAACATCTTTAATTTTGTTTTCAACTTGAGAATGAAACACATTCGCTGATCTGTCATTTAGCTGAGGACCTCTTGGGAACACAGTGGTCAAAAGTGACTCATTGCACCAAATATGATGTGTATATACTATGGGTAGACTAGCAGGGTTATGAAAAATCTCTCTGCTCAGCTTATCTTCGTGACCCAAAAATAGATGTGATGCTAGGCTACTAACTGACAAATGCGAATGACTTTCGGAAGCGTATAAATAAAGAATATTATTTCCGTTTTCTATCTTTTATCTCCCCTCTAACTTTATTCCCGAAGAACTTACTATTTTATTGAGTATTAAGTGGTAAAGAGCAGCACGTCAACGACTCCATATGCACTTGGACTAAAAGGTAATATTTCATTCCCGATGCAATAATGACAAATATTGAGAAATTTTCAGGCACAGATATTTATATATAAACACCAAACATGTATATTTTTTCTCATTTTAGATATTCATTAAGTTATGTTCTGTTTCATACGCTACGAAATGGCTTGGGTTTAGTCATTGGTTGTTTTGCTGTTCGTACGACTTGTCTCTCTTTCTCTTCTAACCTACTTCACATATTACTGTAAGTGTTGCCTGGTTGATTTTGTTTACCGACATATCAACCACTATGGGTAATTTAATGCCAAATTCTAAATATATTGAACACAGTTTTATGGATTAAACTTAATATATTTTTAGACAGGATTGCATGCTTTCAACTACAAATTAAATTTACTTTTGGTCGTGTTGCTATAAAATGTATTGGTAAGCGTTTTACCATAAATAAGTATTGTTGGTAAATTTATTATTAAAATGCATTGATGATATTTTTACTATAAAAATTTATTGCTATTATTTTAACTATAAAAAAGGTATTGCTGGTGTGTTTACTATCTAAATATATTTGCATACTTTTATAGTGTTTTGTTTTTGTTTGGGGATTCGCTGTTTACCCACAAATGAGCTCTTAAAAGCTGCTAGCACCCCTGGTCAGTGTGGACCTGGGAGAAACAGTATTTAACAGGTGGTTCCACACTCCTACAAAAACCCCGATCTCCCGATTACAGGCCTTACTGCCGGATGTATTTTATCGTCTTACTCAGGAAAACTTCTAAGTGTTAGGACGAGGGCATTTTGCTAATGTAAATCGTAACTTTTAGGCGCAATATGTGTTTTATAAATGACGCAAAAGCATTCGATAAATGACATCGCAATGTTGTGTTGTAACTTTTCAGCAACCTTTATATATTTGGGAAGCTATTAGACTAATTTAGAAGTTTCACTGGCAGCCAAAACATCAGCATACAGATAGAAAATTAGTTCAGCAGATATTAAAAAAAGAACGGTGTTTCAGACAAGGATTTCCAGCCGGCCTTCTTCAACCAATACAACGAGCGGATTCAGAGAGAAATAGATGTTCTACCAGGATTCATTATTGACAGGCACATTTTAACAACATAGGATGTGCAGACGGCAAGTTGTTGATAGCAGGCATGTAAAGAAAAGTACAAGAACCCCTACAGAAGGTAGTGAAGGAAAGCGAGAAGTATCGATTAAACATCAACTGCAAGAAGAGAGAATACATGGTTGTTAGCAAAAGTAGGGACCCAAAGTAAAAAGAAATTGCATTCGGAAATGCCAAAATCAAACAAGTACAAAACTTTGAATGACTATGAAATGTTTAGCAGAAGACGGACATCGCTTCATTACAATCCGAATGTGTTTTGGAATAGCCAAATGCAATGCATAGTACAAAAATAGAAAAACTTCGCTAGAAACACCGAAAAGAATACTAAACTATAACTTAATATTTGTCCTCCTGTATAGCAGTGAATGCTGGACAATCTCCTCAAAGTTGATGGATGATGAAAACATAAACGTAGTTCTACAGAAGGGCCGTGAGGATACCTTGGACTGAATATGATCTAGAAGTTTTAGATCAAATTGAAATCAAAAGGAAACAGGACACATAATATTAAAAGAAACAGGACACATAATAAGGAAAGAAACCTTGTAAAATCTGATACGTACTAAAGGCAAGAGGGAGAGAAGAAAACAAAGCATAATATAGTAAGTTTGAATAAATTTATTGCAGTACAGGTTTAAGGAAAAATAATAGAAAGACAACGTTTATCAAGAACTATAAAGGACAAAATATTGTGGAGAGGGATCATCGCCTACGTCCTGAATGGACATAGCATATAACGAGGAAGAGAGCGCGTCCAATGTCTAAATGTATTTTTAAAAATAAATAGAAATTCCCCCAAAAAATTAATAACATAGATTTGATAACAATATTTAATACACGTGATTTTCTTGAATGTCATTTTCCCTTAGAACACAGATAATTATGCATTTCTGTAGGTTACTTGTCTTTATTAGATTTTTAATTGCCATGTTTTCTACACGGTTTTGAAATCAGCTTTGCCCTTTTTAAATAAATACTATTTTTGTCAGGAGAACCCAGTCTGTCCTGCCATTTAGCCCGTAGCTGGCTGGAAAGGAAAAGAATTAAAACTTTTTGCAAGGGAACTATTAAGTGAACGCAACATTCTAGGCCGAAGCTTGAATTCCTCAGTACGCAGGCAGAGTCAGTGACGATGACCGTTTCTCTACCTGCTGACCCATGCACAGGAATAAGAAATGCTACAGAAGGAAATGTTAATATTAATCTTCGTTTTCTTCTATTGTCTATGGCTCTCCATATTACCCTGTCTTTTGTAGCTCTAAGTAAATTTTGTCATTTTAGCTTTCTCTCCTAAACGTTGTTAGGCTAATTATTTGCACGAACTCGTTATGTTGGTCATGCTCTGTTTGCTCTGACACAATTGATTTCAATATTTCCTGTGGGTGTCAGATTTTCCGAGCCCTCTTTATAAAATACTGAAATTAAACACAAACTGTTCACTCATATTTCAGAATCATCGAATCTATAACTTTTGTCGAAATTGCGTATTTCTGCAACACTAACTATGAAAAATTTTGACTCAATTTCGTTTTAAGCAAATATATTTTGTAGTAGATAAAATCTTGTATCCGTGCAGTTCAGTTCCATAGAGTTGGATTTGTTGTTTTGTTTTTGTATTTTTTTCGACAGCACACGGCAGAAGCAAATCAAGTCCAGTAACTCAATTATATACGCTTAATATATTTGATGAAGAATATAAAAGTGAGGCTGCAATATGATGTTGAGACTGAAAAGTAATAATGTTTCGTTTAATTGGATAAAGTCCCCTTTTATATGACAGTGAGAGAGAAAGAGAGAGAAAAAGAAAATCAGCAGTCATTTGGGATATTTTAAAATTATTGAATTAGAAAAGAATCTGTCTTTATAGAGAGGTACAAAAGGACCGGTGTTATTTGGAGAGGACATGTCTTGAATTACCAATCGGCAGAGGTTATATGTCAAAGCACAAGACTGGCATAGGGACATGGAAATAGAAAATTATCAACCAGCTGGTTAACTCTTTATAACAGGAAAATTAAATTTAAGAAACAGGAAGAAAAGACGCTATGCAATATAGTATAAATAACAAAATTATTTTCCCTACCATGAAATCTGACTAAAATGTTTTCTTTTTCTACGTGCCGTGTTGCATCCACAACTTCCTATCATTTGAAGATCTTAGTTCTGTTTAGGTTTTCGCTACGCTTTTTTATCTTTTCATCTATTTACACAACTTCGTTAAGAAGATCACTCGTTGTTTCCATCTGTACATTTTACGTTCAATATAGACGATTGTGCAAATTAATTGAAACAAGACGAATAATACCGTTATTGACTTTTTATTCGTGCTTTTCCAACAAACATGAGCCAGTGCACATGTTAGTACTTTGTATGTCTATTCCGCGAAATAGTCTTTGCAGATATACCATTTGCATTTAAATCAGGAGAGTTTCCAGGCCCGTCTAGTACTTTGATTTGCAAACTGATATGGCTTGCCAATGTTTTCTTGCAGCGTTACAATTTTTGTATGCTTCCTTGCAGTAACGTCCATCGCATACAATGACCGGAGGACAACTAATCAACAGTCGAGGCAGTAATGACTGGTCGTGATATAAATGCAATGCAATCACGAATAACGTATTATTTTTCAAGGCCAGACAAATATCATCAGACACCTAAAAAACAGATTCATATTATTGCACACCACTGCAAATGAACTAATCTGAGTAAAAGATAGAAATCGATTACAGCCTGTCATTCCAGTGGGTTTAAAACTGACCGTATGTTCAAAGGAAGGAAACTAAATTGGTTGTTTTAATGAATTTTCACAAGTTGTATAACTTGAATGTCAAATTCTCCAATCCTCCTTGCCTCATAATGCACCCTAGAAATATGTACTCTCTCTTTCCGATTCTGCGTATAAGCATCCTTTTGGTTGCAATTTTCTTTTAAACTTCATCATTACTCACATGTTTAATCTATGATATTCTCAGCATCTCTCTTTGAAAATAACCAGTTTACAATTAACATCTCTGGAGCTTGCTGAATATTCTCGTCAGTGGAGGAGGTTGATGGGAGCCTTGCTCCATCTTCGTGACTCTCATTTGTCCGGCGAATTTTAAACTTCTGGATTCTCATAACAAACTTATACACGGTTGTGCCCTGTCGCCGTATTGTATTAAAAGCCTCGAATGAATTTCGCACCCTGAGCCGCCTTCCGAAAAGAGAAATGTGTTCCTCCTTGATGCACACTGCCAACAGAGCGGTCATATTTACATTGTCACGGCAGCAAGAATAACGGCGCGATAAAGTTTAAACTTCGATCACGCTAGCGCAATAATACCAAATATAAACAGGCCTGAGACAAAGCCAATGTGATAAACCTAACGTTATTCTATGACAAACGTGTGGATAATTTTTTTTTACTTACCTTCGTATAATACATATTATTGCATATTTTAAATATTTATACTCATTTTATAAAGATGTCGTAGAGGTTATGGCTACGAAAATCTATTCGGTAAAATGGAATTCCTCTTTCATCTGATCTTACATGTATGACTTTCACAACGACACACAGAGAAATTAAAGAATCCAAATACTTCTGCGATCACTCACACGTCAATAGGCCTTGAAAAATATTTATCTATGTAAAGTTTTCCGTCACAACGAGCCAATTAATGGCTCTCCACAATTTCCTATTCATTGTAGCTCTTAGTAAGGTTTGTTTATCTACATTTTTGCCAATCTATTTCCTGCTATCTCCTCACACAAGCTTGTTGCGCAGATTATTCGCTGTTACGCTTTGTCTCTATAGAGGAAGAGGCCATGGTTAAATGTAAAATAAATGATAGAACCCTCCAATAAATGGAAATTGAAAATTTTGCAATAACAAGAATAAGAAAAGGAAGGACAGGATAAAAATAATATAAGGTAAGCAATATGCAATGCAAATTAACAGTAATATGGCAAAGCAACAGTAATAGCAATTTTCCAAGCGTGGCACATGGCTGAAAGTATAGGACACCCAGTGTGGATCGAACTCGGTTCTCAGTAGGAATTATTCTAGCGAAACAAGCTTACTAGCCATTACACCGCCTTGAGGTGCCCAAAAGCAACAGTAATATGGTAAAAGGTTCACACATTAAGAATTGGCGTTGACACACAAACGCAAATTTGGACAAGCAGACACAGCGTTCTGACTTCAAGACAAGACAGACAGGGACTGAGTCAGACGAAAGTGACACGTGGCTTATCTGATTGGCAAGGAAGAAATCGCATCATGCCTTCTGCCTATGAATTGTAGGGGACTTATTTTAGATTCATTCCTACTTGGATTTTTATATGATCGGTGTTTTCTTTTTTAGGTTCTCTGGGATTTGTCGGACTGAATGACGATGGATGAGTTCTTGTAGTGAATGGTAAATTTTAACTGATGACTGGCCAGTGAATTTGATTAAGACAGTTAATGTTGACTAGTTTCACTCCACTTCCTCTTTAACCTTGCGCCACAATTATTTTTCTATGAAAAAAATGGAAAAAAAATCAACATGTTTACTTGTATTGAAATCAACAATCCATTCAGTATGCATCGTGAATGTCATATTCTCCAAGCCAAAATTTTGAATTCATCTAACTCTAAGTATAAGCGTACCTTATGTTTCAATTTTCGCTAAAACATCTTAATTAATCACATGATTAATCTGTGTCATTCTCAGTATCCGTCTGCAGAACGTCATTTCTGTTGCCTCAAGTTTTCACTTCTTCTGTAAAGAAATTGGTCACCAATCACTAATATAAATGAGGACCTGTTTCGCCCTTTTTTGAGAATGCGTCATTCGCTTTTACAATGAGCCTTTTGGTTTCAGGCAAAACATTCTGAATCTCCGTTTCGTAATTTCCTGATTTTGGAATATCGAATTCATAATTGGCATCTTGACCTGTTGTCATTCTTTTAGCACCAATAAATTTTGTCTTCAAAGAATTGACATTTAGTCCTTTCTTCCTCTTTATTTTTAATACATACATGGGAATTCCTGCACATTCTTTTGTTTGTTTGTTTTTTTTGGGGTTTTTTGTTCTTGCTATCAAGTCTGTATTAGCTGCGTATCTTATATTGTAAAGATTGTGTCCACTACTAATAAAACCTAGTTGGACTTCGATCTCCCTCTGTGAACTCAAACCTGAATGTCGTTCCATCTATCGCCTTTATTATAGAAATTGTCCCCCGTAAATAATTCTTGTGAAACAAATGACATGACATAGTCATTATGGCGTTATTGTCTTCGTGCAGCATGGAAGTAACCGATAGATTAAAACAAATTAAGACAAAACTGCATGGAAAAATATGTATGTGCAACAGATTTACTTGGCACACAGTAATACAAAAATGCACCTCAAACGTGACAGATAAATTCATGATCAGATTATTTTTCGGATAAGTGAATTATCTTTCATTTATTGATAGAATCTGAGAGTTTTTTATTGTTTATTTTATATAAATTATATTCAAGAATGTCTTTCAATTTTTATTTTATTCTTCATGTTTTAAAATCGTCTAAATAAATTCCCACTAAAACAATATGCAATATTTTATTTTTAATAAAGTTAACATGCTCGAAGCCATTTCACATCTCTTGTGGAACACAAAAATACAATAATAGTCAAATACTTTCCTCTTGTTTCTGAAGAATCTTTGATGTCCTGGTTGAGATCAAAGGCCATAGGGATTTAAATCTTGATGATCATTGATTCAAAGTAGTCAATGAGCTCATCAAGAGACTTGCTGATTTCTAGTTTTTCCCATATAAGGGATTAAAAAAACACTTCAATTGTTCGTTCAGCATTTACTTTTTTCCACAAACTTCGAAATAAGATGGTTGGTTACTTTGGAAATAATATGTACAACTTTACATTTTCAATATAAATACAAAGAGTATCATTTCTTCCAAGGGAAATAAATTATATAATAATAATAATAATAATAATAATAATAATAATAATAAATTTCATTAATAATTTCATTGTTTAAGAAAATTAAAAAAAAACAAAACAATACGGGGATGCGTATGAAACATAACGTTTATATAAGAAATAATATTAAAAATTAATCTTTCTCTGTCTAAACACACGCGCGCATATATATATATATATATATATATATATATATATATATATATATATATATATATATATATATATATGTAAATATTCCGTTATAAGGAACTTCATCAGGCAAAGAATGGTTATTTCCACATATAATTAAAAGGAATTAATTTTCCTGGTGTTTTCCAATGTTTAACATTGTCCTTGTGTGTAGTACTAATCTAATTTTGTATTGGAATTGTGTCAAAAATATTCTTCTGCTTAAGAGGTAATAAAAAAATAGGGGGAAGAAGGAGGTTCTTGTTTTTATCATTTTAGGACCCCTGCATCTTGTTAAACATCTATTTTTGTATATTGTATGGGCGTATTTTTTGTACACACAGACACACAAACATCCATATATATATATATATATATATATATATATATATATATATATATATATATATATATATATATATGAAAGTGAACATAGAAGTCATCACTTAGAGGCGACAGTCTGTTTCAAACTATATTTATTCATATATATATATATATATATATATATATATATATATATATAGGAGAAGGACAACTCTCAATTCAAAAGCTGCAGAGTGTCGTTTGGGGACCTTGTGGCACGTAGTGCACCAGGTCTCTGTATTCAACTCCTCAAAAAGTGTGGATAGTCCTGCAAGAAACCTTCACAACTATAATCGAATCTCATGTGCTGTTGTCGGGCTGTCGGTTTCCTAGGAACTTATCTGCTTGACCCTCATACGTCGAATAAGAAGGGAGAGTCAAATATATATATATAATATATATATATATATATATATATATATATATATATATATATATATATATATATATATATATATATATATATTATAAAGAATATATATATATATTATAAAGAATTATATATATTAGTGATTTAATTAAATTCCCCCAAAAATTCAGTGCGTCTAGAAAAAAAAAACCTTAACAGAACGTAGAAAACACTGGCCGGCGCTTTCGTTCTTTTTGGGCATTCATTAAGAGTGCGCATCCACTATCTAGAATCGAACTCGGCCTGATATGATAAAACGTGATACTTATGGCTCACAGTAAGCAAACCAACTAGATACAATATAACAGAGCTACTACTAAATCCCGGTGGTGACATTCATCCAAGCATACATAACCTACTGGAACAGTCTCCAGAGCAAAGCGTTTTTCAACAGGCCACTCCATCTACAGCATTAAACCTGGATCTAGCATAGGCTTATTTTTATGGGACCTTACCCATAATAACAAGAAAAAATAATAAAAGAAAAAAGATATTAAAAAACCGCTGCTACGCAAGATTTTCGGAAGCGGGGTGTTATGGGACCTTAGCAATATTAACATAATGGACTATTCCATACGTAATAAATACTGCGCCTCAAGGGGAAGCAGGGTGAGTGCAGTCTGAAAAGAAGTCCGTCAGGAGTTAGAGCGAGTCGAGTCAGAGGCAATCTGAAACAGTCGCGTTCAGACAATTACTACTAAACTTGATTGTTCGTACTAAGCCTTTCTACTTCTCTGTATATATTCCTGTTTGTAATATATCTGTGTTATTCCATATACGTGTTCGAGTTCTTTATTGGATCTACCTCGGACTATTACCGTGGTACAAGGAACCGGCCCATAACAGTGGCGAAGAGCGATTCGAACTCATTCGCTGGAAGAAAAAAAAATTGTTCGCCACAGCATAACAAGTGACGACGAAGAATCCCCTAAAAAGAAAATACGAACTCTATACACGGAGGACTTATTTTTTTTGCTATACGTCACACATAAGTGGCGATCTGGAAAACCCTTTAAGAAAGTTAAACTCCCTACTCGGAGGACATATTTTTTTGCTATCCGTCGTACTTAACAGAAAAAAAAAGAATTCTTTTCTTGATATCAAAATTCCCTGACAACAAAGGAAAGTTTTTTTTTTTTTTTTTTTTTTTTTTTTTTTTGCGAGCACAGGCTACAGAATATCAGGCTACACAAAAATACGTTAACATGGAAGATCTTAAGTCAACCATTATGGAACTCATCAAAATCCAGTTTGAACAACAACAAAGTTACGAACAAAAACGTCTAGAAATGCAAGAATTATTGATACGTGCAATGGCAAATAAGGAGCAAAAACCCGAGAACGAATCAGTTCTCTCTCAAGACGCTATTTGGAGTAATATCGAAGATTTCAAGTACGCACCCGACGAAGATAAAACTTTTGCAAATTACTTCCGAAGGTATGAAGATCTATATGATTTGGACGGCAAAGATTGGTCAGACGCACGCAAAGTACGCCTTTTATTAAAAAAAATAGGCACATGCGAATGTACCAAATTCGTTGATTATATCCTTCCCAGAAAAACAAGCGAGTTAACGTTCAAAGAATCTATAAAATTGCTAACGGAACTTTTCAGCCATAATATTTCACTATTTCATAAAAGATGGAAATGCATGAACCTTACAAAAAGGATAGCGAAGATTACGTAACTTTCGCATCCATTGTTAATAAATATTGTGATGACTTCAGATTATCGGAACTCAGCGCTGACAACTTCAAACGCTTAATTTACGTCCAAGGTCTGGTTTCAAACAAAGACGCAGAAATGAGACGTAGAATACTTACTAAATTGGAAAATGAACAAGATCTGACACTTCAAAAACTAGCCGAAGACTGCCAGAGATGAATCACCGTAAAAAATGACTCTAAAGACATAGAACAAGCTGGCGTAGCATACATACGCAAAGTACGAAGACAAACAAATTTTCCCTCCTCACAAACAAAGCAAACAAATTTTCCTTCCTCACAAACAAACCGAACTGATTTTCCCGCCTCAAGAACAAGTAACACAAAATTTTCTAATTATAATCAACATAAAAAGAAACTACCACCAATCCCATGCTATCGTTGTGTGTCTTGGCATCGGGTTAAAGACTGTACATATCGTGCTAAAACTTGTCTATCATGTAAAAAAAATTGGTCACAAAAGTTCTCACTGTTGGTATAGAAAAGAAAGCAGAATAAGAATTACGAGTACCGACCAAACATATGAGACTAATATAAGAACATTTGTACAAGTTGAAATGCAAAACAGAAAAGTTACAGCTGGATTCCGGCTCAGACTTAACTATCATAAATCTACAAACATGGAGAAAACTGAACAAACCTGTCATGTTAAAAACGGATAAAATTGCGAGATCAGTTACGGGGAGAAAGATAAAATTCGAGGGTGAAATAATCACAAACGTAACATTTAACGGAATGACGAAAAACTAAAAATGTACGTCTTAAGAAATACCGAAAACCTATTCGGGAGAGACTGGATGTAAAAATTCGAATTATGGGATCTGCCTATTAGCACCTATTGCCAGAATGTAAAAAGCTTATCAACCGAGGCAGACAAATTAAAATGAAAACTAAAAATGAGTTTCCCCGAAGTATTTTCGGCAGGTCTCGAAAGGTGCAAGAAAATGGCAGCTAATATCAAAATAAAGGATAACGTTCAACCTATTTTCAAGAAAAAAAAAGTGTACCGTTGCCTCAATAGAAAAGATTGACCAAGAATTATCTAGACTGGAAAATACGGGCATATTCAAAAAAGTAGAGTACAGAAAATGGGCCGCACCGACGGTTTAGGTTAAAAAGAAATCAGGAGAAATTCGAGTTTGTGCTGATTTTTCTACATGTTTCAACGCAGCAATGAAGCACTTCCAGTATCCGCTACATAGTCCTGAAGCAGAATTCACTAAATTGTCGGAAAATATTTTTCAAAAATTGATGTAAGTGAGGCCTACCTGCTGTTACGGTTTTTTGGGTATATATATACATATATAACTAGAGGATTTATTTTGTAAATTACAAAATTGTGGCACGTGGCCGATGAAGGGGAGTGGTAAGGCTGGTCCAAACTAACTATCCTATACCTAGCTAATCAGATTCACGACCCATTCATACATTACAATTAACACATTCACCACAAGAACTCGACCATCACCAAACAATCCTCAAACCACCATAATACCACATCCTCTCAAGGGGAACCTACCAAACCGCGCCCCAATCTATAAAAATTTGATAATACATAAAATTCTAATAATGATGCAATGATGGGGGGGGGAGATGAACACAATAATCAACTAAAGATGTAACATAATTCAAATTAAACATAACATATGTTAGTAGGGACCGTCCAACCCTCAAAATAGAGAGGCCGCTGTATTGTGCCCAGGGGACAGAATCAAGAGGCAACTCTCGCTAAGGGAGTGGGGGAAAAAGGATAAGACATTAGGCAGGAATGGGAAAATATAAAGCGGATCAAGCCGAGATAAAAGGAGGCCAAAACAAACTGGGGAGGTTGGGAATCTCAACTTGGATCATAACCAAAGAGCGGCCGGGATACAGGCCAGGAACAACACTAACTCGCATTAACTAGGTACACTGAAGCTTGTCTAACCTAACCAACGGGAGGGTTCCACAGGAAGCCACCCCGATGTGCAATAGGTTGACCTAGAAGAGAAAATCAAGGCTATCCCCGGTCACACTAACAAAGCTCGCCTCTTTTACCCACCTTTCGCTAAAGACTGTCGAATGCAATCGTTTTCTATCAGATCTAATCTTCATCTTGAGATGATGCTCAAAGAATTGGATTAGATGCTGATGAGAAAGACGGTTGCCCCGCAAGACTTCCTCCTTTCGTGTCGTCCAAATCACCAATCGATCCGTGGCCAGCAGCGTCAGAAACACCATCCGTTTCACCCGGAATACGGGAGAGACACATTGTCACACGCGTATGCGCTATCCATGGACACAAGCTGTTCGGGAGCGAGACGAGCCGTCAGCTCGCCGACATGGTCCCATAACGGGCGGACCCGGGGGCAATGGTAGAAGGCGTGCGAAGCCGTTTCTTCTAAGCCAAGACCACACCGTTCACAATCTGGCAAATCCGCCAAACCCCATATGAAAGCCTTGTCATTGAGAGGCAGCCGATTCCAAGCCAATCGCCAGGTAAGCGAAAACTCAGGGTTACTGAGGTAATCCGCCGCTGGTGCCCAAGACCAGTAGGAGCGATACTCCTCCTCCGACAAGCCGAGCGTATCTCGTGGGGAATCCTTCGCGGGCCCCTCCACTAATTGACGATAGAAGACCTTCCTAGGCCGTAAAAGGTTACTGGACCGGGGAATGGCCTTCAAGGCCAACCGATACTCGCGAAAGTAATCTGTTTCGTCCCGGGGTTTACAACGGCGCTCAAACCTCGAGATGGGAGGACTGATGGTAAGGCTAGGGAAGGCGTCTCTAACAATCCTCTTCAGAATCGGATCTCCTCCAGTAAATGCGCGGCGTAAGAAAGCCAACCAAGAGGCATGGATGTGACTCAACAGGTGCGGCATTCCCAGCCCCCCATGACACGGACGTTTAGTGCAGACTCGTCTGTCGACCCTGTTCACGCGCCCCCTCCATAAAATAGAGGATAGCGATTGCTCGAGCGCCTTCCAGTGGGTCTCACAGAGAGGAAGTGCGGAAAATCGATAAAGAATAAGGAGGAAAATGTATGTAGCACACACATCCGCCCTTCCCTTCACGGACAACCGCCGTCAATTCCAAGTCTGACCGACAGAATCGACCTTTGCTCGTACTTCAGACCAATTCTTCTCTAGCTGGAGGTCGGGCCCAAACCACACTCCAAGAATGCGGACAGGACCGTCCGTCCAACCGAAGCGGCCTGGAAGAGCGACCCCCTTCCAGGCAACTAAACGCAAGCCGGACGACATGTCGCGGTTTATCTTGGCCCCTGTCACCTTCTCGTACCGATCAAGCGCCTTCTGTACCGCCTCAATGTCGCTGCGGGACGACACGAAACCAGATACTTCATCAGCGCACTCGGAAACCCTGGCTTGAGACCCTCCAGGAACGGCAATTCCACGTAGCGCCGGATTGCCGGTCTCGTCCTTCAGCCGGCGAAGCATAAAGGAGAGGCGACAGCGGGCAACCCTGACGAACCGACCTTGACAGCCGAACGCGTCCGACAACCTTCCGTTCACCTGTACCACAGCACTGGGGGAGCGATACAGGAGGCTAATCCAGCGGCAGAAGTTGGGTGCGAATCCAGTGGCCTGCAGGACAGTAGCAAGGTAGCGATGGTCGACCCTATCAAATGCCTTGGACTGATCCGAATTGATCTGCGCGGCTTCTTCGTCGTCTTTTACACCCTCTATGATCGTGCGGATCAGAGGCAGGTTGCTCTGAATTGTTCGGCCCCTCACAGAACAAGTCTGCTCAGGTCCCAACAGAGACTCGGCAACTAACTGCAAACGCTCCTGCAGGATCTTGGCCATAATCTTTAACTCTGTGTTTAGCAGAGTTATGGGCCTGTAATCATCTAGCTTCCCCCCACCACCTTTGCCCTTTTGCAACAGTGATCACGCTCCTGGTGATCCGATTATGGATGGACCCCGACTGAAACCAGTTGTTGAACACTGCAGTCAAAATCGGAACAAAGATGGGCAACAGCCTCAAGTACAATTCATAGGGCAAACCATCCAAACCGGGCGACTTCGCCCTGCGTGATCTCCCCCTCGCAGCTAGGCGCTTAAGTCGGCGAAATCCGAGGAAAGTCAGCCAAATAGCTACGAAACTCCTCCTCACGGAGACCAGGCTTCTTGGTAAACCGGCTCTCGAAATGGCGCCGAAACGCCTCGCACATGTCATCAGTCGCCCGAAGAGTACGCCCCTCTGGGGATATGACCTCACAAATGTAACGATCGCCACCTCGACGGACCTCTTCCCTGCGCAGATCTGCGCCCAAATTCACAGCTTCAGAAGACATCTTGCTTAACTTATGTCTAATTACCTGGCCCATGTACCGCTCGCTATTCGAACGATCCAGGGCCTCCTTAGCTAAGGCTATCTCTAGGGGATCCGCCCCATCCACCGCCCGGAAATAACTAGACTTAAGTGTCTTCACCTTATCAGCTCTATCTAGAGCGAGCCGTTTGCTGAAATCGGTGGTGAAAGACCTAATCCTACATTTAAGGCGTTCCCACCACCTATTCCCGATAACCGCCCCACTAGCTCCCGCTGCATTGGTCTAATTAGCTGTTCCCGGAAGTCCCGCCTGTCCAGTAAAGACAGATTGAACTTCCAGTAACCAGCCATTCTAGGCCTATTGTCTAACGACACCCGGGCACAAACGTGCGTGTGATCCGAATAGCCTACTCGCCCTGTCGGCTGGGGCTGTAGGATACGCCCACTGCACCTCTGTAGAGAAGTAATACCCCCCCAATTAGGCCAACTGTTGGCCGTAGTGGGCGACCCGTAAGGCGCTAGGACGGAATCCTGGTGGTTGAGCAGCCATTGATCCGGCAACAGAGTGGTCAATGGCTTGCAAAACACCACTTTGGCCCTTACTTGGTCTGACGGCGGTCGGATTCGGCTGGTCCCGTCATGCCCTAGCACATACATTTATTTTTCTCCTGACTGTACTATTGAATCTACTTTAGTGGAACATTTCCCAACCCTTTATCGTATATGTGCTAGAAGGCGGGAGCTGAGGGTCAATTGTGTTGAGAGCAAAAGACTTTTCAGCACTAAAGCAGAGTTTGGCAGACGCTCAGAACTTCGCTCCCTATATGAGTATACTGGCCGTGTATCCCCGTCTCACTCAAGCCAAATGGGTTACCCCCCTTGGTTCATTCCCTTCTCATGTTGGACTCCGTGATGGGTGGTGGAGCACAGGGCCAATGAATATAAAAACCCAGACATGGCATCTTTCAAAGAAACAAGAGGGAACCTATCCGAATCAGACTGAGTGTGAAGCCGCAGACTTCCCCAGATTTATTGTTATTGAATCCCTGGAGGAGGTCTGTCTTGCTAAATTCTCCCCATTTTGATTGAGAAAATTATTTCGGCACGGGCGACCCCGAAAAATGTCAAAAAATTAAGAAATGGGAACTTGCTTGTTGAGGTGGATAGCCAAAGACAAGCTGAAAACATCTTAAAAATGAAAAACTTTTATAATACCAAGTGCAAAAGCTACCCACATGAAAGTCTCAATGTTTCCAGAGGCGTCATTAGAAGTCGAGAGCTGGCTTTAGCCACAGAAGATGAAATGACAGCTGCCCTGGGAGAACGGGGAGTAACTAATATAAGAAGGGTTAGTATAAGAAAGAATGGTGAAAAAATCGAGACAAACACTTACATCTTGACATTTAATCAACCACAAATACCTAAAGTGGTCAAAATAGGCTATTGTCTGGAAAGAGTTGAGCAGTACGTTCCAGCTCCCTTGAGGTGTTTCAAATGTCAGAAATTTGGACACCACAGGGACGCTTGTAGAGGACGACAGACATGTGCCAAATGCGGGGAAAAAGAGCGAAACCATAAAGAAGAGAAATGTTTGAAACCTCTTAGATGTCCAAATTGCCAACAAGACCATCCGGCATACGCAAGATCTTGTGACATTTACAAAAAAGAAAGAGAAGTCCTGGAGGTTAAACATAAGAAAAATGTGTCCTTTCTGGAAGCCAGGAAAATTGTAGAGTCCTATATGGGTGAGACCAGCTATGCCTCTGTTACACGGAGGGCTGATACTAATAATGACGATAGTAAATATAGAACCCTGATAAATAAACTTATACATTTGGATCCAAGTGAGTGAACAAAATTCCAGGAAGATCTTAAAAAGTAACACACCAATAGTATTCAAACATCTCGATTGGAAGTTCCAGCTAAGATTAACACATCTGATGATAAAATTAGAGATGATAAAAAAATAACCAAAAAGACATCCCAGACACAAACCACTCCTCCCAAAAAACAAAACCTGCAACGATCACCAATCCGTCCTCCAACTTTAAAAACTGATAACTTGGGGAAAAATAACATATCAAACCCTGAACCTAACAATGATAAATAGCCGTGTCGGCTGGGGCTTTAGAATACGCCGACTGCACCTCTGTAGAGGGGTAAGAACCGCCCCCAATGAGACGTCATGGGTATGACGTTAAATTGCATCCAACAGCAAGACCTCTGATCTGGAGGTTTTGAGGAGAGTGGAACCACCTCTTAATTGCTGGTGTTCCCAGGTCCACCTTGACCCGGGGTGGTAGCACCTGTTAGGGTCCCAGCTATGGGCAAATAGTGAACTCCTAGTTTTCCAGGTTTTGCTCGCGTCCTGCGTATGACGGTAAACTACATCCGCGTCCTGGGTATGGCGATAAACTGCATCCAACAGCAAGGTCTCAGATAATGTTTTCAGAAAAATAATGTTTCCAGCTCTAAGTTTTTGAAACAATAATGTTGCCAGCTCTAAGTTTTTTTTGTAAAGAAGTAATGTTGCCAGTTTTACGTTTTTGTTGTAAAAAGAAGTAATGTTGTCAGCTATACGTTTTTGTTGTAAAAAGAAGTAATGTTGCCAGCTATACGTTTTTTTGTAAGAAGTGCGTTGCCAGCTATGCGTTTTTTTATAAAAAAAATAATGTTGTCAGCTATACGTTTTTTTTTTTGTAAAGGAATGATGTTGCCAGCTATACGTTTTTTTTTTGTTTTTTTTTTTTTTGAAACAATAATGTTGCCAGCTATACATTTATTCCATACAAAATAGGCATTTAAAATTCATATAAACTGGATTTGGCATTAAATAACCCACAGTGGTTGATATGCCACAAAACCCAAACAAACAAACATAACAATGATAAAGTAGAACGTTCACCACAATCAAAGAGAGATCATACCCCGACTTCATCCTCACGGGAACGTTTAAGGTTATTGAATCCACTAAGCAAATCTTCAGACCCATCAACATCGAAGTTTGAGACCAAAAATAGGTTTAGCATGATAGAAAATATGGATATAGAAGAGCCAAACAGTCAAAACAAGTCGAAAAAAAAGCAATAATTCCAACTTGACATGAGGGACCTGCAAAATAATTCAATATTACAGTGGAATTGCAGAAGAATTAGAGATAATCATGAAGAACTTCTCATACTCCTCAAGAAATATAATCCCAAAGTGGTATGCCTTCAAGAAACATTCCTCAAGGACAATAACTATTTAAAAATAAAAAATTACAATTCATATAATCATTTACACAAAGACGGTCACAGAGCTTCTGGAGGTGTGTCGATCCTAGTTAGGAAAGACATACCCCAACATCAAATAGCCATTGACAGTGATCTTCAAGTCACTGCTGTCAAAACAACATTGCACAAAACAGTCGGTATCTGCTCCATCTACATTCCACCTCATGATCCAATTAATGAAATAAAACTCAATAAGCTAATTGACCAAATCCCTAAACCCCACTTATTATTAGGTGACCTTAACAGTCATAATACCATATGGGGGTGTCTTAAAACTAATCAAAAGGGTAAAAATTTGGAAAACATAATCAATAACAACAATCTCTGCATCTTAAACGACAAATCTCCAACCCATCTCAATCCATCTACCGGCTCCTATTCAGCTATTGACATCACTCTATCTGATCCTTCCAGCTAGATGGATTATACGTGGAAGGTTCATGATGATTCTTGTGGCAGTGACCATTTCCCAATCATAATAAATATTACAAAACCTTCCACTGATAATAACAGACCTCCCAGTTGGAAAATAAATAAAGCTGACTGGCAACAATTTAATACTTTATGCAATACAAGACTGGTTCAAGATTCAAGATGTACAGACCCAATTAAACACTTTTCAGAAACATTAATCACAATAGCAAAGGAAACCATTCCAAAAACTTCTCCATCAAACAGGCACAACACTCCTTGGTATAATGACGAATGTAAAATAGGAAGTCCGACTGCGTAATGCTGCTCTTCGTAAATTCAACAAAGAACCTTCCACCATTAACCTCAACTCCTTTAAATTGCTCCGAGCAAATGAAATTGTATCGAACATTAATCCGATCAAAACTGGATTATGGCTGCTACATATATGTAGCAGCCAGAAAATCTTATCTAAAAACTCTCAATACAATCCATCATGAAGGATTGAGACTCGTCTTGGGGGCATTTAGAACATCCCCTGTGGAGAGCCTTTATTTTGAAGCGTACGAACCACCACTAAAACTTAGATTCACAAAATTAGGTCTGCAAAACTACACTAAAATCAAATTTCAACCCACCAATCCAGCCTATAATTGCATTTTTAATTCCAAAAACATCTCGATTACAAACATCCACGAAACCGTTTAACTAAGTTCGCCTCCCTGGCAACTGAAAGAACCTGTGGTCAACCTTGATCTCAACAAACTCCCTAAAAATAAAACGCACCCATTAACCTACCAAAAAAACCTCTACAATATTCATGAAAAAGTATCCAAATTACTCGCACATTTACACTGATGGTTCCAAAAACAGCAATAGAACTGGATGTGGATTAGTTCTAGGTAAGAAAACAGTGGAAAAATGTCTCCCAAATGAAGCTTCCATATTCACCGCCGAAATCTGTGCAATAAATTTGGCTCTTCAGATTGTTGATGCCAGCAACAAAAAAAAATTCATTATTCATTCCGACTCAATCTCTGTCCTAAAATCCATAAAAAATACACAACAGAATAACCCTCTTATTGTTAAACTGTTGAACAAACTGAACACCTTGACACATAGCAAAAAGGTCATATTTTGGATCCCAAGCCATGTTGGAATCCAGGGAAATGAGAAAGCTGATTACTTAGCCAAAGCTGCTCTTAGCATGAAACCCGACCAAAACATCAAAATCCCATACACTGACCTAAAACATAAAATCAAGACAACAATAACACTAAAATGGCAAAAACTATGGGACAGAAATACCAATAATAAACTCTACCAAATAGCACCAATTCTAAAGGAAAGGCAACTGAATCTTAAAACAAGAAAAGAACAAACCACCATTGGCCGACTACGCATTGGACACACAAGACTGACTCACTCTTTCATACTAAAACAAGAACCTACTCCTAAATGTTCCTGTGGAAAACAATACACTGTAAAACATATACTAATAGAATGTACAAATCTCGTATATATCCGTAGAAAATTCTATAACACGAAGAACATGAAGAAATTATTTGCAAAAACTGAACCAAAAATATATTTGATTTTTAAAAAAGAATTGGCCTCTTATCAAAGATGTAGACTGATGTATAAACATCATATCCTACCTTTTACCATTTTGCAAATAAATTGTCCTTATCAAATGGAAATTCTTGACTTAAACAAAATTACGGGCTTTCACTTCTGCTATATTTGGTACTGATCTATAAGGTCCTTATTGGTCCTGGGCAAGACGTAAAACTGCATCCATTAAGTCACTGTTAGGTCCTTATTGGGTATAAATGTAGATAGTCCTACTTTTAGCCCAATCCTCTTTCTAAATGATTCCCAGGATCACTCTGACCCAGAGTGATAGTAACTGTTTTAATGGGTCCCAGCTATGGGTGAAGTAACAATTCTTTCCACTTTTTGTTGTGATCACAACCCAAACTTATAATAAACTTATAATATTGTTGTTCATGTTTTTATTAACACGAAAGTACTTAACTGTGGACAAAGTGATATGACTAATTTTTGTGGATATTAATTTTCTTTAAAAAAAAAAAAAAATTGGGAATACTAAAGTATTTGTTACATATTAATATTAACTTTAAAAGAAAAAAAGAAAAAAAAATTTGGAATTAAATTATTTATTGACATTACTAATATTTTGAAGGAAGATTCCATAATATACCCAAAATAAGGGGGGTGTTACAGTTTTTTGGGTATATATACATATATAACTAGTGAGACAATCCAAATGACTTAACTTCCTTTATAGTCTACCAATAGAAGTTTAACCAGTCGCAGAATATTCTATCCGTCGTGTATAAAGGCGGCAATCTTTGTTTACCCTCCAGAAAGACCAGTGTCAACTTAACAGGCGAAGATGATAAAACGAAGAACTACGCTCTGCTACTTTGCTACGATATCCACTGCGAACCTGAACTACGCTTTCCTACTGTCTCCGAAATATTCACTGCCAACCTCTGGATTCTATACTCGAAGACGACCGTCATGAAAATGTCTAACACCTGCAAATTCCACTCGATGAAGAAAGTTCAAAACTACTATGCATAAAAACACACAGGGGATTGTACAGATACCAAAGACTAACATTTGGAATTAAAATAGCGCCGACTATTTACCAGCAGACAATGGATACGATGCTGGCAGGACTAGAATACACAATAGCATATTTGGATGACACATTGATTAATAGCGAAAGCGTTGAACAACACTGGCAACATGTACAAGAAGTCTTTAAGAGAATTCAAAGCTACGGATTTAAAATGAAAGAAAATAAGTGTGATTTTTTTCATGAAGGAAATTAAATATCTTGGCCTTATAATAAACCAAGAAGGTAAACTTCCAGACCCTGAAAGGTCTACAGCAATAAAAAAGATGCCAGTTCCTAAGAACATAACAGAACTACAAAGTTTTCTTGGATTAGTGAATTACTACCAGGAAATCATACCTCAAATGCATAAACTTCGCGCACCATTGAATGAACTGCTAAAGAAAGAAAAAGTTTGGCAGTGGCAGATCAATGCCAGGAAACATTCGAACAAATCAAGACGTTAACATCGGATTTATTTTTGGCACACTATGATCCTAAACTAGAGATTATTGTAGCAAGTGATGCGAGTGCCTACGGTATCGGAGCGTGTATATAACATAAAATGCCAGATGAGACAATAAAACCTATCGCACATGCTTCTCGAATCCTACTACTAGCGGAGAAAAACTATTCACAAATTGAGAAGGAAGCTCTAGCAATTATCTTCGCAGTAACAAGATTCCATAGATACGTCTATGGTAGACACTTTACTCTGCAGACGGATCACAAACCGTTAATAAAATTTTTTTGATCAAACAAATGTCTACTGATGTACACGGCAAATAGACTACTTAGATGGAGAAAGATTCTTCTGAACTATATTTCAGAATGGAATGTTTACCAACGAAAAGAATCGGGCACGCGGATGGTCTGTCGAGATTTATGCTAACAAAGACAAACCCATTGGAAGATACGGTAATTGTAGCCCTTAGAAATGAAGAAGACATAAAAACAGTACTATGTTGTACAGTCAGAAACTTCCCAGTCACATTGCAAGACATAAAAAATGAAGCCAAAAATGACGAATTTATTTATGAAACAAAAGCAAAAATAGCAGACAAAAATGAGAAAATTTCGGACAGCTTTTCTCTATGCGATAATGTGCTACTTTACAACGAAAGGCTTGTAATCCCCAAAACATTACAAAAACGGATACTAAAAGATTTCCACAGAGGACACCTAGGTAAAAATAAAATGAAGTTGCTAATGCGAAGCTATGTATATTGGAAGAATATGGACCAGGATATTTCTCAAATGGTGGAAATGTGCAAGGGTTGTAATTTGGCAGCTGAAGCGCCGCCCATCATACATAAGCTTTGTCCTGAAACTGATCGTCCATGGTCAAGAATACATGCAGATTATGCAGAACCAGTTGACGGGTTCTACTATTTAATCATAGTTGATAGCTACAGTAAATGGCTGCAAGTGTTTCGGTGCAAAAATCCTACTACAGAAACGACCATGAATTTCTTCCACGAGCTATTCGCTCGGTTTGGCGTAGTGGACTGTTTAGTAACAGATAACGGAACGCAATTCACGTCAGCAGATTTCCAAGAGTTTTGCGAAATCTATCAAGTTAAACATATAAGATCCCCGTCTTACCATCCAAGATCAAATGGACTAGCGAAGCGATTCGTGGATACTCTCAAAAGAGCATTACGAAATGCGTACGATGTGCCTACGGAGAAAACATTACAGAAATTCCTACAGGTATATAGAATAACGCCAAATAATGCGACACCATCAACATTATCACCAGCAGATATCATGTTTGCAAGGAAAATCAGATCAGCGTACGATAAATTACTACCAAGTTAAACAAAACAAATAAAACAGTCCTACACTCCAAAAAAGAAAATTCCTCCCAGGGAAAAACGTTTGTTTTTTTTTTTATTTTTTTTTTTAAGGCATACAAAACTAGTACCTCTTGCTGGGAACAAGGGATAATTGAGAAAAGAATTGGCAATATGATGTACATAGTTCAAGGAAAAAAAATTCTCACAGAAGACATGTAAAGCAAATAAGGAAGAGACAGTTACAGGATGCTAACGATCCACCTCAAGAAGAGGTATTGGACACGATTTTCGACACATTCGATATAACAAGACCGCAAATAATGCCAGAGCCAAGAAAATCGTCTAGAAAAAGAAAATTTACTGAACATTTTGGAAATAGATCCAAAGAAAAAAAGATATTAAAAAAACCCTGCTACGCAAGATTTTCGAAAGCTGGGTGTTATGGGACCTTACCAATAATAACATAATGGACTATTCCATACGTAATAAATAGTGCGCCTCAAGAGGAAGCAGGGTGAATGCAGTCTGAAGTCTGAAAAGAAGTCCGCCAGGAGTCAGAGCGAGTCGAGTCAGAGGCAATCCGAAACAGAGTCGCGTTCAGACAATTACTACTAAACCTGATTGTTCGTACTAAGCCTTTCTACTTCTCTGTATATATTCCTTTTGTAATATATCTGTGTTATTCAATATACGTGTTCGAGTTCTTCTTTATTGGTTCTACCTTAGACTATCACCGTGGTACAAGGAACCGGACCATAACACTTATATATAGAAAGATTGGAGACTTAATTAATTTCACATAATAACTCATTGCGTCTGGAATAAGAAAACTCAACAGAATGCAGAATGTACTGGATAGCCGTTTACTTTTCTCGTAACGATTAGATTTCGATTCTTGGTCGTGGATGCGCATATATATATATATATATATATATAGTTATATATATTTCTAAAGTATTGCAGTTAAGGATTTTTTTTTTTACTTTCTTTAGTATGTCTTTTTCTGTTCTGGATACGTACACACACACACACACATATATATATATATATATATATATATATATATATATATATATAATCTGCTAGTGGGTACTAATATATTTTATATATGTATCCATATTTATGGGGTAACCCTAGATATATGCAATTTACATCCATAATAATGGCTAAAAGACCTCGAACATTCGAACAATCTGTACATACTTTATATCCAGAAAAGAAAAAGCCTTATACGGGCAAAAGAAAAATTAAATAAAATGCTTAACTGCATTAATTTATCAATTTCCTTTCTCGTGCACTCGCTAATGTACCGTACTTTATATACTGTACACCGGGCTTTGTTTACAAATGAAAGGCTCGCCACGGCCCCAAGTGGTCAATTTAAGAACTAATACCTTCATTCAAGGCTGAAATAAATTGCTGACGATTTGGGAATTTTTTTTTTTCTAGCATATTTTATTTTATTTTGCCTGCAGTTTTTGTCCGTTGCATTCGAAGTCTATTAATGTGTGTCCGTAGATGGGAGATTTGTCTATCTGTTTGTCTGTATGTATGCATTGATTAGGGTTTTTACACTTCCAAACAATATGACGTACGACTGAATGTATCATTTTGCAAGTTTGCTTATTCAAAATTTATTGATATAATTCAATTATAAATAGCAAACTTCATTTCCCAGATTCCATTGTTTTCTTCTTCCTCTTTTTCTTTTTTCCCTTTTCATTGTCTTTTGATTTGCTTTTCCCTTCCTTTTCCTTTTAATTTTATCTTTTCCTTTTTCGCTTTTTTCTTTCCGCTTTTTTCTTTCCGCTTTTCATTTTTTTTTTCCTTTTTATATTGATTTTAATTTTTATATTGTTTTTCGTTTTTCTTTTTCATTTCGTTTTCTATTTTGATTTTCATGTCTTAATTTATATTCTTTTAAATTTATTTTCTTTTTCTAACAATTTCCTTTAAAATATTCTGTCCGCATTTACCTTTGCAAAAATACATTTTGGTCAAGAACAGGGAA
This sequence comes from Acanthosepion lycidas, assembly GCA_963932145.1. Taxonomy (NCBI): domain Eukaryota; kingdom Metazoa; phylum Mollusca; class Cephalopoda; order Sepiida; family Sepiidae; genus Acanthosepion; species Acanthosepion lycidas. The sequence continues at coordinate 37,738,945 of OZ010576.1, forward strand.
ATTAAAAAATATGTCGCTTTAATTGAATAAATACAGCAAATATTGACAGGGAAATTTCAACAAGTCCCTGTTCCATTTCTACTTTTCATAATTTTGTTTATTGATTTTCCGTTCCTTCTGTATCAAATCCACTTGTCAATGAATATTAATATTATCATCTAATCTTATTTTGTTTGAATAATTAAATTTAATAATTATAATATAATTAGTAATACTAATGAAATAATTAAAAATAAATTATTATTATTAATTAAATAATTGCTGCTTAAATTACTCCTTCTAAAGTATATTTTAACATACTATCGTAAGTTGTGTAAACGTAAATTAATAATATTAAACAAATTTAAATTAATAAAAATGCATAAATTGATTAAATATATCAATTATAATAATAATGATAATTTATTTAATTATGAAATTATTCTGATATTTGTTCTCGTTATTTCATAAATAGTTAAGAAATAACGAGAACAAATATTAGAATAATTTCATAATTAAAGAAATTATCATTATTATTATATTCTTAATTAAAGAAATTTTCATTGTTATTATATTCTTAATTAAAGAAATTATCAAACAAAGATATATCATTTAGGGAAAATAAAGAAAACAACTTCGCTTTTTTTTTCATTAATTCAAAAAAATAGATAAAATAAAATAATTATAAAAAAATAATTACATCTCCAAAGATAATTAGTAGAAATCATAAAAGTATGGGAAGGGCAAATTAATTATTAATAAATTAATTTTGATTACAACCGTGTATGAAAATCATTCATTTATTCCAGCGATCTTTCTCATTAGTAAGATGTAGAAAATATCCAACAGTGTTTTAATTTCTTATTCTTGGATTATCTAGCTTCAATCGGAATGTTGGTTAGAAAGAAAATTATAAACGGAACTAACAATAAAGAATCCTTATATCAAACTACCTGATTTCGTAAGCGTAGAGGTAAAACTGACGAGAAACTCTCTCTGAGAGGAGCGTTTTAATTGCAACATCTTATTTTAACGATTTCCTACGTATATTTGTTGCTGGTATTTATTTTCTTACTTAAATATCCTGATATAAGTAGATTTCGATAACGCACACTGTTCCCATTTGGCAACGTGTAAAACTAATGTAGTTTTTGAAACTGCCACAATTATTTTATATCACCAAACCACACTTTTTGATATATTAAATGTTAAACTAAGCCTAGACACCTTAAGATCAGAAGCAACAAAAAGAAAATTAATTAACATGTGTGTAACTCAAGGCGGAATTTTTTTTTTTCTTGCCCAATTCAGAGATCAGTGAGTGAGTGAGTGAGTGAGTGATTGATTGGGTATCATATATGATATTCGAAATTCGATTTTCAATCTAATGAAACAGTTTGTTCCCATTTGAAAGACTGATATTATATGTAATTCAAGTTAGAATATGCTATATTGTCAGTATGGAATTTACTAAAGATAAGGAACCTTTTTTTTTTTTTCAAACAAATTTTGATCTGTGATAATTCTGTAGATGCCATGAATAGAGTCTTTGCATTCACTGTCAGACCAGAACATCAAAGAGACTAGGTCTCTTACCGGATTCACATGTGAGATTACCTAATTTCAACTAGCTGAAGAAGTCCACCTTCACTTGATATCAGAGCCTGCTCTCTACATTTAAATACGGAGTCGACAGAGTTGTGCCTAGAATGACAAGAAGATATATGAACACTCCACCTGAGAGGAACAAGTCTCTCACATCCTGCCTCAGATGATATACACATTCGGAGGAAACACCAGCAGCTAAGCGCTAACTCAACAGTAATAACTACCGAAATTTAGAGCTGAATAAACAAAAGTTTTACGCAAAAACATGATTATACAAAATAATCATAACAATTATAATTAATTCACTCATTCTAAACCAATGAGAATCGACCCAAATGTTCAACCGAATACACACAAACTCGTGACTTTTTCACTATCGGACAAGCATTTCACACGGACAGATCGTTATCACGTGCTTCAACTAAAATTTGGTCTCCTCTTTTTCAGGCCATAATAGCTATTTTTCAAGTGTATCTTAGATGTGGCACAAGGCCTAAAGTGGGGGGGGGGAAACCAGTGAAGATCGAATTCACTACTCAGCCGTAATTGTTCTAGCGAGACAAGCTTGCTAACAATTACACCACATCGAGTTGACCTTTTCAGGACTTAATAATAACATATATCATTTAGCACACAACAAAAGATCGAGGAAAGAAAAATTAGTATATGTTACAACTCCGTTATCTTGACACTTATTACACATATCTATAAATAAATAAAACATTGGAGAAAGCCTGTATACACTTGGCGTATTCTTTATCTTTTGTTGGATTTCGATCCATATCAAATATACATTTGAGTCCAAACTAACAATTTTACTTAGCATTACTTTCCCTCGTGTCTTCCATAAACATAACAGCCAGATAATAAATAATTCGCTTTTTCTTGTTTCTACGTCTTAGTGTTTCTCATTTTTACGAGTATTATACTGTATATAAACATTAGCAGATTTACAATCATATACTCAAGAGATATAACTCGCGTACATAGATGAGTGATTTAATCTTTATTCATCTTAAGTTTTAGTAACGATAGTATTACATTAGTGGGATCAAACGCAACATTTTAGCTTCATTTGTTTCATTTAGCTTTTCACTCCATCAACGTAATTTATCTGTAAATGTTTGAAATTGTGGAAACACATTTGCCTAAAAAAAACAAACAAAAAAAAAACAAAAACAACAACAACAAGGTCTTAGTTCGGAGATTCTCTTTCGTCCGTTAACATCAGAAAGAAAAACTTCGCAGAAAAAAAACAAAACAAATAAAGAACAACTAGGTCTTAGTTCGGAAATTCTCTTTCGTCCGTTATCATCAGAAAGAAAAAGTTACCAAAAAAACAAAAAAAAACAAAAAACAAAAACAATTAGGTCTTAGTTCGGAGATTCTCTTTCGTCCGTTAACATCAGAAAGAAAAAACTTCCCCCCGAAAAAAACAAAAAAAAACCCAACTAGGTCTTAGTTGAGAGATTCTCTTTTGTCCGTTATCATCAGAAAGAAAAACTTCCCAAAAAAAAAAAAAAAAAAACAAACAACGAGGTCTTAGTTCGGAGATTCTCTTTTGTCCGTTATCATCAGAAAGAAAAACTTCCCAGAAAAAAAACAAAAACAAAAAAACAACGAGGTCTTTGTTCGGAGATTCTCTTTTGTCCGTTATCATCAGAAAGAAAAACTTCCAAGAAAAAAAAACAAAAAAACAACTAGGTCTTAGTTCGGAGATTCTCTTTTGTCCGTTATCATCAGAAAGAAAAACTTCCAAGAAAAAAAAAAAAACAAAAAAAACAACGAGGTCTTAGTTCGGAGATTCTCTTTTGTCCGTTATCACCAGAAAGAAAAACTTCCCAGAAAAAAAACAAAAACAAAAAAAAACAACGAGGTCTTAGTTCGGAGATTCTCTTTTGTCCGTTATCATCAGAAAGAAAAACTTCCCAGAAAAAAAAAACTAAAAAAAAACAAAAAAAAACCTTTAGTGTTGTATACTTGACTGTTTATGCATGTGATTTTGGCCAGAGGCAAAATAGTATGGACAGAGTGAAATATCTTTCTTGCAGAGAGGCAAATAAAAAAAAACAAAAAAAATAAACATCGACATATTGACTTAGATTATTTACCCCCGTATTTTTTTTTACTCTGAAAGTTTTTATAAACACCACTCTTTGCCGAAAGAAATTATACTTTTTGTTGTGCATATTTACACGATAAAGTGTCAGACTGCGTCAGTTTTATAAATAATATATACAATTACTTCTGTTAACCTTCATGCTTTCTATATAAAAAATGAAATATTGCCCTAAAGGTGAACATACAGTTATTATTATTATTATTATTATTATTATTATTAGCGACAATTTAACTTTAAAAATCTCCTCCCCAGTCTTTTACACCACGTATAAAATGTCATCATTAAATCCTCTGGTTTATGGATAGTTGTTAGCATGGCAGATACCTGTTTTAATAAGCAATTTAAAGACGGCGTTCAAGAATAGTGGGACTAGTTGTTGCTTATCGGGGAAAAGTCATTTTGGATACCGTAATAGCCTACCGAAAACACGGCACCCACTCATGAGGTATGACAGATTCTGGTAGTTAACTGATAATATCTCCCAATGTTTTTTTTGTTTTTTTTATTAGACTGATTTCAAGAAAGTATGAATCGAATATATTTAATGATTTCAATGCAATACATTTAAAAATACGATTTGTGTCGGGGTCTTTCTTGTACGGTGAATGTAGCCCGAAACCTACATTTTACCTTGAAAATTTCGTGGTCGTCTTATACACCAGCATATATGGTATTATAGTTATTATTATTGTTTTAATTACTTTGATATCTGTTATATACCCACTTCCTTCCGAATCACGACAAAACCTAAGGTCAGAAATGACATCATACTACTGAGCAGTTTAAAAAAATCGTAATGTGTGGGCTGGACTTGTGAGTACAATGTTTTGCATTTCTTTACGGCATTGGCTAACAGGGATTCCTTCAATGAGTCTGTTTGAATAGTTTCCAATCAATCCGAGGGCTCCAACTACAACAGGAATTGTTAAAGTAGTCATGTGCAACATTTTTGAGATTTTGATTTCAAAGACCTTGTAATTTAATAATTGTTTGATACATTGCAGTATAAAGGAACTGCTATGTCAATAAGGAGGCATATTTTATCTTTGCGGTCTCTAATAGCGATGTCAATGAGAATAGATTTAATTGTTCCGTCTGTGCGTAGTGTAAAGTCAAATAAAATTGTTTAACTTCCTATCTCTGTAACCGTTTTATTATTATTATTATTATTATTATTATTATTATTATTATTATTATTCGATCTAACTCATCACAATTTCGTGTCATTTGTAGAACTTAATAAATTCTGTCTATTGTTATTTCTCCTAAACAATAGTCCACGATCTACTTACTAAACCTCGCTATTGCGTTATACATTTTCCTCTTTTCAACTTGCTTTCAATCTGTCCTATCAGTGCCTTAGACTTTCTCACTCTCTTTTCTCGTGTTAAGTATAAGGTTATTTTCTGTTTCTATTTTCTCTAAAATATCGTCTTTACGCACATATTCGGTCAATAACTGATAGAAAAAAATATAATTCTCATATTTTAATTGACATTTGACTATTCAGTGGTACGTCCTGTTGCTTTTTCATCTTCTAGAAACACGTCTTTAGTCATCCATCACGCGTCTTTCAAAAATGGTACTATTTATTTAAGATAATATCGATAAATAACACAACGGCAACATAATATAAACATCTGTGAGTCATTGAGACATAGATTATCGAATTGCTAGTGGCATTGTTAGCTATTTCTTTGTAATTTAACATTCAGCATTTCTTGCCGGAGCACGTTATATTACCGTCGGCTGAAACTTGTAAAACCTTTCTCTGAAAAAAGGTTTCAGAGCAAAAGAGTTTTCTCAACTCCAGTAGCTGTTATTACTCTTTCCGGTATGGATTGGAGTTTCTTTGGCAACCATTTATTTGAAACATCAACATCGTAATTATTTGTCAATATTTCTGAGATGAAGTATTATGTACACTATTTATATTTTCGGACTATTGTCCTCATCTTCGTTTCCATAGTTATTACAAAGTTTCGGCCGTGGTACGCCCCGGCCTCCTCCAGGTGGTTGGAATGTCGAACTGAACACTTTATTTCTCCTGTTAATTACCCTCTCCAAGTTCCCCACTGCCTTAACCATGTATTGAACACACACGTTTGGGTACTGTCACTGGATCTAACCATCGCTTTTATCCACTATGAAACTAGAACAGTCCATCCCAGTGAGCGAAATAAAGTCTTCAGTTCGACATTCCAAACATATGAAGAAGGCCGGAGCATACAACGGCCGAAATGTTGTAATAAATATGGCGTTAAATTTGAGGACAATTGTCCAAATGATTTAAATAGTCAACATCGTAATTATCTCATTATTTTCTGTTCACATTACATGCAATGTCCAATTCACAGTTTCTTGTTGTCGAAAGTCTTTTAAATATTTGGTACAGTCCTTTATTTATAATTATGTAGCGCCAGTCTACAAGTTTCGAAGAATTGTAATGTTCACTAAAAAGCATGTGTTTCATTAACTGAAGGTGCATTTTACCCATTGGTCTTAGAAAGCAGTTGTATAAAGCAGATATTTTAGATATTTCTGAACTGTTTTGGCGCCATGCATTGCATCCATTTAAAATCTCTATCAGACTAGGCTGTGTAAGAACACGTTTAGAATTTTCAGGTTAATTTTGGCCATTCTAACCATTTACGGAGTTTGGTGAACTTACCTTCAGCGCAAAATATTCTAGGAGTTGCGAAGAATCAATTGCCGTCTAAATTACGCAAAATAGAAAAAAAAAACAAAACACTGACCTCTCATTTGAAAAGATATACTTACAAAAATTACAAGAAATATCTTGAAATACTAAAGAATAAATTTATTTAATAAAACTGCCAGTGCCTTTAACCTCCAGACGACTTCGGAATCTCCTGCATCTTTTCTTAACGGTCTCCTTGTTTAAGTTGGTGAATGCTGCCATAATGCTTGCCTTCAGTTCATTTTTGGTGTTCAAGGGGTTTGTTGGTCTCTCACTTAACTGTGCCCCACTAATAATAATCAAAAGTGGCTTCGGACTGGAGAGATAGGTGACCAGATGTAAGGGAGGATATCATCGGAGAAAATGTTTGATATCCATGACAGTTTTTTTCTACTTGCGTGGCATTGTGTTGAGTCCAACAGTTACCCTCTTGATCCAAGGCATCAATAGCTCTTCAAGATATTTATGCATGCCTTCGTGTGGTGTCTGGGGTCCTCTTGGATGGGGAATGGAGGCATAATATCGACATCAATATTGATCAATCGAAACACCATGTTGTTGAATGGATATATTATCAAATTCTTTCCAAATCCTCTCCATTGTCGACAGATTGAGAGCCAAACACTCTGAAATGATTGTATTGAAGCTACTGCCGTGAATGCTAAGCCGTTAATAATGCCGGTTCACAACTCTCTGGTGGAGTAAATTGTGTCGTTGTGACCCTTTTCTCACTGAGCCTACTATACTGTTTCGTGGGGAAAAAAAAAAAAAAACAAACAACGCGCATGTGCGAAATTAAAATATAGAATCGGGACAATTTACACACCACACTCTATATATGCAATTTTCTTATCTGCTATAATAAATTTGTTATAGTTGATCGATTCGATACACAGAGGTATTTAGCATTTATAAAATCCATGTAATGAATATTTTTCTGATGATATGCAGTGTATATGCTATCAGTTCCGGATTACAGTTTGTATTTTGTTTATTTTGAGTCCTATTTGTTTAAACAAGTGAAAGAGGATGTTGATTTTCCATTCAAGTCAGTTCTTACTCTATTTATGAATAACTATGCCATCGGCATGTCGGGCGTTATTATCAGCACATTGATCTCGGGGAGGAAGGTTTCATGAAATGTATGTCATATAATTTCAGTTTTACCAAAGTTTGTACACAGAGGATCCAAAAAAATTCTCGTACATGACAACCAGTGTAACAGGAAATATTTTGGCAGCGTAAAGTTTATCGCCATTTTAAGCAGAATATGCGAACTTAGTTCAAATTCAGGGTGGGTATATTGCATTCATTTTCACATAATCTTGATGGAACTATGGATCAACTGTTGTCTGTAGCCTTGTTTGGTGGAGATTTTCCGAGAAAGACAACTCTGAATTCAAAACCATTTAGAAATTAAACAGAACCTCATATGTCCTGAAAAGGCTTGGCTTTCAAAAATAATTAAACAAATGGAATTTGCAGAGAGCCATGAGCTCTTTTGTGTTGAAAGAACAGCGCATCTAGAAATGGAAAACAATTTAATCGGTACAGGAAAAGTAACGAACACGCACCATTCTTGGGCACAGGTGCATTCATGCTCATCAAAGACTTATTTTCATATGCTGTAGCTACTTTAGAAGCATAGGTGAAAAAACAAAAAAAAAAAACGGTTTGAATTTTTGCGATAAAAAGCGGCTAAAAGTAAGATGGAAGATTAACTTGTCAAAAATTTAAACTTTTATAACCAACTGATCATATATCAGCCGTACATTTGAATAACTGCAGAAAAAAACACTTTTAATTTTAAATAAAATAAAAATCAGATTTTCTCCGGCTTAAAAGTAGGCCGGACAATTTGAGTTTTGAAGTTATCTCATGCAATAGTGCTCGATACAAAAATAAAAAAAATAGTGAATACAAATAAAAAACAAACTATGAAGAAATTAAGTAAATATTATTTGACAATGTTGCAAAGTATAACGAGAAAAAAGGACTAGCCATCAATTGTCAGAAAAGAAAGTATGGTTGTCCCGAAAAGGAAGAGGCGAATTAGGAATTGGAAATATTAAGATCAAACAAGTACAGAAATTTAAATATCTGGAAATTGTATAAACAGAGGATGAAAAGTGAACCACTGAAATCTGAACATTCCCTCGATTATCAAAAGATAAAATTCCAAAAACTAAGCATAATACAATAGATGGAGAGAAAACTGTCGGCAACAAAAATACAGAATTCCACGAACAGCGCTAATAATCAAGTCTTAAAGAAAATGGTAACGATCGTAATACTAAAAATCAGAATGTTTCAGCTGAAATATCTCAAAAACATAATCAGGAAAGACAGCTTGTTAAAAATAAACATCATAGGGCATATCGAGGGCCAGAGCGATAGGGAAAATCAATTTGCCAACTACATGATATTGTGTGAATGGATGGGAGAAAGGCGAGCGGATTTTTAGGCAAAATGATAAACAGTGTTTATGTAAACAATTTTTGGAGAGCCATGATTGCCCACGTCTACATGCTACACACAATGAGAAGATGTGTCATATTCTAAAATGCGCGACTTTCTCGATAAAGGGACACCAATAGCAGAAATAGCAAATAGACAACATTTATTAAGAGGTACAAAGGAGAGAAAATTGTGAAGAGCCATGATCCCCTACGTCAAAAAGAATCGCAGAAAACAATGAGATGTCACAGCAAACGCACTCTGTCAACTTCTTTTACAAAATGACTCGGTTTATTAGTTTTCTCAAGGGATTTCGTGAGAGTTGGCTTTTTTTTCAGTGGTTTCAGTTAAAGATGTCTCTTCCATTTCACACAGATTATGGAGCCTTTTCTTAAGTTTGTGAATTTCACTTCTCATCTCACTAATTGAGAAGCAAATGCAATAAAAAAAAAACAGTTATTGTATTCTTTTATTAAATAATTAAAGAAATATTTTGAAATTATTTGTTCTCATTGAGTTTTTCGCATGATTAGAAAATAGTGCCTGCTACAAAATATTCAGCGAGTGTAAAGCATATGAATATTACAATTCTCTCTTTAGAATTGAATCGGATAGAAATAATGGTACCATCTGGCAAGAATCCGAACATGCTTTGAATTTCAGATTCCTCCAACTACGTATTAGTACATTGGAAACGCGCGTTACCTTATGATTAATCAAATATGATTTGGCATAAATTTATTCCACAGCTGCCATTTTCTTCTATAGATAGATTATTCAGGATGTCGGAAGGTGATGGCTTTCCACAACATCCAACGTTTGGTAAATCTAAACGATGTTTATGACATAAAAATCTCTCTCTCTCTCTTTCTCTGTTCTGCTATCTTTTTACCCAATCTCGTTAGGTAGATGGCTCGATATATCTTACGCACGATATTTCTTTTTTCGCCTGTGAGTGCCACCTTCACCTGTCTGTCTTTTCTAAATATGTCTACTAACATTTCATCTGTTTTCTTTCTGAATCCAATTCCAGTTTAGAGTTTTGTTTCATTTATTCTTTAAAACTTTAAAATATGCGTGTTACTAACATATTCAATGCTTGTTATTCTCACTATAATTCTCTAGAACCAAACCTCGGTTGCATGAATTGTTCTGTGAACCTATAAGGCAATTCTTCAAAATCACTGCCGTATAAGAAAACTGATATCACATAACTTTTTAGCACTCTTTGCTTCCAACAAAATTTCTTCGTCTTTTAATATTTTACTTATATTTTAGAATATATTTCCTCTATTCCGATGCTTATCTGGATTTTTGCGTTACTATTTCACTCGTGTTTCATATGTTTTCCTATGTTAAATTATTCTGCAAGCTTGCGTTCGATGTTTCAAATTCGTACCAATTTCTGTATGGCCACCCAAGGCCGTAAGGTCGAAGAGAAAGGACTAGATTAAACGTGACCAGTTCCCTAAGACCCCAACGACCGAATAGGCAAATATCTACGAGATCTGAACCGGCTAAAAAGTGCAGCGTTAGTCGATCTGGCGTAACTAAGGCGGATCTTGACAGATCAAGCATCCGACAGCTAGATACACCTGATTTTTCTAAATCTCACCTTATCTCAATCGCCTTCCACCCAGCAGGGAAGCGCTTCATGGCCAAATGTGTGGGCTTATCCATCGCGTAGAATTGTTCATCAAAATCAAATTCAAGCGAAAGGCGTCGTTAAACTCTTTCTGATTCAGAGTCGAC
>OZ010576.1:37754563-37762063 GCA_963932145.1 Acanthosepion lycidas
ACTCAAAATATTTTTGCGATTAAAAAGCAATTATAAAGCCCCACACATTAACTGAAAGATAATTGTGAAAGATAAACCATACTATAGAAAGGGAGACTGATGTAACCTATTAATTTTAGAACAAATTATTATCTTAAAACATGTAGATTACCCCAAGTTACTGAAAAAAGAAGTGAATTAATGACTGCATGTAAAACTAAAATAAAACACCTGCCCAAGTACACTGAGCCCGATTAAAATAGATTTTAAGTAGATTTTAATAAAAGCCTTATTGATATTAATATAATATGTAGCACCCATTAATATGCATAGCACCCGTCATTAATAGGATTTTTAAATATCTATATACACATATACAATTATATATTGTAGATCGTACTTGATCATTTTATTCATCGTGCATATATAATGTAACTTTTGTAACCATAAGGCTAGGTTTAAAATACATTATATATACATCATGTTGACATGTGATTAACATCGTGAGAGCTAAGTTTATTCCATAGGACAATAACTTAGTAATTTATTTTAAAAAGCACCAATTATTTCTATTGCTAATTACAACATACTTTATGCAAAAAGGGTGGAATCAGCCTTGATAAATAGTGTTTAAGTAAATTCTTTTTTTTTTTAATTTAAAATAATTTTCTTTTAATTTTACATCTTTCGAAATTAAGACTTTGATGGATATCAATTATAAATAATTAATTTAAATCGTTATTGTTGTGGGGCTCTCCCCTTTTTACATGAGATGGACACGTCCAAAGTATACTTATACTGACAGAGAGAATACCTGCTGTGGAGATACGTTGAGATACGTGGAGATAGGTTGTGATAGGTTGAGATATACGGAGACAGACACTGGGTGTTCTCAGAGAGTTGTACAAGAGTCCAGAGAGAAAGAGAGACAGATGATTACGGCTTTACTTACAGAGACTTGTACATATACTTTCTACTAATCCTCATTCCTGGACTACTAATCTTCACTTCAAGTCTGTATTCTTACGTTTAATACTCTTATTTTTCTATCTCAATTACTGGCGCTTTTTATTTATTTGTGCAGGATTCCATTCACGGAATAAACAACAATTTGGTAACGAGGACTTCGCACTTCACGGAGACTTAAAAAAAAAATATGCCATTGCTAGCGTCTACAATAACTTGGTGACGAAGACTTCGGACCCACACGAAAAAATGATCTCTCCTCAACACAACAACACAGGGTGTTCTTAGAGAGTTGTACAAGAGTCCAGAGAGAGAGAGAGAGAGAGAGAGAGAGAGAGAGAGAGAGATGATTACGGCTTTACTTACACACGAAAAAATTATCTCTCGTCAACACAACAACTTGACGACGAAGAGTACGGACACGTACGGAAAAAAAAAACATTTTTTTCGCTCGCCAACATAATAACTTGGCGACAGAAATTCGAGAGTCACGTCGACCACAAGAACTTGACGACATGACTCGAAGCAACTCACACAGAGAACAACAAATTAATGACGAACATAAAACAACGCACACAAGAGATAGAACATAAATTTCGTCACTCCCTAAAAAATGGAAGATTTTCGAAAAGCAATGCTTGAGTTTATAAGAAGAAGTAAGGAAAGATAGCTAATAAATGAAGCAAAACAAATGCAACTCCAGGAATTAATATTAAAAATAACGGTTAACGCACAACAGAAGAATATCGAAAAAGAGGCGACTTTTTCTCAAGACGCAGTTTGGAACACAATAGAAACATTTGAATACTCTCTAGAAGATGATAAAAATTTCCGGGACTATTACAGACGTCATGAACACATTTTCAACATTGATTACAAAAATTGGACGGAAGCTAAGAAGCTACGTTTATTACTTAGAAAATTGGGAACAGAGGACTACACAAAATGTGTGGACTATATTCTACCAAGAAAAGACAAACGGTTTGACGTTTGACGAGGCAGTTACATGCCTTATGGAGCTCATCAATGCAAAGGTGGAAATGTCTAAGCTTCGTAAAAAGCGAAATGAGGACTACTCCACGTTCGCCGCAATTGTGAACAAGCATTGTGACAATTTAAGTGTCTTATTTTCGTAAAGAGATTAGTCTCAGCCAAGGACAGTGAAATGCAAAAAAGAATGCTCACGAAGCTTGAAAACGAGTTTGGATTAACGCTACAAAAATTGTCAGAAGACTGCCAAAATGCTTGAGTATAGTAAGAACTACTAGAATGGACTACGAAGACAAACTAAAGACAAGAAATTACGTGGAACTCGAGATCATAAATAAGAAGGTTAAATTACAGTTAGACTCAGGATCGGATCTAACTATAATTAATTTACAGACAAGGAGGAAGCAAAATAGACCGAACATGATGCATACACAGAAAATCGCCAAGTCTGTTACAGGGAAGCGTATCAATTTTGAAGGAGAAGTAATTCTAAACTTAAAATTCAATGGTAAAACGCAAAGAATGAAGATATTTGTAATGAAAGACACAGAAAATTTGGTGGGCATGGATTGGATGCAAAAAATTGACGTATGGGATTTAATCATTAGCTCATTTTGTAAGAAAATAGAGTGCGAACCGTCAGAAGCTACAAAATTAAAAGAAGAACTACACGTGCAATTTCCCGAAGTATTCTCGAGTTGTTTGGGACGCTGTAATAAGTTTTCAGCTAAAATTGATCTAAGGGAAAATGTTCAGCCAGTATTCAAGCAAACGCGAAACGTGCCTTTCGCAACCAGAAAAAAATTGCCAAGGAGTTAGATAGATTGGTACAAACTGGAATCCTTTCACAAATCGAATTCAGTGAATGGGGGGCACCAGTGGTCTATGTAAAGAAAATAGCCGGAGAAACACGTTTTTGCGTAGATTTCTCGACTCGGTTAAATAAGGCTATCAAGGATTATCACTACCCATTGCCAAGCCCGGAGGAAATATTTACGAAGCTTAACGGTGGTAATATATTTTCTAAGATTGATTTACGCGAAACTTATCATCAGATTCCAGTAGAAGAAGAAAGTACAAAAATTTTATGTGTCACAAAGGACTTTACAAATTTAACAGATTGCCATTTGGGATAAAACTAGCACCGTCAATCTTTCAACAGACTATGGATAGCATGCTCATGGGACAGAACTTTGCTACTGCTTACTTAGACGACATTTTAATCAAAAGCGATAATGTAGAAGAACACGCAACCCATATTAAAGAATAATTTAAAAGAATTCAGGATTTTGGTTTTAAAGTGAAGGAGAAAAAATACGATTTTTTCTAAAATAAATCATGTATCTAGGCCATATAATCAATAAAAGGGGGAGAAAACCAGATCCAGATATGGCATCTGCAATAAAAAAAAATATGCCTGAGCCGAAAAATCTCGCAGTGTTGCAAATCTTCCTTGGTCTAGTGAAATATTACGGTGAATTCATTGAAAACAGGCACAAATTGAGGGCTCCCCTCAATGAATTATTGAAAAAAGATAACAAACGGAACTGGACGGAAGATTGTCAGGAAGCTTTTAAGGAGATCATAAAGAAATTAACGTCTGATCTAGCACTGACGCATTTTGATCCCAAACTGGAAATTATCATTGCTAGTGACGAAAACTCACACGGAGTGGGAGCTTGTATATTACACAAGATGCAGGATGCCACATGGAAACCTATAGCTCACGCATCTAGAGCGTTGTTACCAGCAGAGAGGAATTATTCGCAAATTGAGAAAGAAGCGTTAGGCATAATATTCGCTATAACTCGCTTCCACAGATACATATATTGAAGTGAGTCTACTCTTCAAACTTACCATAAACGTCTTCTCACTATATTCGGTTCGATAAAAGGACTACCGATTTACACAGCCAACAGATGATGGGGAACTATATTATTGAATTATAATTTCAATCTAGAGATCCTACCGTCGAAGAAATTTGGTCATGCGGATGGATTATCTAGATTGGTACCTGCGAAATGCAAACCTTTGGAAAACTCGGTAATAGCGGCTTTGCGAACCGAGGACGGAATTAGTAAAGTTCTAAACAATACAGTAAGGGAATTACCAGTGACCTTGTTAGAAATCAGAAGAGAAGCTGAAATGGATGAATTCATACAAAGTATAAAGAGAAAAATAGAAGAAAAAGAAAGAAATCTAGCGGAGTGTTTTTCAATTTGTAATCATGTATTACTTTATAATGAAAGAGTGGTCATACCCAAATCTTTACAAAGACGAATTCTGGAGGAATTTCATCTAGGACACCCAGGGAAAGATAATATGAAAGCGTTAATGAGAAGTTTCGTGTATTGGCCTAATATGAATAACGACATTACTCAAATGGTAGAAAAATGTAGAGGCCGTGCTGCGGCAGCAAAGGCACCACCTATTATACAAAAAACATGGACAAAGGTGGACAGAACTTGGTCTAGAATCAATGCAAACTATGCAGGACCCATAGATGGATATTACTACTTGATAACTTTACCTTTAGCAATTAGCCAGAAGTTTTCAGATATAAAAACCCTACGACGTAAAACACTATTAAATGTCTACACGAGTTATTCGCAAGATTCGGAGTTGTAGATTGCCTTGTAACGGATAATGTTACCCAATTCACCTCGAGCGACTTTCAAGAATTTTTACGACTTATCAATTCAAACATATTAAAATAGCACCATGCGATCCACGATGTAACGGGCAAGCCGAAAGTTTTGCAGACACACTTAAGAGAGCCTTGAAAAAAGCAGAGGACGTACAAACAGAAAGAGACATATAACAGTTTCTACAAGTCTACAGAATTATCCCGAACGGAAACACGCCATCGGGCTTTTCGCCAGCTTGGGAGGTAGACAGGCCCTGAACCAGTCTAGGCGGATTCAAATAGGATATTTTTTGGCCGAGGGTACGGGCTCGGAGAAACCAATTTTAAAACCGGCCCTACGCCACATATATTCCTCGTGGTTGGAATATTAAATACTGAGATGTGATGAGATACAGTCTCTGTCTGTCTGCGACGTCTGTCGAACTCTCTGCTTTGGCAGAGAGGAACCCGGACGAGGCTTTGCCGAAGGGCAAATTTTCGTCTGGGTAGGTAGACAATTCCCGAATTCGGTTATGCGTGTTCAAAGGGGCTATTTTTTTTTTGCTGAGCCTACGGGCTCGTGGGTGGAAAGTGGGTGGAACTCCCAGTCATGGCTGTCACGCGATTTCTGCGACCACAACACCATTTACATTTGGCCGTCTATCTCCCCAGACTGCAAATCCTTGATTATTATTTTGGGGTGTAGTTGTGTTACAGAGCAACATAACTGAAGCCAAGAATTATGGCAGAATTGACCAACTTAAACAAGGCATCCATACAGAACAGTTGCAGGAGTTACCGAAGTCGCCTGGAAGCCATGGTTGAAGCCAATGTTGATTTTATTGATTTTTTGTAAATATTTTTAATATATATATATATATATATATATATATATATATATATATATATATATATATATATATATGAATGTATGTATGTAAAGTTTCCAGTTATGCTATATTTGTGGGTTAAAGGGCTCATAATCAGGGAAAGAGCGTATGTAAATATAAAAGTCTAATTTGAAGTCGACACCCAACCTCTGAAGATTGCGTTTAGCATTAAAGACCAGGTTTGGGTGTTGATTTTAATGTCTTTTCATATATATATATATATATATATATATATATATATATATATATATATATATATATATTTATTTATATATTATATGCACGGTACTTATTAGAAAGACTCAGTGTCTGTCTGACGATCACAAAAGCGTGAAACCCAGGGTCACAAACTCACATCAATCCAACCATATATATATAAATATATAGATAGATAGATAACTAGACTCGTTTCGAAATAACAATGATTTTTTTTATTTGCAAATAATCAAATCAATCTCGAGGGAAAAAAAGGTTTTAAAAAAAGAAAGAGCTAGAAACATGAACAACTGTCGAACAAATCGCACAGATGCAGGTCTGAAGCCCAAAGAAAAAAACCCGATACGAGTAGACAACTAACTAACAAAAGAGCTCAATAAAATCGTTGAGCAGACCTAGATACACCTAGTGAGCCAGACAAACCTACCTAGGTTTCACCTAAACGGATCGTCAGGGAAAGTAAGTCTTACTTTCCCTGACGATCCGTTTTGGTGAAACCTAGACAGGTTTGTCTGGCTCACTAGGTGTATCTATCTATCTATATATATATATATATATATATATATATATATATATATATATATATATATATATATATGTGTGTGTGTGTGTGTGTGTGTGTGTGTACGCGTGCGCGCGTGATTGTGTCTGTATGGAATGTCCATCTGACATATGTATGTATCATTCTGAAAAATTAAATTGTAAAATCATTAGTACTGATGTATTAGGCCATGGATACGTGGGCAGCTAACGGCCGTGTAATGTTTAGCAAGCTTGTCTCGCTGGAACACTTCCTACTGAGTAGAGAGTTCGATCCTCACTCCACGTCACATACTTTCGGCCTTGTGCCACATCTAAGCTACGCTTAGAAAATTGCTATTAGACTATGGACGCGTTTTATTGACTGGATATATAGAGATTTTTTTTCTAAAGCTCTAGAAAATCAAGAAATTAAATTAAGTCAAAATATTATTCACTGTGCTGAATTAAATTTAAGACGACTTCTATTAGATAAGAAATTATCACTGTTATAAAAAAACTGTAAAATATAATCAGTAATCATCGAAAAGTTCCTAAAAATTATTTCATGTACTTCTTTAATTGCATTCACTATTTCTTGTATTCTGGATATCGACCGTCCAATTTTAAAACTCCGCTATATAATGTTTAAAGAAAATATAAATTTCCTCCAGTCATTATTAAAAATTACAGAAGCCGACTGTGTTTCAGGCTGTCATGATAACTGTGACGAAATATGTGCATTTGCAAAAATAGTTTTAACAACTAAGTAGTTTCATGTAAATACAAATAAAAAAGGACATTAATACTCAGAATCAGAAAATGACAGCTAACATATCTTGGACATAAAAAGAATAAGGGTTTGAAGAATTTGATACCCACAAAACGTATCAAGAGCATGAAGGACAGATGAAGTCAGCGGGTCATTTACAGGACGAGCTTAGTGAATACATTGTTTCGGGAGATCATAGTTGTTAATACAGAAAGGTCATCACCGCTGCCCCAGATGATGAAAAATTTCAAGGGAATACATTAAAATGAACTTGAATATGTAGAAGGAAATATTTCGTTTAAGATTTTGCAAAAGATTGCATTCGATTTTCATTTTTTAATGTAAAATCACCGAAACTTGACACTAGTCTTTGTTTTGATGTCGATTTCGGGTGTTTTCTTGACTGAGAGCTAATCACACTTTGATCAATTTTGTAGGTTTTGTTCATAACTGAAGTCCTTAAGTATGGTGGATGAAAAGTTCCACTTTCCCCATATTAATTTCTGTGAATCTTGGACAGGAGTAAGCGTCGAAACTGCGAC
>OZ010576.1:37764563-37767063 GCA_963932145.1 Acanthosepion lycidas
TAAAAAAGCTGCTGAATATAGACCTAAAAAACAAAATGAAGGTAGGAAACACTGAAATCACATGTTGGTAAATAACACAATATATACACAAAAGTATTTTATACGTAGGTACAACAATAGCGTCCTTGCACACACACACACTCGCGCGCGCACACAAACATATATGTGTGTTTGTGTGTGTGTGCGTGAAATCCACGATTGAATATATATATATATATATATATATATATATATATATATATATATATATATATATATATATATTCATTCATACCGGTACCATATACGCCAGCTGGATTTTTTCCATAAAACCTGTCTGCGTGCAATCTGTGGAGTTAAACTTCAAGATAGGACATCTAATATAGACCTCTTTAACAGGTGTAATATTGGAGGAATCGAGACTTTTCTCATACACTTACGGTGGACTGGTCATGTCTTAAGAATGTCTGATGACAGGATACCCAATATCCTAATGTAGAGCCAGTTAGATCGGGCCTACAGGTATGTAGGATGTCCATGGCTAAGATACAAAGACAAGCTGAAAAAAAAAATTATCACCTGTCAATATACCTCATAACACCTTCAGCGCTTAGCCTTGGAGCGCGTAGAATTGAGATGAAAGTGTTTTAGTGCACTCAGCAGTTTTCACTCTACTTGTCTGAATCATCTTCAAGAATCGAGAGCAAGATCTAAAAGGTTAGCCATTCTAACAGTGATCTCATCTCACAATTCTCACACTTGCTCCATATGTGGCCTCCTTTGTAAATCACTAGCGGGTCTTAACTGCCACTTAAGATCATCGCACAAAATTTCATAGCTGAATCAAGTAAGCTGTCAGATCTTCATACGTCGAAACTGACGGGAGAGTCCATTATATACATTCATATATTCATTTTTCTTTGCTTAAAAGTTATTTTAGCTGACTACTCATATTCGAGTAAATACTCTTTTCATTTAATTAAACATTAATATTTAATTAGATTTACCGGCCTGACTAACCCAGAAAACTTCTCGTAAAATATCCGTCCTCGGACAGGATTCGAACGATTGTATCCTCTATGGAGAACTGTCATTATATTTGATGTGCTTAACCGGTTCGGCCACGTAGGACTTCCGGTTAAAACAGAGCGGATATGGATGTTTTGAGAATTGGCAAAGCATTTGAGTTCAAATGCACTATTTTGGGTTTTGCTACACACTTATATATATATATATATATACCGTTGATAAAGGGGTAGAAGAAAGAAATAATGTCTGTAGGGATGGAAAATATAAATCAATTAAATATTCTTACATAGGCTCATAAATTGCTAAGAGCAATTTTCCAGTACCCCGTCATTACCTCCGATATTTACTTTGGCAGCTTATTTTGGTCAGTATTATCGCCAATTTCTACTGTTGGAATAATTTACGCATTTTATTCCCGATAATAAATACACAGGCTTTTCTCATCATATCCCTTTTTTATAATTGGATTTTCCTTATTTTATTGACCATATAACTAGCAAGTCTTGTGCTATTTTTATACCTTACTAATTTCATGGATGATTGATGGTTGTAATAGTCGGTTATAAAGGTTCCTTCCGTTCAACTAATACACACTTGACTTTCTGTTACGTCTACTTTTGATCTATAGACACTACACTCTACCAAGCATTTACCATTTAGCGAACAATTTACTGTATTTCTGTATATTTTTCTCTGCGGCTTTCAATCATCCAGTGGCTTTCCACTTTACCCAATCGTTATCATTTTGCAGTTTTTCTTTTCATGTTTCACAAACTGTTGCATTTAAAAAAAAAAGGCATCCCTATGTGTATAAAGTTTTAAGAGATTGAAAGTATTTATGGATGTTATCTCGTTTTAGATAAATTCATAATTAGAATGCTGTTATATTTCACATGAAATTAAAAATAAAAAAGCACCTTTTTTTTTAATATGTTATGATAAGAAATAAGGAAAAAAGACTGAAACTGAAATGGAAGAATTATAAAGAAAAAAAAGTTGATTAATGTTTACGTAAATAAGGAATGAATCCCTGTAGGAAAGACACGAAGAAGAAGTAAGTTTGAAAGAATGAAAGAAAGGATAGAAAGGCAGAAACAATAATAGAGTCTGGTTTCTAAACGGATGGAACGAGAGAAGGAAAAGGAAGAAAGCAAGGACAAATATTAACGGAGAAAAAGAAGAAGCAAATTTTCTCTAAAGGAAGATGGAGATTAATCAAAAAAGAAACAAATATTATAAAAAAGAAGAATAAACAAGAATAAAAAAGACGGACGAAGAAGAAAAATACAGTGTACATAAATAGAAAAATATCAAGATAAAAAAAAAATGCCTGAAATAATAAAATAAATAATTAGGAGGTAAAAATATATAGAAGTCTCGTTAGAAATACCTAGCATATATATATATATATATATCCTGAATAATGCTAAGCCATTAGCTACATGAACACAGCATTACAAATAATGCCTGAGCATTGTGTGAAATGTATTTC
>OZ010576.1:37772063-37777063 GCA_963932145.1 Acanthosepion lycidas
ATAGGTTCATGGAAAGAGAATATTTATAAATGCATTGTTGGCTAAGAACATAACTGCTTTCGTCTAATGCAGCAACATTTATCAAAGTAGCATTTTTCTTACTCAGTTTGTACAACATAAGAACTATTCGTCCATAGCTTGTGACTTTAAATTTAGCCAGATTGTGCCATATTCGTAATCCCTGAAACATAACAAAGCCGGAATATCATTATTTCCTTGGAGACTTAATATTTCATAAACCGCTTATAACAAATCTGTAATATGTGATAAGTTTTAAGGAATGCAATTGAGGCCCAAGATGTCGGGTAAGAACTTGCAAAACTAATCATGTTCACTATTAATACTACGTAATATGTTCCAACTTCGTTCTGTATACCATACAAATATTCAAAGTTAAACATTTAATGCCAACTGTGCCACTTTGGGGACGGAAGAATTAATAGTTTATATGGAGAAGATTATGTCTTTAATTATTTCACCCTAAGCAGGGAGTAAAAATGAAAGAGAATGAGAAGAATGAGGATTGGGGAATGGACAAGAAATGGTCAGGTTTCAAGAAGACAGGAGATGGCGATTGACGTTGCATTTACATTTTTGAAGATATTATTTATAAAGGAAGCAAGAAAACCAAAGGGTTTTCCACAGATTGGATGTACGAGAACAGAAACGTTTCGAATAGAAGTGGGGGTTGCATTTTGCTATATCAACAGTAAAACGGTGGGGCCAAATTGACAATTTAGTAGCTCGCTTAAGTTCATGTATGCAATACGCTCGTCAGAGTAATTTCCATGAAAACGTTTCCGTTAAAAACAAATGGAAACCATGTCATTTCAATAAGAAAGTGACTGAAATTGACATGCTTGGTCAAGATCGATTCCATTAGAGATTCCTCTTTGAATTCTGTCAAGAATCTGGAGAAGTACAGCTGATATAGCAACAATATTCAATTCACGGGCGAAGGGTAGATTTATAAACTTGCGAGACGGGTTCTTAAGAGAAAACTTTTTCTGGCACAACACAATGCATTAACTATTCTGGTAGCAAATTAGTCAATTGAGACTATATAGTCGCTACCCTTCATGTCAGTGGAAAATGTGAGACCATGAATGTATAGAGTGTTGATCTCGAGCTTAGCATCAAACAGAAATGATTCTCTACGCCGGTTAAATGAATTAAGCCTGGGTTTTCATAAGCCTCTAATTATTTGCAAAATTTTGCATAATCCTTTAATTAATAGTGAATTTTTAAGAAGCCTTTCATTAATACTGCACGTATTTAAAAAACAAAAAAAAAAAACAACAATCAACGAGGATTGTTTAGAAAAATATATAGAATTAATACGTAATATTTTAAAAGAAATGTTTTATAACGTTCTTTAACCTACAATTAGGGATGATTTTAAGAAACTTATAGTTATTACCAGATTTGTTTTTAGAACCTCTAATTAATACCGGATTTCTTTTTAAAACAAAATTAACAATGCATTTTTAGAGACTTATAATTAATCGCGGATGTATTATAAAGCTATAATCATTTACGGATGTTCTTAAAATCTATAATTAAGAAAGTGTTACTTGATAAAACCTATAATTAATATCGTTATTCTTTTTAAAACATATAATTAATACTATTTAAAAAAAATACATATTTAAAACCATATATATTAGAAGCCTATAACTATTTCCGGATTTTCTTACAACCTATAATAAATACTGGATATCTTTAAACCTGATAATTATTACCGGACTTTTACAAATATTTACTTCATACTGGATTTTTTTTTTTTAATTAATACCGAATTTTAAAGTAGGTATTAATGTTTCCTATGAACCGACAAAATTGTCATGTAAAATCTACCTATCCACGTCTAAAATTTCCGGAGAATTTCCTAAGTGTTTTCACATTTTATAGTTAATTTCTTACCTACGCAAATTCTTGGGGTGGTTTATTGAAAACTTCAACTCATACCTCCTGGTTAAAACAAGTATGACAAACCCTCTTAGCTTTGTTACTAGGTTTGAACGTTTGTCTAACCATTTAGATATGCACTTAAGGCAGAGATATCAGTCTTTCACAATCTTCATCTCTAGTCTCTCGTCAATCAAAATGTTATTGAGTAATCATAAAGAAAGAACTGAAAAATGTTCAGTGCGCATGTGCAGAAGAATAAAAAAAAAGAATTGCAAAAGCATGGCGTCATTCTTGTCCCATTCCTTGTGACAGCTAGTCTTTTGAAAAGAATCTGCCGTTTCTTAAGCAACCTATAAGATTCTTTTCCGAAGACAAGTGTTGAAACCACGTAGCATATTCTTCCAAGCGATATCTTTAGAAATCATTCTTCCCACTAGAGAAATTTCAACTCGCCTTGTTCAAGAATAAAAAGAAGCTAGAATCGTAGCCAAAAAGTCAAGGGACGAAACCATTCCATCTTAGACACTATAGCGTTGCGGTTTGTGTTGTTGGTGGCGTTGACTGGGAATCAATGCAAAAAAGAAAAAAGATAAAGAAAAAAAGCTGTAAACATGATAGCAATAGAGAGGAAACATGGCAGTCATTCTCCCTTGAAAAGCTAAAACTCTCAGTAAATAGAGACACCACAATGATAAATAATAAACATTATTGACCAAATGAGTTCGAAGCATGTTATATATATATACATATATATGTATGTGTGTGTGTTTGTGTGTATGTGTGTATGTGTGTGTTTATATATATATATATATATATATATATATATATATATATATATATATATATATATATATATATATATATACTTTGGTGATGCATCCCGCTCTTGATTTTTCATATGTATTTTTTTAATTCCTTTTCAGATCGTGTGTGGATAATTTATTTTTTCACAAACCGATAGAAAACAGTGATTATAGCAGAGGAAAGAGTGGGGACACATTGGCGATGATGTAAACAAAGGGAACCTAGAAAAGAATAAGTTAAGATAGGAAAGTATCAAGTGTAAATTTGAAAGAAAACGTGTAAGTGAAAGATGCAAATTTAAAAAAAAAAATGAAAAGAATATGGAAATATGAAATATAAGGAAATGGAACAAATCAATGAAGATATGAGGAACGAATAACCGTAATTAAAATCGATGTCTGGAAAATTAGGAATAGATAAAACAATCTGTGACAAAAATGAGAAGAGATTCGAGAATGTAAGAAAAAATCTATAAGAATTAGACAAAAAAAGAAATGATGAAATGTGAAGAAAACGAAAACAAAATAGGAAAGATTAAAAGATGAAAATGTAAAAAGAATAGATTAAAAGATGAAAATAAAAAAGAAAAGATTAAAACATGAAAATGTAAAAAGAATAGATTAAATGATGAAAATGGAAAAAGAAAAGATTAAATGATGAAAATGGAAAAAGAAAATATTAAAAGATGAAAATGGAAAAAGAAAAGATTAAAAGATGAAAATGGAAAAAGAAAAGTTTAAAACATGAAAATGTAAAAAGAATAGATTAAATGATGAAAATGGAAAAAGAAAAGATTAAATGATGAAAATGGAAAAAGAATAGATTGAAAGATGAAAATAAAAAAGAAAAGATTAAAAGATGAAAATGGAAAAAGAAAACATTAAAAGATGAAAATGGAAAAAGAAAAGATTGAAAGATGAAAATAAAAAAGAAAAGATTAAAAGATGAAAATGGAAAAAGAAAACATTAAAAGATGAAAATGGAAAAAGAAAACATTAAAAGATGAAAATGGAAAAAGAACAGATTAAAAGATGAAAATAAAAAAGTAAACATTAAAAGATGAAAATAAAAAAGAAAACATTACAAGATGAAAATAAAAAAGAAAAGATTATAAGATGAAAATGTAAAAAGAATAGATTAAATGATGAAAGTGGAAAAAGAAATTATTAAAAGATGAAAATGAAAAGAAAAGATTAAAAGATGAAAATGGAAAAAGAATAGACTAAATGATGAAAATGGAAGTAGGAATGATTAAAAGATGAAAATGAATAGAAAAGATTAAAAGATGAAAATGGAAAAAGAATAGAGTAAATGATGAAAACGAAAATAGGAATGATTAAAAGATGAAAATGAAAAGAATAGACTAAATGATGAAAATGGAAATAGAAATGATTGAAAGATGAAAATGCATAGAAAAGATTAAAAGATGAAAATGGACAAATAGATTAAATGATGAAAATGGAAATAGGAATGATTAAAAGATGAAAATGAAAAGAAAAGATTAAAAGATGAAAATGGAAAAATAATAGACTAAATGATGAAAATGGAAAAAGAAATGATTAAAAGATGAAAAGAAAAAAGAAAAGATTAAAAGATGAAAATAGAAAAGAAAAGATTAAAAGATGAAAATGGAAAAAGAAAATCCTATATGAAGAAAACACGTAGTCATTAAATATTCATGAATAAAAAAAAGGAAGAATAACAAAGAAATAAAGTAAAAGAGACCAGAATCATGCAAGGCGGGTAAATAAAGTACCGGAAATAAACGCTGAAACAGGATGTGACGTATCGAATAAAATTACAAATATATTCATTCAAAAATGAAAAACTTAAGACGAAACATCGCATAAAATGTCCGCCCAATTTTAATTACTTGAATGATTTTTAGAAAAGGACAATATCGTGGCCTGAATTTATTTATAAATAAACTAGGAAAAAGACTCGTCATAAGGAGAGCAATAATACACAAAAGGCACATCATAGACACAGAAATCATACAACTGACTATAATAAAACATAATAAAACTGACAATGAAGTTATCAGGACGCTAAACATAAAATAGAACCACAACTATCAAGATTATTCAAAAAGAAAAGCAATCATAGAACAGACATCAAAGAAAATGCTAACATTTTCGCGAAATTTGTAAAGTCCAGTGAACATGGTTAAAAGAATAAATGTATTGGATCTAACAATTATTCGGTTTTTAGAGCATTATTAAACAGGCAAGAGAAAAAACTGAAAAAAATAATTGATGTACGGAGAAATTTGATGAACACAGTTG
>OZ010576.1:37782063-37887063 GCA_963932145.1 Acanthosepion lycidas
TGTGCTATGCTGACTATAATGATGCTCATTCT
The DNA here is from genome assembly GCA_963932145.1 of Acanthosepion lycidas. Lineage (NCBI taxonomy): Eukaryota > Metazoa > Mollusca > Cephalopoda > Sepiida > Sepiidae > Acanthosepion > Acanthosepion lycidas. Next base: position 37,782,096 of record OZ010576.1, read on the forward strand.
TGGCAGAAGAAAGATCTTGAACATCAACTCAACATGCAACTCTCTTCTCAATCACAGTTATCTTTTGCTATCTAATAAATGAACACTAAGTCTGTAATTACGTTGAACTTATATGACAGACTTCATAGATGGTCTTGTATTATTAATGATATGAAAATTGCTGGTACAAATGTTTCGGGAGAAGACACATAAAAAGTTATTTGCCCCATTAAAATACCAACGGATCACACTGTCAAAATCAGAAATTTGTAGTTGCAGTTCTCTAACGTGACAACAAATAAATATATCAGATAATAACAATATTAGAATATAATCTATATAATCCACACACATACACACACACACACACATATATGCATTATATAGATTATATTATTATCAGATAATAACAATATAATAATACAATCTATATAATCCACACACACACACACACACACACACATATATATATATATATACATACATATACAAACAAATATAGGTAACTATACTCGTTTCGAAAAATCCTCGAATTTTTGATTTGCCAATAATCAAATCAATCTCGAGGGAAAAAAAGTTTTTAAAAAAAGAAAGAACTAGAAACATGAAATTCTGTCGAAAAAAATCGCACATATACAGGTTTGAAGCCCAAAGAAAAAAATCCGATACGAGTAAACAACTAACAAAAGAGCTCAATACAACCGTAGAGCAGACCTAGATAAACCTAGTCAGCCAGACAAACCTACCCAGGTTTCAACCAAGCGGATCATGGAAAGCTTTCCCTGACGATCCGCATAGGTGTGACCTGGGTATATTTGGCTGGCTCACTAAGTTTATCTATCTCTCTCTCTCTCTCTCTCTCTCTCTCTCTATATATATATATATATATATATATATATATATATATATATATATATATATATGTGGATTATATATATATATATATATATATATTTATATTAGTTTGGTGCAAAAATAATGACGTAATAATAATGTCGTTTTTTGACGTTAAAAATACGTCAAAAAACGACATTCTTACGTCATTATTTTGGATTAGAACCTGCTTCATATACGGAACTGTCATTTACCATGACGTGCCTAACCGCTCGGCCGCAAAGGATCGTTCGGTTGACAAGGTAGAATTTACTGCTTATAAACTTCAATCTTCCATGAATCTCGTACATTCATAACTGCTCATGGCGTATCAAATGTAAACAAATTACGTCATACATTAAGAAATGGACAAAGTCCGACAATTTATTTATTAAAGACATTTTTATGTTTAACGTTCTTTTTATAGATACATGTATTTAAGTAAAGTCAAATTGAAGTTTATAAGCAGTAAATTCGACCTTGCAAAACCGAACGATCATTTGCGGCCGAGCGGTTAGGCACGTCAGGTTAAATGACGGTTCCGTATAGGATGCAGGTTCGAATCCTGTCAAAGAACGAATATTTTCTATGAAAATGTTTCGGACATTCAGGCCGGTAAATGTTATTTAATACTGTTTATTATAAAACAGAGCATTTACTTAAATACTTGTATCTATAAAAAGAACGTTAAACATAAAAATGTCTTTAATAAATATATATATGTGGATTATATAGATTATATTGTTATTATATTATCTGACATATATATATATATATATATATATATATATATATATATATATATATATATATATATATATATATATATATATATATATATATATATATATATATATATATATATCCTATCAGATAATAATAACAATGACTAAACAATCCGAACCAGTAAAAGGCTGGCTGTTTATTATATCCGTGTTATACAACTAAAACGAAAAATGATAAACAGAGATGAATAATGTATGAATGCTTCTTAAATATTTGAAAAATTTCATAAAAATAGCCTTGACGAATAAAACAATTTGATGAAGAACTGAAACTACTTACTCAACATCAATTGTTAACGTAAGTAATATTCATAAATCTGAACTACAATGGACTAACTTCACTCTGCGAGTACGACTAGATTGATTGATTCATTTTTACGACTTATCAACCATTTTCAGTTTATTTAAAACGATAAAATAATTTTTAGATTGTATGATTATTGGTGGGGTCGGGAAGATAATACTTATTTAGCGACACAAGTGAGTAACCTATAGCTGGTGAGTAGCTTTCTCAAGGATATTTGCGCGTAAGTGAATATAACGCAACCAACTGGAATTGAAACTCGGCTTTCCGTTTAAGAATTTCGAGCTATTATTAGTTATGCCACACACATTTCAACTTAGAGCACCTGGTATTCAGAAGCGATCACACATTTACGTACTGACCAGGACCTACCTTGGTGGAATTCGTTTATCGTAAGGGAACTTGTGTTTTCATCATGATATGGCTGTAAGCCGAGAGCGACTAGCATCTGCCGCATGGTTTCCCGGGTAGTAATATATGCCCAGGCACTCAACGGCCGAAAGTTCTTGTAGGGTCCACTACGATGTAAGAAAATGAGCTAGATTGAGATACATAAATACTCCCCTCCCCCCCCACATATATATATATATATATATATATATATAGTCATCGACAGACAGACAATTTCGCTGTATCACAGCTCCTCAGTGTGGGTAGACGTCCGGTTGCTTCAAGGCGGGATCGAAACCCGACTGATCTGACATTAATCAGTTATCTTACGTCTAGGCACGGCGGAAATAAAGGGAATTTTAATGTTTCTCACGATACGAATTACTCCAGCGAGTGATACTTATTGACGAGTGATACTATATATATATATATATATATATATATATATATATATATATATATATATATAATTATATATTTAAAAATATGATTACAACTCGCTACATAAGAGGTCTCATGTTTCAAAACAAGAAAACTTCAAAATAATATTTGAATTAACTTGAGTTAAAGTAGGTTAAAGAGATATAATAAAAGAATAAAATAAAAATAAATAAATAAATCTCCGTAGACGCTCAAGCCAGACTATGCGAAAACTTCCTCCGTCGTAAATTTAGCCACCCCCACCTTACCCTGACCCGGCATCTATGAAAATAACTCTATACTGATACAAATTATTAACACCCCACTCCTGCCAATTCTAAACAATCCGCCCTTGATGTTACCATGGAAATTTTTTATTTCAATTCTGACCATACTATTAAAACTCGTAAATTTCAGAAATATGTCATTCCCAAAAAAATTTCGCTTGAAGATGGAACAGAGCCTACTTTAACTCAAGTTAATTCAAATATTATTTTGAAGTTTTCGGCTCTTGTTTTGAAACATGAGACCTCTTATGTAGCGAGTTGGAAACCATATATTTAAATAAATAATTATATTTATGCTCTACTTTCGTATCGAGCACTATTTTTTAAAAATAATAACAAAAATACTAAGGAACTTTGGATTATTTACCAAACCAGTTTCTTTCCTATTTTCTACAATATTTTCACACACACACACACACATATATATATATATATATATATATATATATATATATATATATATATATATATATATATATATATGTGTGTGTGTGTGTCTTTGGTGTATGTGTGTCTTTGCGCGCGCGTGAGTCAGGTGGGGAGAAATTCAGATATAAAGAAAAAGGTATCTTTCAAATGTAAGTATGTAAGAAGTTACACAGAACTCTTGTAACTAGTTGAAGGTGAGATATTACCTGGGGAAACAGTCCCTTGACACTGGACTTAAATAGTTATTGTTTGCGACCTCCATGATTAAAAAATTGAAACATTAATTCATGAATTAGCATTCCGGCTGGTATTTAAAAATATAGAAAAAAACAAATACTGTAATATTTAACTGAATTTGGTTTTGGAATTGGACTCACTCCACTGGAATGTTATCCGACCAAATGTCGCAAGTCATAAGAGAATTGAATATTTTGAAAGCGTTTGCTGCAAATTCTAACTGAATAATAAAAGAATGAAAGCAAATGCAAATGTATTTATTATTGGAACGAACGAAGACTTGGCAGTGAAAATATTCTCTTTCCTCGCGTCAAAATGATAACAGCAATAGAAAGGTGAAAAATGAAATAATATTCATTATCAGTAAAGCACGTCAATTTTACAAGTGCTCAAAACATTAAAGACTTTCTCCGTGCATTTTCAATTTTAAGAGCATTTGTTTTATTTTACGGCTTAGAATTATTTTCGACAAAAAAACGATGCTACATGATGATTGTCTGCAAAGTTCCTAACTTTGAAGCTAAGAAGTTATAAAAAAACGAGTCATGGAAAGAAATGAAAAATTGTTCGATTTATATATATATTCTTGTTAAAATTACTAATATATATATATATATATATATATATATATATATATATATATATATATATATATATATATATATATATATATATATGTATGTGTGTGTGTGTGTGTGAAAATATATAGAAAATATGAAAGAACTGGTTAGGTAAATAATTCAAATTTCTTTAGTATTTTTGTTACTATTTTTAAAAAATAGTGCTCGATACAAAAGTAGAGCATAAATATAATTATTTATTTTAAAATGTAGCGTGTTGGAATCATATTTTTAAATAAATAAGTATATATATATATATATATATATATATATATATATATATATATATATACATATATACTGTAGTGATGATACAGTATTGACTTGCGGAGTGCTTCTCTAACTAATATTGATGTGGGTGCTTCCCCCGGTGGAAACAACGGACATGTTTGCTTGACTAAAGCGGGCTGTGAAGAGTGAGGTCCTTGACTTGGCGATATTAGATCGGCCAGGTCTATTTGCCCAAGTCACGATACGCACGAATTAATACACCAGCTTTCAACACACACGTTTTGGGGAAGGTTGAACTACTCAGGTGCTCACAAGGACACGTGAATGATGATGCGGACGATGATGATGATGGTGATGATTATCTACAGCCAGAATGATAATTCAGTATAGCGATACTGATCGTCCTTGGTATGACGATAAACTACATCCGGCAGCAAGGCCTCTTACAGGGAGACTCACGGTGTTGAGAAGACTGTAACCACCTATTAACTGCTGTCGTCCCAGGTCCATTCTGAGCCGTTGTCGTATCATCTCTTAGTGTCCCAGCTCTAGGCAAACATTTAAACCCCAAACAAAAATCAACATTGCGTTTTTTTTTTATAAAAATGAACAATAATTTTTTAATCGAAATATATATATATATATATATATATATATATATATATATATATATATATATATATATATATATAAACATATCTTTACTCTGAACGTATAAAATTATATACAAAATATCTGTAGAGGAAAGCATAAATTACTAAAAAGTATTTATATTTCGATATTAAGACCCCATAAAATATATAGAGCAAAACAAAATCAACCAAAAAAGATACATATCAGTTAAGGAAACATGACACAGTGGATAAAGGCGTTGGTTAGATCCAGTGACAGAACCCAAAGAGTGTGAGTTCAATACCCGATTAAGGCAGTGGAGAACTTGGAGAGGGGAATTAACAGGAGATAACTGATAACTGACATTCATTAAACATGGCACGTGTAACTAGAACAATCTCCCCAATGAGGGAAATAAAGGGTTCAGTTCGGCATTCTAAGCACCTGAAGAAGGCCGGAGCGTACAACGGCAGAAACGTTGTAATAAATATGGCGACAAAAATGAGGACAATATTCCAAATAATGTAAATAGTTTAAATAATACCTCATCTCAGAAATATAGACAAATACATATTTAACGCAAAATGACTAGCAATACTTTTTATCTGTTGTTGACAGCAAACAATTGCGTTCAAAATATATTTAGTTGAATCTATAAAACTGCTTTCAGAATATTTAGATATCGGCATTAAATAACCCATAGAGGTTGATATGGCGAGAAACGAATTCACCCAACCAACCAACGGAATAATGAATGACAATTTTTCCTTTGCTAGTAACATTGAATATTAAAATCAAAACTTTACACGGAATATTTTCTTTTTGAATTCGTCGTCTATTTATTTATTTATTTATTTATTCATTTATTTATTTTTGTATTTGCCAATTTGATTTTACGAAAAGCATAATATTGAAATGAAGGAATATGTTGAAATTTCGTTTGGATTTTTAGGTTGAATATGCTTCGATTATTATCTTTCCACTGATGGAATAAAGTAGAAAAGAAGTCAAATCGTAATCCGTGGATTAAGACAAACCAGAATCCGCTTAGTGTGAATCTGCTTACTGATTTCCCATGTGGAATTCAAATAACAGAGTCTTGAGAAAATTATTGGAATCAGTTTAAAATTTAAACGTATTGTTATGCACACTGAGTATAATTCCAGTAATCCCTTTCGATTTTTTCAGTTATTTCTAGTGCATCAGACGAAATCTTAAAACGAATTAATTATTAATAAGATTCTTTTTTTCCCGAAGGAACGCCTTCCAAGTTTTAATTCTTTACTTTGGATTTTAGTGAATAATTTGCGATGATTACGAGATAATATGTTTAGAATGAATGGAAATTTGGAGCAAAAACGAACACACTGACTCTCCATAGAGTGGAAGTTATTCTTTCAAGCTATTATGTCTTTTATTAGTCCGATAATAATTACTATTCCACGAGTTAGATGTTGTAATAAAGCTAAGTTGGACGAACTTTCATAAACCTACAGAATATAACTCTCGAAACTGATCTCTAGTTTGTTCTTTCTTTAAGATCTCAATGAGGAAATAAAAGTATTGCAACTTTCATTAGCGCACAGTACATAAAGAATTCATATAGACTAACCATTTTTATCACGTAAAATATTATTTTTAGTGGATACACGTATTTAGTAAGAACAGCGTTTATTTATTAAACACTATATTTATTTATCTTCGTCTACCGGGAAGAAGTTTTTTACTGTCAGATTAATAAAATCTGTCGGATTAATAAACAATTCATTCTAAATAACTATCGTTTTTTCGTTTGGATATGAAACTGTGCTGATAGAGTAAACTTTAGAGATTTCTATGTCGACAGAAATATTTTTTAAAGGCACAAAATTTAGCCTTGTCTGGCTTATTGCTTTTCGTGTCTACGATGGTTAGAGCGTGCTGGGCTTGAGAATAGCTCGCACTACCCTCAGCGGCGCAGGTTCATCTTCTGCGGGAAAGCGCAAATTTTATTTAATAAGATTTCTCGAACATTAAGGCAGGCAGAAGGAAATAAATAAACGTACTCTTCAATAGATAAAAGGAACGTCAACTCAAATACGAATATCCACTATGACTTTTAAAGTCATAAAAAACTATCGGATTAATAAAAAAAAAATTCATTCTAAAAATATACTATCGATTGCTAATAAGTCTATTATCATATCGATCTTTTATATAATATCCAATGCTAATAATTCTGTTCTTAAGTTGAACACATATATACTATTTCTACTTTCGCCCTTAACCCCGGAAGAAATCTTTCGGACGCCGACGCACTGAGCTAACCAGAATTCTCCTACATCTGTCGCCAGGGCCTGGGTCTCTACGAATAATTTCTTGTGGGGTGTCTTGGGCTTTTTAAACTGGCGGATATCACCATTCTCTCCATCTTAGACTTCAGTGAAGGTCCGCCAAATAGGCCCGCCAGACTTCGTCGCCACATTTAACCGTTCAAGTTCACGTGAGAAAACCTTCCGCCCTGACCGGTTAGCTACGTCGAGGTGCTGCCCCGGCCACAGGTGGCAACTTAACACTACCCCAACAATTCAATTTAGCTATCCAGCTTAAGCAATTTACCGGGGTATGGAAACTATGATCCATCTTGGGAGAGAATTAGGGGATGGATGAGGACCAGTGATGTTCATCCACCCTAAGGTGCAGCGTGTTAAATATCGAAGGTACTACATCTATCCAGAATCCCCATATACACCCCCATATATATATATATATATATATATATATATATATATATATATATATATATATATATATATTACACAGGATATCAGAATGAAAATTTAATCATTAAATGTATCACTTTAAGAAAGATTATTATGTATACATTTTATATGATACCGATAGAATGTAATAAAGAAATGAGAAATATTTTAAAGTATGAAATAATCATCAAATATAGGAGAACATTTATTATTATTATTATTAATATTATTTTATATTTATTATCCATTGCTAATGATTTTTTTCTCAGGTGGAACTCATATACACTATCTATTACTAAATATTTTATTTTCAGTTAGAAGTCATATATACTGTACGTTGCTAGTAATTCTATTCTCAAATGGTGTTTTGATTTTAGAATCCATTGCTGAACATTATATTTCAAAGTTGTAATCTCATATACTATCTATTGTTAAATATTCTGTAGCTTCAATAATGATTTTTCTTTGGAATTGCTCGATTAGAAAGATAATATACCAATGCTACCATATTTAAAATGGAGCCTATATTGACTACTCCGATTTACCACGCCCACAAAATACTCAGTTATAATTGGATAGAAAATAAGAACTATTTACTACAGGACAATTTACCTATCGCAGTAACCACACAACATTTTCTGACATGACTTTGCCTAATTTGGTTTGTAAAAAATTCAGTGATTGGTGTATTTTAGATATTCCTTTCGATATTTTTCCCGCTTCTCTCTGGAGCCTACCCCAAAAGTATTTAAACAGTTCGTACTCCAGAAATAAGTTAGTAGAACAATAAATTAGCAGAACTCAGCAATGCACGCGTATCTACATTCTTCTACTCACGCACACACAGACACAGAACTACCATTACCCTACACTGTCTCTCACAAGCCAAGTGAAAACCAAATTCTATTATCCTTTTTGTACAAACTTTTCATTCACTGAACTCTGAACATTTTAACAAGAAAGTTCTTAAGTACATTATTCCTATCTTGTATCAGATATCAGTACAAGGGAAGCAACTTTTCTCTCCCTAAATATTAATACATAAGCACAATTGTTGTACTTGTTGATTTTCAATATATATTTTATTGTTGAATGAAATTTGATCTCTTGTTCTTCTTTCCTTGTGGTCTTTGCAACTTTAAATGTATGTGCTTTCACTAAAAACGTAGCCTCACTAACAACCTCATTAACAATTTTAAAAACAAATCTGAGCAGTACCCCGCAAGCTGCACAATCCTTGCTTTTTTCCCCTTGTTACTGTTTAATATATTTTTCGTGGTCAGCATGCTGTTACTTATTCACTGCTTGGTAACTTTTTTTTTTCTGAAGCTTCATCCTATCGTGCAACTTGCTACTCAATCGCTATCTGTATTGTAAATGTTCGGATGTGCCGCATTCTTAAGATACACCCATTGAGACCTTTACACCTCGATACGCATGAAGCTACTTCCACCGAGCAGAATCACCTTCATTTCATTTATGTACCAATTGTATGTAGAAGTTCCACTCAAAAATAATTTTGCAAAGATGAGTGGAAAGGGTTCCCATGTGCGTGTTCTCATAAACACTCCAATAACCATTTCCTCTCAGTGTTCAATCATACTCTCTCATCCTCATAATCTTCAATTCCTATTAACTTCTATCCCACACATAACTCAGTTCAATTTACAATTACCAGTTTAATAATCAATAATCTGCAATTGAATGCCCTCAACTGGGTAAAATTTAGTTAAAAAATAAATTAGTTGCCTACAAGTTCCGTTGCTATTTCTCGTATTTTGGATACATATGTTTACTCACATTTGGAGATTAATCCAATGCAATATTATTATTCTCATTCTGTACAATTTTCATATTGTGCCTTATAAAGAAGCTTCGTTAATTATGACAATCTTATTATAAGAGATAATGGAGTTATCCTAAGCATCGTTTGTTCACGAGGTAATTTTGTCCAACACCATATGATGCTACAAATCCAAAATTATTGGACAAATACCTATGTTTATGTTCTAAAGTAACCTCATGAATTCTATAATTTCATATATCATCTGGCATACATGTTATCCAACCAATTTCCAAATATCTATAATTTCTATGGAAACGTTTGGTCAGACCCATGATTTTTAAATGATTTCTAACAAATATATACTATAAGGAACGATATTCGTGTTCAAGTAACAAATAATTTTACGTAAGACGCTCATTTCATTCGCTTTTCACACTGCTTGTTGTTGCATAAATGTGTTATAATTTCTCGCCGTGCGCCACGTGTAAATATATATATATATATATATATATATATATATATATATATATATATATATTGTGTAAAACTTAGCAGTTGAAACCTCACTTTGAGAACAGAACATGTCTTTCCTTTTCTTTCAGCTATTCTGCTCCGTCCTTGAAATAAGGCGCTATTTTATCCTGGGTATAACAATGCTTATAATGGAGAAAATGCAATCATTGAGTAAACTTTTGTACTATAGCTCACCAATTATCTGGCGATGCCCGATAGGATGTGATATAATTAAACTCCATTAACCGGTCACTCCGAAGTGATACATTATTTACCCCATTAACTGTTGAATACGACGCGATATGACCCCGCAAGCAGATATGAAATGTTAATTTCACTACCCATACCAGGATAAGATCTACGCAACGTTTTCCACTTTAAACGAGTCACATCGATAGATTTAGAAAAGGACAACCTGGCAGCACATGAGGATTTTCGTTGGCCTTTTCTTGAATAAAATTCTATAACGTGCCGTTCACGACGTGAAAAAAATGACGAAATATTAACTAAAGACTTTCCGAACGTGTTAATTAACGAAATGCAGCTTTAACACGGATTACCTATCACGGCAAATGTCACAATGGAAGGGAAAATATTATCGTCACAGAAAGTTTCTGCACCTTAAAAACCACATATCTAACATGATAAATAATTACTTGTTCATGACGCTTTAGCTTTACGGTGTTTATATTAAACAAGTCACCATCTACCTTCTAAATGGACTTTGTTGGCGTCCATGTCTTTAATCAGAGGTCATATACAATAAGGACAAATTCGTTCAGATTCTGCCGGTTTCTTTTTGCCTCTATTTAACTCCGAGAATTAAATACAATATCGCTAATTGACTAATAGATTGTATGGGTTTTTGTTCGCTATTTTAATAGCATACCATTGTTTTCATATATTAAAAACCACCTGGGTATGTTTTCGCTACGTGAACACTTTTCAGATTAAGCAGGTTAAGTGTATCTGACATACATTTTCATATGCTGGACATTCCCATTAGTAGTGACGAATTCTAGCTATACATACTTTTGTAATACGAACGCCGGATATTAATGGTACTTACGCTGATGTACATATATTTCAGGACATATAACCTGTTACATATTTTCCATGGTGTTGTGTCTTAGACTAAGGCAACTATGTTCAATAAGGACGTCGTCTTCTTACCTTCGAGTTGTGTTTGATTTTGGAACATTTCAAGTGAGATTATGTTGCATCCTAAACCTAATGCTATTAGGTTGGTGCAAAAATAATGACGTAATAATGTCGTTTTTTTACGTTAAAAATACGTCAAAAAACGACATTACTACGTCATTATTTTTGCACCAACCTAATATATCTACTCGTATCACTGTGGCGTTTAACATGTGCTAGCAAGCACTGTCTCTTCAAACTAACTGGGGCGGGGGAGAAACTTAGTTAAAGTACATAGTATCCACAGGCATACATTTGATAATAGTTAATCCAAAAAATTTTCAAGAGTATTTACATAGATATTCCAAGTTATTTTATGGTCTCATTATACTTTTTATCTGATATATTTTGGTGGATTACAGAATACTTAATTAAAACACCATGTATAAAGTGCAATCTCCCTTGGTCGCATTACACCAAATTGAATCAATATTTTCTCAAGCAGTTAAATTGTCTTGTATTGTTTCAGTCAATATGTTTTTGGCATTTGACGCCTCTTCTTCTGTCGTAGAAAATCGACGGCTATAGGAAACTATTTTATTTTCGTTAGAAAACATTTCTGTAGACACCATGTGCCGTGACATTAACGCTTTCCAGATAAAGATACATACAAGGAATAACAGTCATCTGTCGAAAAACAAAGGGCCATCAGCTTCAGAAGCTTCTTCATACATGTCACGAACACTGAGTTTGAAATTGTGTACGACTTAGCCAAGTCAAATACATTGGAGCCATCATACTGAGAGAGAAATAGAAAAGGAAGACAAACTCGCTGGTAATGAATGAAATAGAAGGTTTACTACACTTAGTAAATGACCTAATGATAACTCTGCTCAACGTCGCTTATTTACAGAAACGGAAGAGTCAATTCATTTATGTCCTATATGACATATACTCAGATATTAGAAAATTTAGATTGATAAATAATAGTTGTTCTGTATTTATTAAGTATGTACGAAGAAAGAAAGAAAGAAAGAAACTCAGTTTGAGAGACAATCAGCCTGAACGACATATAGGCAGATTAAGATATATAGGAATTAATAAATATGTATGTATGTATATATGTATAGATAGATAGATAGATAGATAGATAGATAGATAGATATATGAAGAGAATTAGACAGAAACAGGTTGAGATAGATAGATAGATAGATAGATATATGAAGAGAATTAGACAGAAACAGGTTGAGATAGATAGATAGATAGATAGATAGATAGATATGAAGAGACTTTGACAGAAATAGGTTGCGATCGATCGATCGATAGATAGATAGATAGATATGAAGAGACTTAGATAGAAACAACTTGAGATAGATAGATAGATAGATAGATATGAAGAAACTTAGATAGAAACAGGTTGAGATAGATAGATAGATAGATAGATAGATAGATAGATAGATAGATAGATAGATAGATAAGCATGGAATTATAACAAATAAAAATTATGTGAATCACACGATAGATAATTTTTCTTTCAGATTTGAAAGTTAGGATCCTGTTGTATTTCGGGTTTTCGAGATAACATAAAGAGATAAATAAGGAAGACAGGTAAGTAATAAAATAGAAGATTTACTACACGAAGATACACTTAGCAATTGACCTAATTCTAACTCTCCTCAACTTCGCTTAAGTCCGCTTATTTACATAAACGGACCAGTCCATTCATTTATGTCCTATATGAAAATAGAGAGGCCCATCCAAGATTCTGTAGACCTATATTAAATTATTGAATGCACGCGTTAACAACGGAAAACAAAATGTATGTTTGGACAAACTGAAGTCAGACTTTATTGATATTGTATAATTGAATGGCAGCACACGAACCCCAACAGCATCAGCCCGTAGCGACAGATTTACAGAACAGATTTCGACCTGGTGTCATATCTGTTTTCATGACATTTTCTCATATAAACTTTTAGATGATGCTAACAAAGGAAGAACATTTTTTGCTAAATAATCGTAATTGTTAAAAACTAATATCTTTATATACAGTGTTTCCACATACTTTTTCTATATTGTGGCTTAATAAAGTAGGCTTTCACATTTGTATAATGTCAACAACAAGCACAGTAAAAAAATAACAACTACTCACAGCAGATTCTAGAACCTTTAAGAGAGAGATACATGTAGAGATATAAAACGCAATTATCTTCCTTTCGTCTAGATGAAGTCACGTGGATAAAGTGGCGGCAGCCTAGTGTATTCACTACTTTGAGTAACCAAAGTGGCTAGCCCGTCAGTTTGTTTCCAGGCATCAAACGAAGGAATTGCTTTTAAATATCCGGCCTCCTCCCAAGTGATGCAGCTTGCAAACACATGGCTCTCTTCTCCTTTAAAAATATACCATCACTATATTGAGAAACTATGTCCGACCTACGGTCCTCAACTTTGGAGAAAGCCATGACTCGCTGTTTTTCTGTTTCAGGAATATGTCCTCGCTAGTGACATAGCAGATTAACCCAATCAGCTTCTATCTTGAATCCTACGTATGCCCTTTTACAGAAACACTGAATAATCTCCAGCAGCCCCAATTCCCGTTGGGAATTATTACAAGTAAGACACTATTTTCTTTACTTTTCATACTACTTGTTGCATATATGAATTATAGTATCTCCACGTAGGACACGTTTAAATATGTAGAAAACATTTTTTGTATGATTTAACGACATAAAACTTTCTTTGAATAAAGCATGTTTGTCATTTTTTTTCAGCTATTCCGTTCTGTCCGTGCTATACAGTGTTATTATATAACGGATATAATAATGCCCATAATGCCTATAGGAGAGTATTCACTTCCTTTAATAAGTTACATTAACTTTAGAAAATTAGAAAAAAATACATCATGGAGCTCTTTCAACAGCAGCAAGAACAAAAATAGATAAAACATAATTAGAAGAGAATCTAATGATATGATCCAACTGTTAAGGATATCCACACTACCACAAACCAAAAAGAATGTAAGAAAATAGCATCAATACTAGAGTAATCTATAATAATTAGTTGACTTGCAGTGTCTAACTTGCAGAACTATTTTATAAAATTATTTTATACATTTCTTCTGTCAATAACATAAATGAATACGGGATATTTCCTGTATGGGTTCGGCTAATTTTACCATTTTCGTCAACATTATTGGTTAAAAAAAATGAAAAGAATATTTTCCAAGACAAATTATTTACACTCTTATTGTACATATTTTGAAGTCTTCAATTTTTAAACATTGAAGGAATTAGCTAATAAAAGGTCGAAATAATGTTTGTCTTCATTTACTGTCACAAAATATTTAGACAAGTAAAAAAAGTTTGATTAATTTATTTTTTGTTACTATTAATATAAACAGAAAATTATACACATGTTCCTCTCATGATCAGATCTATGAAGTCATGCCCAGAGAAATAAATTCACGTAAACTTAGTATCTAGACAAAAAAGAACTTTAACAACTAGATGTCAGGCTGAAAATTTTTTACAGATACTTTGGACAAAGAAGATAACTTATATGAGAAAAGTTCTCTGTTCATAGATCAGTTATTTGGTTAGTCTCTTTAAAATAACAAAAAAAGTAATATGAGCACTGGTAAAAATGAAATAACCGGAAGATGGATCATCAGTTCAACTTAGAGTTAAATACATTCTTATTGTTCAAATTAGAGCTCAATACTCAGAGAATTCCAGTAAGATATATTTAATCACTTCAAAGATACAGCACTTCACAGGTTAATCTAATATTTGGACAAATTTGCTGTTGCACTATTTGGACAAATTTACTGTTACATTCAAACACTTGTCCTCAAATTAGATGGCTGTTACACACCCGAAGACAGACGTGGGGCACAACAACGGAAACGTTGCGATAACGGCAACAATTCTGAGGTCAATATTTCGGATGTAAATAGCGTAATTAATGATAGTGTTAGTAAAAATGAATCCTCATCCCAGAAATTCAGACAGATTATTTAAATAACTCTGTCAGATGATATATGACAGTCTTGAGGATGTAAAAATAAGTTTGCAAAATAATAACAATTATGTGTTATGCGGAGCCTACCTTGTTTTCCTTATTTTATTTTATTTCCAAGGGATTTGAATTATTATCTCTTACATGTTTATATTGTACTCGTGTATTTTACTGAAAACATTTGATCAATGTAAACATTTGGCTGATGAAGAGAAAAGAAGTCCCGAAAAAATGTTACAATATAGAATAAAATATATATTATAAAGTTTACAATTCTGTTCGTGACCATATTGTGGAACTTTCCTTGGCCCAACAAGTCAATATAAATATGATGAATTGATAACAATACATATACTATTGAATAAATAATGAGGTTAGTAAGTTTCGACCTTAGCTCATCAATCAAGTTCATTATATTGTCCTGTATTTGATATTTTTTCTTTTAAGTTTATATATCACAACAGGAAGGAAAACAGGGGACCCTGACGTTCTGACCAGTCAGTGAAGTGTTCTTTTACTGTGTTGTGTATCAGTAAGAGTTTATTTTTCGAAATAAAGTAGAGACAACCCTCCCCACCCAGAAAAAAAAAAACAAAAAAAAACAGGATTATTTTATTGTTTCGTTGCTCTTTAAAAATCCATCCAATCTGTATTCACAGCCACGTCATCTTGAATAATAAAAAATAATAGCCATCATAACCTACCAAAGAGACATTAAATTTATATTTCCCTACCAGAAACTCTACTACAAAAATGAATTATACTTCATATAATTATTATTTATATAGAAAATCTCACTAACTATACCTTTTCAGAAGCCGATAAAAGAATTTATAGATTTAATCTTCGAGTTTATCGCAATGAATATTCATATAGAGGAAAAAATCTTATTCCAACACTTTGATGTGAAAACCAAGAAAGAAGATTACTAATCCTTTTATATTGTACCGGACAGAATCTGTCTTAGCCAAATGTTGACAATGTACGGATTATTGCTATATACCTAATGGATTAGTTAACTATCCTATAAGCCGTTTTATATGTTGTTGACTACTGTATATATCTTTCCGTTTACGATACTTAAAAATATTTCTATAATTAGACAGTAATGCCTAAAATCAATATAAAGTTAATATCGGCGCTACAGTAGCTGACGCATTTGTAATAGTGTCGAAACATTAGAGACAACATTGGATGACCTCGGAGTTCAAGGATGAGACTGTTTACACAGCAGCGTTGCGGTGTCTATGAGGATACTGAGAAAAGGCTGGAGATTTCAAGAGAACCATAATCAACCAAACTCTTTGAGAACTAAGATATATGACATGAACATTCAAAAACAGGCAATAATAATAATAACAATAATAAATATGTCGAAAATTATTAAAAAATTAAGTTTTTGTTTCTGAAAACGCTTGTTTCCTTAAGAATCAACACGAAGAATCTTGAATGGGCTGCAACTACAACGTGAGTAACAAGATGAGGTCGTGCTGATCTTTAAATTTTCTGTTAGTTGATTGTTTTCTAAGAAGAATTTTTAAAATATTTTACAATAAATCACCTGACATTTTATTATGATGTGGAACGTTATTGGTTTCTATATGTAATTATCCTGATGCGTTTTAAGGGTTGGTAACATAATTTGAAGACAGACGCACACTGGAAATACTACTACTACTACCACTACTATTACTAGTAATACTACTACTACTACTACTACTACTACTACTAATAATAATAATAATAATAATAATAATAATGTTTCCATGTAAGTAATACTACAAGAGATAAAATAATTATTGCTGGAATGAAATCTCATTGAGCAAAATATTATTATTATTATTATTATTATTATTATTATTATTATTATTATTATTATTATTATTATTATTTCTTCCTTAGATTTCTGTTGTATACACATTTCCTTCTAGATCTCAAAGAGAGACCTAATATCAGAATTGGCTTCATGATATTTTCCAAAGATCATATTTATAAAAAGCAATCCAATATCATGCATATTTTACATAGGTAGTGCTATTTCTAATGTATAAGCTGTAACTGCGAGAACAATTTTTGTATTACTTTAAGAAATGAGCTAACAGGAATCCTTTTCATGTATCTATTGGAAAAAAAAATTCAATCAATCCGAGGCCTCCAGCCACAAATGGAATTGTCGATGTTCACATGTGCCACATTTTAGAGATTTCGATTTCAAGGTCCTTATAATTTGATAGTTTTTTGAAGATCTTCAGATACATTGCAGTCTGCAGGGACTGCTTTATCAATAAGAAGAGACATGTTTTGTTTTTTGTGTTCTCTAATCACGATATCTGGGTGATTAGCTTTGAATTTTCTGTCTGTCTGTATTGTGAAGTGCCATAAAATTGTAACAGTTCCTAGCTTCTTAACCGGGTCTGAGTAGTGTTCATGCCATTTTCATGCAGTTTCATTTCCGTGGAAGTTCCAGATTTTCCAGTCCAGATATTTGCCCTCTCTGTTATTCCGGGTTTCATATTCAATGGGTGCCATTACTCTGCAAACATATACAAGGTGGTCAATTGTTTCTGGATATTTATCACATAAACTGCCTTTTGGTCTAAAACGATTTATCAGTAAGTGTGCTTGACAATTTCTAGTTAGCATGGATTTGTTCTATTCAGCAAGTATGAAACCTTCAGTTTCAGCTTTTAACTATGCACTTCCTAAACACTGATGGGTACGGAGTTTGTCTACATTAGCTGCTTTCGTACGGGCAGAGTATTGACCGCGAATCGGTTGATCTTGCCATCGTTTCTGTATCTGATCGTTCGAATTTGCCTTTGCTTTCTTTTGCAGCTTCAGTCGGTGTATTGTGCTTTACTTGTATTTCTTGATCTATCTGAAACTCTATTTTTTCACACAAAGATGCATGCTTATAGTTATGAGATAAAATATATCTGTTACATCATATGATAAAATAAGTAAATATATGGTTCTTTACATTGAAGCCCCAAAACTGTGCCACTATAAATCTGGTGTTATATCTATAATAATTGGAGCCACGTGTACACTGAAAGAGATTCAAGAATTACTTTGTGTCGAACTTCACATCTACCTAGAATAGTATTATCAATGGGCAGACATTTTAAGCATTGTACATAAGTATCTCTTAACAACTGAAATTATGCAAACAGAAAACACATAATGGGTCCACCTATCGTCCTATTCACATTCATCCCTGGTCTTTTTAACAAAACTAAAAGTATACACCTTGTTCCCTTTTTAGGATATGTTTTCCAGTTTCTTGGAAAGTCTTCTCATTCTCTTTTACTCACAGTAACCGATTTCATCCTAGAAGTATTATCGCCTTGCCTTTTGTATATATATATATATATATATATATATATATATATATATATATATATATATATATATATATATATATACAATGTATAACTTTACTTTAGCATGAGTCACGGATAACGACTCATAAGTGATTGTACGAAAAAGAAAGCAAAACAAGATTAATAATAATAATAATAATAATAATAATAATAATAATAACAACAACAACAACAACAACAACAACGACAATAATAATAATAACAGCAACACCAACAATAAACACTTTTATCGGACTTTACAATACACACAGACAGAATAATCAAAGCTAATCGCCCTGGCATCGTGTTAAGAGACTGTAAAGTCAAAATATGCCTCCTTGTTGATATGGCAGACCCTTCAGACTGCAATGTATCTTTCAAGATCTTCAAAAAAACTAACAAAATACAAAGAGCTTGAAATCAAATCCTCAAATATGTGGCGCATGAAGACATTAACAATTCCAATTGAAGTTGGAGCCCTCGGATTGAATGGAAAAGATTTCAATAAACTCATTTAAGGAATCCCTGGTAGGCCAGGCCTTAAAGAAATACAAAAAAAATGTACTCACAAGTACAGCCCATACCTTTTGAAGGGCTTTATCTATGTAAAATATGTGTATTTTTTATTCAAAGCTGCACAAAGAAAAATATTATGATGCCATTTCTGATCTTAGGCCTCTGGTCGGGACCTGGAATAAAATGAGTATACACCAGAACACAAAGGATATAAAATAGGAGTAGGCAAACTACAACCAGCTGGCCACATGCGGCCCACCAAATGTTAGTAAATTTAAAAGAGAAAGTTACGAAGCAACGCCAAATAATTGTTATAATCAACCTGACGCCGAATTTTAACAAACTGGTAAATGACTGAAGTCAGATACATTATTCTCATTGAGTCATTAAGAACCTTCTGTTGCTGAGTTGGCCTTTCAAATAAATCTGTTTCATGTGAAGTTTCTACTTTAAAATCTAAATTATATTTTCCTTAAATTTAGTTACTTTATATATGTTTTATTTGAAGTTTCAACTTTAAAATATTAGTAAGAATTGCTTTTTATTTCTTTACACGGAGTTAATTTGTTTATTCAAATAAATATGTTTTCAACGTTATGATATTAATTAATAAAATATTCTTTTTTAAAAAAAGTTATTTTGTCTTTCAAATATTTATCATGTAACTCATCAACTTAAAAATACTTATTAATATTTTTCGTTAAAGTAATTGAAACTGAGTTAGTTAGTCTTTCAAGGACCTTGAGATAATTAGAAGTGGCTACAGACTATATATGGCAGCAATACTCCATACAAGAGCGAAGGGTTGATTTGTAGATTTGAAGGATCGACTCCGGCGAGAAAAATTTCCTGGCGCGGCCCAGGGATCTAACTTTACTAGCGGTGGACGAAGCTATTGACTCAATGTATTCGTTCCATCTCAGGTCAGCGGACAATGTGAGACATATCAGTCGCAAAGAGATTATCTCGTGAAGTTGAGCGTCAGACATTGCAAATATTCTATCACTGCTTCTTAATAATTCCATTGATCTCCCCGAATGAATCACTGAATGTATTACATATCTCCTACAAAAACCGGATGAAACAGATGATCAAAAAATTATAGGCTAGTGACATGAGAGTTTACCACTTATAAATTGATCACGTCTGTCCTGATGAACCACACTTACTCTTTTCTCGAAGCAAACAACATTCTTCCACTGGAACAGAGGGAATGCAGGAGAGGTTCATATGTTTGCAAATATCAACTACTGATAAGCAAAATGATGCTGCAAAATTGCAGGAATATATGTAGGAATCTCAGTAGAGCATGGATAGATTACTGTAAAGCTTTTGATAGTGTGCCACCCTCTTGGATCCTTATGACTTTAGAAATGTACAAAGTCTCCCCTCGTGGCAGTAAATTTTCATTAAAAACCGCATGGGAATGAAGAAAACTACATTATATTTAAAATCACCTAAGAGGCACTGCCATATCCAGTTTTGTCACATGAACTAAATAATATCAATGGATACAAAATAAACAAGAATGTAGGCAATCACCTAGCCTATATGGTCGATCTAAAAGTTTTTGCAAAAGAGGATCAATGAGTTTAAGGATATCGATACTGTAAACTGTTTCAGTGATAACATACTTATGGATTTCAGATTGTGAAAAAGAAGATTCAAAGAAGGTAGAATCACAGAAAAAAAATCAATAGATCTTGATTTTGTCCCAAAGATTAGGGAAGCCGAAAATGAAGAAGCCTATAGGTATCTAGGAATTTGCGATGGAGATGGAAAACAGCATATACAAATGAAGTAGAAGATAAGAAAGGGGCACTACAGGCGGGCGCGTCTGGTGCTGTATATCAAGCTAAATTCAAATAACAGAATATCAGCCATAAAGACCTTGGCTATCCCTGTGATGAAATACAGCGTCAGCATCCTTAACTGGGCCAGAGCTGACATTAAACGAATGGATGCTTAAACGAGAAAGCTACTCACTTGTCACCACATGCATCATCCCAAGACTGATTTTGATCCTCTGTATATGCCCATATCCGAAGGAGGCCGAGGATTAGTTCAACTAGAACTGTATTACAAAACTAAAACAACAATCTTCAAAGATACCTGGAAACTACAGAATACTGGATGATTTTCTGTCTCAAGGAACATGAAACAAATAAAAAAACATTATTTGTAAAGGAAGCTAACAGTTTCAAAATGGAGTTTCAAATGGTTGCTGTAATGCAAGTAAAGTATAATACACTGACTGCAGCTGCAAAATATTTAAAAAGAAAGCAAAAGCATATGCAACCGACCAGATACTGAAACGATGACATGATAAACCGCTTCACAATCAATACTCCGCCGTACAAAACAAACTGATGTATAAAAGAAAGTTTAGAAGGTGGCAAATAATTATTCTCCAATGCTGAAAGAAAAGCAAAGCTAAGAAAAAGAAAACAATATGTAATCGAAGATTATGGAAAGAAATTAAGAGTGTAGTTTCCATAATAACAGAAACTTTCCGGACAAGGCTAAAAATATTGGAAGTTTCAGATGTTCAAGAACTATTGAGAAGACTCAGAAAACTGCTTTTAAAACGATGGAATGACAAGTTAATATCTGTTTCCATTTAGGTCTTGATATATTTACTGAGATATTGCAGTTTGTATATTTTTGTTTGAAACAAATCAATGAGTGTTGAAATCTTATGCAATTCTCTAAGATATGCTGGAAAATATCAACACAGGTGAAGAAGATGTTTTGAAACGCCAAAGCTCTGAATATTATAAACAAAACATTTGGTCAACATGAGAATATTAAGAAAAACAATAACGAGAATAAAGCTATCTTTATAACTGAAACGATACAACTGAACTTCTCGGTAAACATAATAAGGAATGAAGGTCCGGAAAATTTAATATTCACAGGGTATAATAAAGACAAGAGAAGCAAGAGGAAATAGTGAGGAAACTACTTTATAATGTTCAGTGGTTGGACAAGGACAATAACAAAACAAGTTATTATCAATTATGAAATGGTAATAAAAGCTAGTAAGAGGAACAAAAGAGAAGAATTCGTGGAGAATGATAATTGTTGTTAAAATGAATGATACATAAAGAAAGGGGGAATAGTGATGCAAGAAAGTCGGTTCTGTTGTAGAAGTTAAGATAGTCCGAGTTGTCTAAGATTATAATGCTGAAAACTTACATCTAAATAAAGCGTGCAAACCATAAAATACGTGCTTAGAAATTATGTTTTTATCTTTGTTTTATCACTAACTACAAAGATCAATACACGAACGTAACCGGTTCAATCATGAAAAAGTAAAAAAAAAATATTAGATGCTCTATACTTTTGGCCTTACACCACATCAAGACTACGCTTAGAAAATTATTAGTTACTTCTTCGTTTTGCAATGGTTAGCAAGCTTGTCTTGCTAGAACACTGACAACTGAGTAGTGAGTTCGATCCTCACTGGGTGCCCCATATATTCTGCCTTGTGCAACATAGTAGCTACACTTGGATAATCACCATAGTGTATGGTATTCTATTGATTATTTCATTTTTACAACAAATTTCTTCGAAGCAAATAACCCATACTAATTTCATGCCAAAGAGAAACAATGTTCTTTTTGACGTACCTTTGGAAGAAAATCTTCCTTAACACTGGAAAGAATTATAAAAGCTACTGGAGTTGAGAAAGCTATTTTTCTTAAAGATTTTTTTAAAAGAAAGATTTTCTAATTTTAATAAACGTTAAGGAATGGTGAATGTTTCCTTATAAGGAAACGCCTAATATTGCCATTACCTTCGCATCTCCAGTACTCATTCAGAATATATCTTATAACAACCTGTAGTTCGTTCGATCGTAGTGAAATGAATAACCCGCAATGAAAGCAAAGATGGTATTTCGATTCAGAAATAAATTCTAATATTGTTGACTTTAATTACTTTTAAAAGTATGACAACATTCTTTAGAGGAACGAATATGAACTGTACTTCCTAAGTTTATATCGAAAAAGTCTATCTTATAAGGAAACACAAATAACTTCGCACGATCATATATAGAGGCTTCAAGTTATTCGCAATACAAACAACATTCAATTATCTGACGTTATCGATTTATTATAAAATGTCGAAAGTATCTTTTCCCTAGTCATAAATCTATCATCCGTTTATGACCGGCGAGCCAGTCGGTAACAGATTATTTAACAGATAGTTTTATATGAGACAATTAGATTGTCTGTCATCAAAGCTGAACAGGTGAAGACAGTTAAGAAGTAGCGAGTGTAATTCACTGACGTTAAGATGTTTCGATAATTTGCAACAACATTATGATCATCTTGTAATGCATTTCGGGACATTAATTCGCCAGCACCTAATTTCTGTCTCTGTGCATTTGACAACGTTGGCTGTGCTTTGCCACCTGAGCTGGGATATGATGTCTCTCAAAGCATCGGATTAACAATTAAATTTCCCTCGTTCAGCAAGAAACCGGAAATAACTCCGTTTACTTTGATGAAAGAAATTAGGTTGAGGGGTTTTAGGCATCGTTAGAATTTAGAATGATTCGACTACACTTTAATGTGAGGACTTCAAGGAAAAGTGGAAAATGTTTGGTACTCGTGCCAGCAATGCGATTACGGTTTCAATTTTAAGTTATTTGAATTCAATCCAAATATTTTCAATATTTACGCTAGGGATAATTTCCTCGGCTTAGTTGTTATCACAGCGTTTCGACCGTTGTGCCATGAGGTCTCTTTCCAGTCTCTGTTACCCAGCCTAATTTTTAAGGACTATCATATCGGACACTTTATTTAATCTACGGGGTGATATTAATATGGCTCTTCTGTCCTTGTCTAGCTATATGTATCACTTTATCCTTTTTCTTTTTTTATTGTTTACTACTGCTCATTAAATGCTATTCCACTGACTATGAGTTTGTACTACTCAGAGAAGTAAATGAAATTACGATTTCTACGATACGCCTATTTATAAGACATCATAATTTCTGTGACATCCTAGCCTCGTTATACGTTGATAATCTGTGTACAAAGGTCTCTGATAACAAATCCATAGAAATAGTAGTACAAAACTTATACAATCATAACTAAACTTATTTAATATCAAATATTATATCAATTATTTTACGCAAAGCTCTTTTATCTTGCACCACGTAATTGCCACTTTACGATCATTACTGTAATATTTACATAGTCTGTGTTGCTATATTTTGCCTTTGAGTCCAGTTTAACGAATTTCTACAAGTACCATATAGAAAACAAGGTCTTTAATAATTTAAAAAAATATGCCAAATATACGGAGATTCCCATATTTAAGGAAAACGTATATGAATTTAAAAAATTACAATGTAAATCTGTTTCACAATTCACTTTAACATTAAAAATAGAATCAATTTCCGTGACATTAGAGTAGATGCTAATGTTAATGAATTCATTACTTCAATATATAAAAAAATGGCAAGTAACAGTTCATCTCTTATTCAACAACATGTTTTAAAGAATTATAGCTACCTAAATACACTTTACACCCCCATATATATATATATATATATATATATATATATATATATATATATATATATATATATCGAATAAATTTAAAAAGTTGACGTGACCCTCGGTAATTTTTTAAATTGGTCGCAAAATTAGTTGTTTTGTACTTTAATTATAAGAAAAGTATTATACATAGTAAATAAAAAGTGAGTTGAAATTGTATTATATCAAAAAGAAGAAAAGCATTTTCTGATAAAATTTTGCACTCGTCAAAATATCCTCTTTTAGCCTTGATACGGCAGCACAAATATTTGGCATTCGTCGCAAGAGTTTCTCAATGTTTGATAATTTATTCCATTCGTTTTCATGACACCAAGAGCACTTTTTTATTTTTTTTTCACCACATGCTAATTTGGTGGGGTGACTTCAAAATTTTGAACTGTAATATATATATATATATATATATATATATATATATATATATATATATATATATATATATGTGTGTGTGTGTGTGTGTGTGTGTGTGTATCTGTGTGTGTGTATATATATATATATATATATATATATATATATATATATAGAGAGAGAGAGAGAGAGAGAGAGATAGAGAGATAGATAGATAGATACCTGAGAAATTAGGCATAATGTAAAGTAATATTAAAAGTATTATAATAGCAATTTATGTAATACTAGAATTAATTTAATTCATTAAAATCATTTTTAATAGTCATAATTTTTATTTTGATACTTTTATGATTATTATGGGGTCCACCCTTTTCTGATATAAATGGACTCGTCCTGCTGCCATAAAATAGCCACAGTCAGTCAGTCAGTCATGTGGTCCGAAGGTAGAGGAACAGGTGGAGGAACAGAGTGGAAAGTACATAGACACTGTGATTGAGTTGACGTTAGAAGTCAGTTACAAGGACGCCCGACTCTAAGGAAGTTTACTTCGAGACTGTATATAGCGATCTTTGATTAATACTAACCGGCGTTCCTGGGTTTTACTAACAGCATTACCTTTTGTATTTTGTGTAAATACATTTACTTTCTTAGCTTAAATACTAGCGTTTGTCATTTATTGGAGACCGATTTTTCACGCGGAATCCACAATAACTTGGCGAAGTTTATTTTTAATAAATAACAATAATGAATGCTTTGTAGATAAAGTGGTAATTAAACGATGGCTGGTAATTTCATGGAGGAGAAACGCAAATGGATCTGGAAACAATACTCTAAGACCGTGAATAGTGAACGTGTGAGAAAGCAGTAGCAGGAAACATGTACAATGTCTCCAATGTATATCTACTTTTTCACATCCCTGCATATGTGCAGTTGCAAATAGCTGTGATGCATATCCGTGGTGTACTTCTTATTTTACTACTTCCAGATTTGTAGTATGTTTTCAGTAGAAATTTAGCCATGTTTTAGAATATTTTTCTTGAATCTTTTTAGCAGATTACATGATGCCGAGAAGTGCTGGTCGATGATATTGATAAATATTTTATTCCCATTCGACAAATACTTCGCCAAATAATTTTCAAGCAACAAGTGTTATTATAATAAAATATTTTTAAAATGTTTACAAGAAAAAAATGGATATTATTATCACGTCGTAATCAGAAAAAGAAACCTTCACATGACGGCAAGTAAACAAGGTTCAGCAAAACATATCCCATTATCCCAAGTTGATAAAGTGTGTACACATTATGTTTTAATACATTTTTCTGACGAATTTCTTTACAATTCTTCTACTGATTCTCCAATACAAAAAAAGAATTTCCAAACCAATTCCTCTAAAATCACTAACGGCGTCACAATTTTAAATACATTTTACGCGTGGGATTTGGAAGAAAACGAAAAACGTGTTTAACAGAAAATATGTTTTTTTTTAATTCGATGTTTAAAATTTATATACAAAATTAAATGAAGATGGAAGTATATAAAAGGTTATTTTCAACCTTAAATTTTAAAGCGCATTTTTTATCTGAACATAACGGTTGGCTGCTCGATTATGCCTGTCAGTAAGAACGACAATCCAATATCTGTTACACAGGCCTGATCTGGCACATTTATGTTGATTCACTGTGCACAGAACGCAGCAGTGGTGTATAGTGCAAATATGCCGAACAGAACTTAGTTACATTTTCTGGGAGAAAGCACATTATCTGACGTGATCACAAGTTTAAACATTGTCACTACTCACAACATATATGTTTCTTTGTGCAAGCACTGAAGCAAAAGCCATTTGCTTCCGTGCTCGCACAAAGAAAATGACCGTCTATCCAAATTAACTCACAAGGCTTGGGTCAAGCCTTGTGAGTTAAACTACGGTATCACACGCTAGGATCGCTTTCCCATCCGGATAACATCAAGGAGCCAACTTCCTGACAAATCGATTTGAACCCAAGTTTCATGAGCAGAAAGTGAAGTTTGTAACCACTGTTCCGCTCGCTCATAATATGAATATGCACTATTAAAATCAACAAAATGTTGCTAAGAAATTTGCTATTCATAATATGAATATGCACTATTAAAATCAACAAAATTTTGCTAAAGATCCAATATTTATTCCAGCACTTTAAAACACTGGGTAAAGAGAGTCGATAAAATGGCAGAATCCATTTTCAACATTGGTGTGCATTCATGTTTATATGCATATATATATATATATATATATATATATATATATATATATTGCTAAGGGAAATGTCTATGAAATCAGGATAGTGAGTAAAGCTGTGATGCCTATCTGAATCAATGTTATCCGTTTTGATCTTGAAGAATGAGATTTTTTATTGTGATTTTTCACGGTAGAGCATTTTGTGTTGACCGATGCTGACCAAAATATTCTGGAATTTTCTTCTATTTCACGCATTTGTTGAATCCCCGATCAACCCTAATTTGGAGATCCAGATCACCCCCCCACAAAAAAAAGAAACATAGTATTCATCATACACGGCTCATTCAGAAGGACTTTTAATCTGCCAATCATCTGTGATATTGCTGGGTGTATTAACATTCAACATTATTCATCTTTATTTCTCTATATTATAAAAAAAAAGAATAAAAGTAATCGTAACACGCAAATGGATTGTTTAATATTTGTTTTCCTATTTTCTGAAAGATATTTGTATTCATGTTTTTTCAAGGATATTTCCGCATAAGTGAATATAAAGTGTCGTCTGGAATTGTAACACAGCACTCCTAATTCCAATTCCAAGCGGTTATCCTATACACTACCCGCTCACAGTTCCTGGTATTGCCAAACCCCAAACCATCTAGGCTCAACGTTACTTACATAGATCTAATATAGAGATGTACATCATCGTTTTCTATTTACAATTGTATGTATATACACGGATACAACGACAAAAAGATAACCAGTTAAAACATATCAGAATGATATATCCTCAGATATAGACAGCGAAACAAGAGCAAAATAATCTCGTAGTTGAAATAAATGATTATGTTCCAAATTCAATGAAGGTTACTCTAATCACCAAACATCTGATGAAGAATAGAGGGAAACCGAAATGTTGTCAAACAAGCTTAAGAATATTTCTCGAAATTAAATAATGGGAATCGTAAAACTGTTACAGCCAGTGATATTTAAATATAAACCAATTTCTCAATGTAAGAAAAGATGATTGATTACCAATACAAATGTTATGAACATTTTCATATTTACATCAGTGAGTGAGGAGAAGGGCGCGATATTACATAAATGTTTTTAATTATATATAAATATGTGATTCCATGGGAAAACGTATATATATATATATATATATATATATATATATATATATATATATATATATATAGATATAGATAGATAGATAGATAGATAGATAGATAGATAAAATTACTTTTACCATTCTCAAAATTTAGTTAATATTTACACATTTGGTATTTCCAGTAAAATGTAGTGAATCTGAACATTTTTGTGGCAATTCCTAAAACTATATTTAGATGCTTGTACAATACTATATTTAATCTCGTATGTGCCATTCGGTTAAATAACATTGCCTTTATTTAGAGCAGCTTCATGTTTATATCTTCACAGATCTTGCCATCATGCTGGAGGACAAATTCAGGCTACCTGAAATTTGAATTGTTTTTGTCTCCATTAAAGGAATTTTCTAGGAAAATAGTAATCCAAAGCTGCAAGATCATTTATACGACAGATGTAGTAGGACAGGCCAGCTAACTCATAGAAATCTCTCTCTGGTTTGCTCCGGTACATTTCCGCTTGATCAATTACGAATTTTCTCATGGACTGCTGCCTGTCATCGATCCAATTTTGCAAAGAAATTGTCAGAATTCTTCCTCTTACTTTTAGGAATGAGATCATAATACGTGATGTCCTTCCTTCAACTCCCCCTTATTACAAAACTTTATATTCTTCGGGATCAGGTTTTGGGTGTGGTTATTTTGGCATATTTAATTGTACAAAGAAACTTAACCATTCCGTATTTTTGTACCAACTGTGAACATTCTTTAAACAAAAAGTATGTCGTTTTTGTTTCGGTCTAGCAGGGAACCTTAAAGAAAATACAGACCCACAATTCATTTGTTTTTAAAACATGAGTCATCTAAAGTGATTCACGGATCGAATGGTTTGAAATTGCCTTACAACTATCATTATATGATATGTGAAGTATGTCTACGGTTTTGTGTATCGATAAACCGGAATTATTTTTTATTTTTTCATCATCACCAACTACACACCTGTTAGAATTATTTTCTATCTTAAAATCATAGTTTCCATTTCATCACCCAGAGAACAGCTAACGAACAATACACAGCTATGGCACTAACTGTATGAATTACATCTAACATTGTTGCTGTTTTTCAGGGTTTTCCCTTTTCTAAAATAAAATAGATTCCAATGATGAAAATGCCTTTATTGTTCTACCATTGTCACTTTTAATATAAATACATTTTTTATTAATAACCAGCACACTTGATGCACGCGAAGCAATGCAGAAATATTACATTATATATATATATATATATATATATATATATATATATATAGCGTTGCCCGTGCTTGAGTCAAAAATCGTACGACTCATCCAGCAATAGCTACGACTTGCCTTGAAATATTTTTGCAATTCCTTGTCTTTAAAGGAGTGTCCTTTGCCGTGTTGATGTTGCTACATGCCTTACTTCTTGCCTATCTCAAACTGCGAATTTTTTCTAAGCTCTATACTGAACATTAAATCTGTTACGAAAAAAGAAGTAAAGAAAATGAACACAAAAAGATCAACTTTAAAAAAAGTAACTCGTAACTGGAAAAAAAAACGAATGTAAAAAGAATGTTAACAACAAATACTTTTCACCCCCAACACAGTTCTGGGGAATCAGAATCAACGTTGAGTTTAAGCAAGCGAATGAGCCAATTGGAGTAAAGTGCCATGCACATTTAAATTTTTCCCACTTGTCACGAATGCAGCATATCGATTTTTTTTTGCATACTAGCATGCTAGTAAACATTCGTGTCAGTCAGCTGTTGGCTCTCACGTTGGCCAATAGAATCTCCCTTTCTATTCGTGGAAGCCAGCTATAGGCTCTCACTCTGGCCAGTAGAAAATTGCCGCAAACTAAATGAAAACTGCGGTAGTATCATGAACAAATCGATTATTTCCACTATCAATTGGAGTTGGTAAATGCAGTCATCTTGGCCTTTCCGCTAACTTGGAGCATGTGCATGTAAATTTTGGAGCAAATCCGTCGAAAATTGCGGCCGTGCATTCGTTACACACACACACACACACACACACACACACACACACACACACACACACACACACATCCTGCCTTTTATAGATAGAGGTATTTAATTAGAAAACAGACAACCTTAAGGGTCCATTGAATATATTTTATTTCAACAGAAAGATGGTTTTTCTTCGTTTCACTGATCACATTAGAAATTTTAAAAAAAATAAATTGAATTAATATTTCATCTGGTTTCACATTGAGCACTCTGGATTACATCCTCCTTGGGATTATCGATACGGATTGCCAAACTTATCATTACCTAACTATATATATATATATATATATATATATATATATATATATATATATATATATATATACATGTGGCCTGGCAATTGCATCTAGTGTGAAACAGACTGTCGCCTCTGTGTGTTGACTTCAATATTCACTTTTATATTTACACACCTTCTATCTCTGATATTGAGCACTTTATCCTATAAATATAGCACACCTTAAGACTATATTTCTTATATATATATATATATATATATATATATATATATATATATATATATATATATATATATATATATATTCACAGACGAGTGCATTAGCTCATGCGCATGATTGTACACACTATGAATAAAAATTGTCTGCCGTATGCATAAAAAATACAACTGTGAAAAGTACGTATAAAAAGATTAAATCGGGAAGAATAATTAGTTAGATGCTTATAGTCCCTGAGGATTGGACCGTCTAATACGAAATCCTATGTTCGATCGCCGTCTATTGAACAACACTACGAACAGTTATTCAACGATATATCTGCGATAATCCTTGATTCAAAATTAGGATACAAATATATCTTCTTTCTTGTGCCCTGTCTTTTCAGGACTTTGCCGATGAAGGATCCCACAAAACTATTTTTGGTTGTTTAATGTATCTTTTTTTCTTATTTGCTATTATGTATTTGTCCTTGCATTCCAATCCATCCATGCAAAGGCGCTGAGGCTAAGAAAATGAAATCCACATCCACCGTTTTATTTTATAATGATTATAACAGATAGAAACTTGAAAACTTTGCTTAGCTTTACAGGTGAGATTTTATTGTGGAAAGCTAACCTTCTGACATAAATGAAGATTAGAGAACAGGATTTTATGACAGTTTTTGATTGTTTTTCTCTTTGTCCTCTTCTCTAACTGCATAAAACACATCTATTATATCTTTGTCAGCTTGTTTTGTCTGGCGACACTGATCACGCTGTTTTCTGTAATCTGTATTGAATGCCAAAAAAAGAATGCATTGAAAATTATTTAGTTTTATTAACAATAACAAAAATGGCAAGAAGACGTAGGATACTAACTGGACTACTTAATAAAGTGACTGCAGATAATAGTTATAAAAATTATTTTCTAACGACATTCTGATATAATCTGTTACTCAGCTTGCAGCTGACAATTTGTTTCATAGAGAATAAAATAACATCCATTTATTGAAATTGATCTCCACGTGTGTTGTCGGATTAGAAATAGAGTTAGATTTTTTTTTTTATGTTGCAGATTACTGAATAATAGTGTTTATTTCATATCATCATTTTAAAAAGATTTTTCAAGTGTCTACTTCGGTAAAATTTAATGGATTTTTTTTTCTGTGAGCTCTTGGAGAAATACTTTAGTCAAGGAATGAAGATCTCGTATTTTTTTTTAATATGAAACGAGTGAATATTTAACTAAAATTATAGAAAGGGGGGGGGGAAGCAAGATCTTTTGAATTAGTTATGATATTCTTTTTATAACATTTATTTTGGGGGCGTTTTGTAAAAACGCACTTTAGCAAGTGTGATCAGAGAAACTTTTCTTTAAATATCAAACGAATGAATATTCAAATAATTTTTTCGATGCAACATCATAAGATCTTTTGAATTAGTTATTGATATTGATTTAATGTCAATTTGTTTTTGTTTTTTATTCGTTTATCATTTGTTATAGATATATTCGCTCAATTGTGTACCATACGTGATATATGCTTAGGCAATCATGTATTAAGTTGGTGCAAAAATAATGACGTAATAATGTCGTTTTTTGACGTTAACAAATACGTCAAAAAACGACATTATTACGTCATTATTTTTGCACCAACCTAATACCTTTCGATACACGATAAATGAGTCAGATTTTTCCCGCAGTAGGTTGCCATTTCTTTCTGCAGTAGACCAGTTGCCATTCAAGGCTATAATATCCCTTCTTTTGTCAGTTATGTGCAGTACGTGATACACGCCTAGGCGATCATGTATCTTTCGATACATGACTTACGAGGGAGATTTTTTTCCCGCAATAGGTTGCCATTTCTTTCTGAATTAGACCAGTTGCTATCCAAGGATATAGGACCCGGCCTATCCTGCTATTTACCACTAACTGGCGGGTGGAGGGGGTAAGAAAATGATTCCCACCTTTCCCGAGGGTCAGTCACTTATGTGCCATATGTGACACACGCTTAGGCGATCATGTATCTTTCGATACATGACTTACGAGGCAGATTTTTTCCCGCAGTAGGTTGCCATTTCTTTCTGAAGTAGACCAGTTGCTATCCAAGGCTATAGGACACAGTCTATCCTGCTATTTACCCCTACCTTGGGCGGGGGGTAAGAAAATGATTCATACCTTTCCCGAGGGTCAGTCACTTAGGTGTCATACGAAAGAAGAGGATTCATACCTTTCCAAAGGTTTTTAGTACGTAAGTGAATGTAATGGTTTCGACAGGAATTCGAACATACCTTTCCAAAGGTTTTTAGTACGTAAGTGAATGTAATGGTTTCGACTGGAATTCGAACTCGGCTCTCCGATTTCTCAATCCGAGCCGCTATCCATTACTCCATCGTACCTAGATATATCAATGTAAGCAAAATCATTCTTACACTAACAGATAAAGTAAATATTTTAAATATTCCTTTAAATATGCTATTATAATTAACATTAGTAATAAAATCTTCTCCGAATCTGATAGCTGAAATCGCTTTTCAATATTATATTGTAAAAACAATATTTCACTTGCGTTAATATCTTTTCAGTAAAATGTAACCAAAATGTTTAGAGAAATTTTTCTACACATTGTTAACCACTTGATATTATGAAATAAGGAAACAATTTGGAATAAATTCCCTTTTCCCAGGTTTACGGTCATATCACTCTCTGGTAAAAAAAGAAACAATTTCTAAAGTAGTAATGGACCACTTATTTATTAATCCTAAAGATTATAACAATTTACGTGACTTCTTTAAAAATATTTTGTTTTCGTTTGGATACGAACCTGAGCAGATACGATATTTCAAGAGTTTATGACGAGAAGTATCCGCATACTTCCTGGCCGAGTCAGTTAATACACGTCGGATCTTACGATAATAGATTCTGCCTGTGAACGCATATTTTCATTTAATATTTTGCCCTAATAGCTGTTCAAACTATTCTTTCAAATGCACATATTTCTTCACAGTTAGCATGACAGCCTGACACAAAGTCGGATCCTGTAATTGTTAATAATGACTGGATAAAATTTATTTATCCTTTAAATATTATATAGCGGAATTCGAAAATTGGATGGTCGATATCCAGAATACAAGAAATAGTGAATGCAATTAAAGTAGTTCATGAAATAATTTTTAGGAACTTTTCGACGATTGCTGATTATATTTTATTTTATTATCTTTTTTTTTTTGTGAGTGATAATTTCTGATCCAATAGAATTCGTCTTAAATTTAATTCAGCACAGTGAATAATATTTTGACTTAATTTAATTTCTTGATTTTTTAGAGCTTTAGAAAATAAATCTCTCTATATCCAGTCAATAAAACATGTCCATAGTCTAATAGCAATTTTCCGAGTGTAACTTAGATGTGGCACAAGGCCGAAAGTATGGGACAATCAGTGAGCATCGAACTGCCTACTCAGTCGGAATTGTTCTAGCGAGACAAGCTTGCTACATATTACACCGCCGTGAGGTGCTCACGTGTCCATGATCTAATACATCAGTACTAATGATTTTACAATTTCCTTTTCATAAAGGTATCGATCTCAGATGGACTCTCCATACAAACACAATCACAAAAAAACACCGAAACAATCAATCCACACAGACACAGACACACACACACGCATATATATATATATATATATATATATATATATATATATATAAAGAACAGTAAGATATATAATCCGGTTTTCTTATAGATATTTTTATTTTTACAAAATAGTGCCCAATGTAAATTTATAGAGCATTAATATTATAAATTAATTGATTTAAAATATTTTTTTTTGCTACAGTTCTAACCATGTTTCAAAAATTTTTGAAACATGGTTAGAACTGTGTAGCGAAAAAACATTTTAAATCAATTAATATATATATATATATATATATATATATATATATATATATAGTCTCCACAAAATGTACTGGACCAGCAACGCCAATGCCTATGATTTTCTTGTTCATTAGAAACATTTGTGCCTAAGAACAAAAGATAAATTTGAGACAAAAGTTCAGAATTTCGACTATTTTTAAGTGCGCAAAACTACTGGAAAACCTGACTGAGAGATGTTTCTTTTTGGAGAGTTGCTGTAATTTTGATTCTTTAAACATTAGATACCTTTAAATTACTAATCTTGGTTTTCACCTTGGGTTTCAAATGTAAAGACTGCATTTCTTCTTCAAAGGGATTAACCAAAATAAAGACGAAAACAACTGCCAATGGGAGAAAAGCAAGGCATTTCGAAGCTGGAAAAAGAAGGAAAATCGATCAGATACATTGAATAAACTTCGAACAATTTGGAATGTTCTGAAAAAGAAAGAAATTAATGTTGTACTGGGCAACAAACATAGAAAAGTTCGGACAAGTAAAGCAACAACAATTTATGATCTAAACATTCCAAGAGAAGAAACCTTTAGTATAGAACTTAGGGTTACATCTTGCCGTTTTGATTGTAAAATGATGAGATTTTGCTGCCAACCTCAATTCATGAGGCCTAGGTCGCGTAGTGAAAAGTCCATCAGAATGATTATCCTAAATGTGTTTATAGAAAATATACAGAGAAACAGGGAAACTACATTACAGAGGTACGAAAGTGACTGAAGCCGAGATGCCAGGTCAGGATCTATGACATTGCAATTCTTGTTTTGATTTTATCAAGGATCTCTAAATATATATATCAGAAATGGCGTACAATATGTAGCGGCAATATTCTAAGCATGGACCAATGGTAAACTTGTACATATCTAAGTCAGAATCGGGTGAGAAAAACTGTTTAAAACAACATAGAAAATTATTTCTCGCTTATGGAACTCTCTACCACTTTCTTGCTTCCATTAAAGTTTGATTTTCAAAAATTTAAATGTAATGTCAGTTGGTACCTTCTTGTTCATTAATCTTTTATTGTTATCACTCCTCCTTATTGATTTTCATATATTATTTCACCGTCATTAATCAGCCTGTGTGTTAGCGGTATAGTCTCTTTGCTTGAGGCAAAATGATTAAAAAACCTGAGGTAAAGCCTTTGTAAAGAACGTGATAAAATAATATTTTCGGATAAATTCATAGCAGATTGAATTATCTTCCTGTCCTTCGAAATTACTTCAAACAAATGCCATGTTGACTGGGGAATTATAGTAATAAAGTGTGTTTCATTAATGGGGATTAATGTCAGTAGTACATAAATGAGTGTTATTGGTGGAATTAAGTTTAAGCGTGTAATGTTTTTGTTTTCTTTTTTCTTTCAGATTTGTAGGACATTTGGGAGATATTGTTTTTCACTCATAATTGCCACGACTTAAATAACTTGATCTGATAAATAAATAAATAAATTTTCACACTGATTTGATTACTGCTAAATTTGATCCTTCTTAATGAAACACCCTTATATATAATCGGTCTTAATAAAACACCCTTTTTATTTACTAAATTCCAAGTGACTTTCTAAAATTAAAAGTTAAAACCCATAAGAAATTTTGAAGTCTCCCATTTTTAGAGAGGTTATCTCTATGTCGTTGAAAGTAAAGTTCCTCCACCTAGCTGATATAAGAAGATATCCAGAATACTGCCGTTGTACGGGCCTCCATCTTTACGATTTTCTTGCATTGCAAAGTGGATATAAACGGTAAGATGGGTAAATTAACGCCATTTTTTTAAATTTCGCGCTGGCACGTTGTGTTTTTTTTTTTGTTTTTTTTTTTGTCGACTGCACAGCATAGTATGGTCATTTAGGTACCGTCTGTGAGAAAAGCCGTACCCTGAGGCAATTCATTCCGCCAGAAATTTGGGAACGGCATGCAGTATTGCATGGAATTTGCGCTGAATGCTGCAATACAAACATTAAAGAAAGTTTGGGTGTCAGTATGAGAACAATGCAGAAGGTTTCGGAAAGAGTTGGAAGAATCTAATGGTGATTACGAAGGTACAGCAGATGGGAAAACTCATTCTGATCTTTCCGACAAGAAAATAACTCCTGATACTGTTGGTGAGGGCCTCAGACCCAACATGGAATTCTACAAAAAATTGACTTGAGTGGTAAGTGCTACCTAGGGTCAAGAGGGTGTCTGCTGGAAGAACTTATCTCTGGAAATAGGATACTGCACCATGCCACACAAGTAGGAGAACCCATTTATTGCTGGCAGACAATTTCCGCGACCACATCACCCCTTACATCTGGCTACCTAACTCCCCAGACTCAACCTCATTGATTATTATGTGTGGGGTGCAGTTGAGCGACAGATTAATAAAACACTTTGTAACAACAAAGATGAACTGAAGGAATGGGTTATGGCAGTATTCATCAACTGAAACAAAGAGACCAGGCCAGAGGAACTGCAAGATGGCGATTGTATTGAATAAATCTTCTCTTTAGTTTTCGAGGATATTTCCATAAAAGTTTTGCAAATATATCTGTTAAAATGAGGTATCAGTGTTATTTTCATTTTTGCGTAAGTTAAACAATTTATACATCGCCTACTATATATATATATATATATATATATATATATATATATATATATATATATATATATATATATTGTTCTGACCAAGTATATGTTTAAGAAATAACAAAATCTGTGTTGCAAATGTATCATATGTTAAACAGTAAGTACAACAGAAGAGTATTACATGACTAGTGAATGTGTGTCAGTTGACCCAGCGTTCAATCTATTCGACTGTTAATATTTAACAGCCCTCCACCACCACGAGGGATGTATGTGGCACAAGTCCGAGTTTATTGTGAATGTATGTGGCACAAGTTCAAGTTTAATATTCCCTTAGAACCTGCATAAACGGATTCAGGTTTTGTCTACCTCCACGGACGAAACTTTGTCCTTAGGCAAAGCCTCGTTCGACAGTAATGAACAAGATAGACTAGGTCATCTCTCCTATTAAGCTTATACTAGGCGGAAGAGTCCAACATAGACTTTATATATATATATATATATATATATATATATATATATGGTGTGGTATGTTATGAGATATATATTTCTTATGGTGGCGTTTAATACCGCAATTGAATTGATTGAGTACCAACCTGCCGTTTCAGTCAATTTCCCATTTAAAATCTGACAACTCTCTATAAGGTGTAAATTCTGTTATTTTCTTTTTTATGATTTCAAATATGTATTTTGCATTAAGAAATACTGTATATTTCATGGCCCGACCCGATCTAAAATGCATTTAAACCATTTGTCATTTCGTCAAAGAAATGTTCAGTATAGTGCATAAAAAACATTAATTCATCAGAAAAATATTGAATACGCTAATACCGGTTACTAACAATGAGCAATTATTAAGTTCTGACCGTTCAGTGATTGTATAAGTGAAAAAAAGGGAAAAAATAACAACTGATCTATTAATCTGATCATCAAACTGGCGACAAAATAGGTGACCGTTTACACTTTGTGTGATGAACCGCTGACAGCAGTTGCAACATTTTGATCAATGAGAAGGTATTATTGCGCCAATATTTCTTAAAAGAATATCATTTCACGTAATTCCTATATTAAATGACATCGGACTGAATAATTCGTTGTTGGTATATCATTGAAGTATTTGTAAGAAATAATTGACATTTCTGAACGAGTTTTTTTTATAAATATTTGTTTGTGTCTTTTCTGCAAGAGGATATTATGTGTTTTTCCCTCATGGCTTTTATTTTCATGACATTAGCATAATGACGATTTATGATGTTTGACAGTCGTTAATGTTCCCTTGGTCGGGCTAGAAATGAATAATGTTTTCGATATATCGTTGCCCCCATCTGGTCTCAGATGTTTTTGCTGTCTCATGTTTGCGTTTAAAACATATCGAGTGTGTGTTACTGGAAATAAGAAAAGTGAAAAAGAATTGATTTCTAACAACAAATGTTACGCGCAATAATTACATTAAAACTGATATTCATAATTTAACATGATTCTATATGACGAAAAGCAAAATGCATCCTTTTAGAACAGCGGAGAAATACTGACAATAACCAAAATTCTGTTCATTTCATGGATTGAAAGATTGAAACAGAGTATGTTGAATTTTGGGCTTTATCATGACAAAAGAAATAAACGGAGAAATAAAATTTAGAAACTGAATGAAAATATATAATCATCTTATGGAATAGCAGAAATATTTATCTCAGTTTAAGGTAATAACGTATTTTTGTTTTTATAAATGTATAATTAATAACAGATTTTGTTTCATGAAACACTAATTAATCCCGAATTTTATTTAATTTTTATAATTAATATCTAATTTTGAAGTCAGAATTAATTTAGGTATGAAGTATTTTATGTCATAAATATTAACGATGCGAACTTGAAACTTGAAAGTTGGAAGGGTATCTTAGTCGAGAAGTTTCATCCGCTGACGGACTTCACCAAGTTAAATGTAAGGGTTTTATTTTGCAACAAATATTGAAAAACAATAGTAAAAAAATTCTAATTAAAAATAAAAATGTTTAAATCTAAGAACGCGCGCGAACACACACACACGAACACACACACACACACACACACACACACACATATATATATATATATATATATCGCTTTGCATCCTCCATATTATACAAACATTTACGTAAGTTTAATATCTATTTCTGAACGTTTTTAAATATTTAAATATTTGAAAAACTAACGACATTTTTAATTCTATTCATAAATATTTGTTACAAATTAAATTCTTTATATCTTCCTCGATTATGCTCGTAAGAGAACAAAATCATTATTTTTCTTATATATATATATATATATTATTAAAAATAATTGCATAATAAATTCGATATTTTTTAAATAAAAACTGTAAAATACATTAAAATTGATGGGGTACTCGGAATTGTGTATTCTGGAGTAATTATTAAGCATTGATACTTTCCCTGAAGGGATCACATCCTTAATAAGTAACTATATGTTATTAACAAATATTTGCACATAATCAATTATGAACTATCAACGGAGAATAATAAGCATGTATATTATTTTTAATTTTATAATTTTATTTTTGACTGAATGATGGCTTATACTCACAATCGGAACTTACAAATAAACGAAACGCATTTAGAACCGATTTAAAATACAAATAAACCCCAAGATCTATGTCATAAAAAATTTTTAAAAATGCATTCTTTGTATTTTAACTGAAAGCAGAATAATGTCAACTTGCTCTGTTTAAATGCTTTTCATACATAAAACCATGCCGAAGAAGCAGACTATATTTCATACATTTAACGAATTTTACCGTGCTTATTCTGGCATATATTTTACTAACTAAATTTCTATGTTCTTAGGGGACATCCCCCTATGGTGTCTTTTCTGAATTTAAGCGCAGTTTTAGATTGCAAGGTTCAAGTTAAAATGTCTAGATATAAACGTAAGTTCTATGCTAACAGTTTCTTCTATCGCACTTCTCGCTGATGGAACTCTCTTCCGGATACTTCAAATCTGATCTTCAAACATTTATATGCAATATTAATAGTTATCCTCTGTTTTCATAATTCTTGGTCTTTTATTGAACCCATTACTGAATAGTAATTTTCCCCATATTCTCTATTGGTAAAACTTGCGTCTTAGTGACTTTATTGTATGGCTTGGTGTGAAATGATTAAAAAAAAACGCTATATAAATTAATAATTTTAATCTTCAGTTTGCCCGATCTCTTCAAGTGTTTCTCAAAGCCAAGCTATCAGAGTCCAATTCTTCCATTTATTCACATGGTTAGGAGGCCCAATGCCTTCCCCTATCTCCTTTGCTCTCAATATGCCCTGCGCAGGTTAAATTTTCTAAGCTCTCCTTCCTTGTTATGTGTCCAAGAAATTTCAGTTGTCAGTTTCTGATTCTAAGTTTTCTTCGTAGAGTTTACTCACTCTGCCCATAGAATTCCCAGTACCCTTCAATGAAAACACGTTTATATTGTTTCCAGTTTTTTACTTTATCTGTGGCGAGACCGTCCAGTAGTCTCTGACATGCAAAAGGAGTGTTGTCACTTAGCAATTCAACGGGTGTCTGGCTTTTGGTGGCACCTTTTTCATCCTCTGTTCAAAGGCTTCCCAGATATTTCAACTTCTGTCCTAGTTTGATGTTGACGTCTTCAATTCTGAGTTCACTTTTTCGACTTGCTTAAAAACATACATTCAGTTTTGTCTTTTCAAATGTAGGTTATTTTTTATTCTGCTTTCATAAATTGTCTGAGAGGTCCTGCAGAGTTCATAGGCTTACGATCACATAAGGTTGAAACAACGGATCCCGTACAATCATATAAGTTAAGCAACGTCAAGTCTGGTCTGTACCTAGTTTTTGAATAGCCTTGGATGTGCTGCTAATGTAATGGATAATAACTCGTAATTGTTAATCGAAGAGCCAAGTTTCAAATCCTGTTCAGATCATTACATTCACACACGTTCAAACAGAGTCTGGAAAGGTACGAATCTACATCTCCTCCCCCAGCTATCAGTTAGACGTGAATCAGTAAAACTAGTATCAGTAAAACACTAAAAAAATGTATTAAAATGTAAAGATATGTGTAGTTTTAAATAATTTGCAAGGCGTTGATAAACCGTAAAAAACGAATCAATCAATGAAATACTGATTATATACTCAGCCATATCTTTTATATTTATTTATATTCCATGGAATATAAATGTATAGGAACTACTGTGTCTACAAAGGGTGTCTCATTTTATATATTGACTGTAATATAGAATTGATCTGCCTCTTTATGTCCACATTATCATTTCATGTTTGTTTAGCAAATTCTGATTAGTCAGGGATTCTCCTCTTTTCCCCGCCAACTATGGGTTAATTAATAAGACTTTTGTCCTTATCTTTGTCGCCATATTTATTACACCATTTCGACCGTTGTACGCTCCAGCCTTCTTCAGGTGGTTCCAATATCGAACTGAAACCTTTATTTTGCTCACTGGGGTAGACTGTTCTAATTCCACGTTTCCATGTTTAATGGATGTCAGTTATCAGTTACCTCCTGTTAATTTCCCTCTGAAAGTTCTCCACTGCCTTAACCGGGTATTGAACTCACACTCTTTGGGTCCTGTCACTGGATCTAACCAACGCCTTTATCTACTGCGCCATGTGATAACTGATAACTGACATCCATTAAACAAGGCAGGTGGAACTAGAACAGTCTATCCCAATGAGCAAAATAAAGGGTTCAGTTCGACATTCTTACCACCTGAAGAAGGCCGGAGCGTACAACGGTCGAAACGTTGTAATAAATATGGTGACAAAGATAAGGACAATGGTCTGAATAACGTAAATAGTGTACATAATACCTCATCTCAGAAATATAGACAGAATAAGACTTGTATCAGTAAATCATTATTATCTCCCGCCCGCTCAAAACTACTTGCAATCTAGAAATATATCCTGCTTTAAATATCTTACAAGCCGTAGAAAACAAATCAATCAATAAATAATGTAGTTTACTTTCTCTGTCCGCCATCAACAAATTATCAGCTGCACGTCATGTTAAGTTTACGCCCACTGATAATCTATCCTGGCAGGCGCTCCAGCTTCCTGGGTGTAGAGGTTGGACATATCTGGAGAGATGTCATTTTTTGACATACGTTCTTTTCTGTTTTTGTGTATCTACTCGTATGCAGATGGTTTGTTCCCAGTATCTGTTCTGGATTATTCTTTCGACATGATCTAGATTACTACTATCCAAAGTGACCTAATTTTAAGCAATGTTCAACTAGACCCGTTTCCGATACCTTGGAAATACATTTGCATAATAAACAAAAACATAACAGTAGATATTTTTTGCATATGCATTTCTCTCGTAATATATGTAATTCGAAATATTGATTTTCTTGTGGCCTTGATAAAGCTAAAATATTCTTGCCCGGTTTTCGGTCTAATTCTGTTTTGCGTTCTGCCTATCATGGCCTGGATTATTATCTTGATTATGTGGCTCACTAATCTGACT
This sequence comes from Acanthosepion lycidas, assembly GCA_963932145.1. Taxonomy (NCBI): domain Eukaryota; kingdom Metazoa; phylum Mollusca; class Cephalopoda; order Sepiida; family Sepiidae; genus Acanthosepion; species Acanthosepion lycidas. Next base: position 37,825,033 of record OZ010576.1, read on the forward strand.
GTCCGATGGAACTTGCATTCATTTACATTTGTTTTCAAAGATAAGGCTAGGAATATGTATCCGCTACCAGTAAGTTGCGACTGTCGGATATTTCTTTTGTTGCTTCTGTGAAATCGTATAAGGGTTTCGGCTCTTTTATGCAGACCCTCCATAATTTTGTGTGCTGTAGATTTCTTTCCATCTCTTTCTATCATTTTGAAATAGTTCAAAGGCATTAAACTCCATTTTTGGTGTATTTTGTTCTTTTTTCATTTAGCAGTGTTGCTTCTTTTTAAGTTTATACAGCCGTTTGACGATGTTTGATATTTTGTCCTGTTAATTATTTTATTATATCTGTTTTAACTCTTTTGACAATCCTTTTTTTTATTTTAGTTCTGCGCACCTTTCATTAAGCCGTTCCTCCTTAACCTACTTACTATTGTTTCTAATTACTATGCTTAATGTCCTGTACACTTTTTCCGTCCTTGAAATTGTTTGTAGTCACTTTAACATAATCTCTCGGTTTTCCAACATCATCCATTTTACATTTCGTCTCTAGTTTTCTTTGGGACGATCATATTCACCGAGGTCACTAGCGTTTCTCTCAACATGCTCCATTTTTAATTTTGTAGTTTCGTTCATGTTATGTTTATTTTTTTTTAAATCTATCCACATCTCCTTGCAAATTGGATCACTCGGGAATATTTTTTTTTTTTTTTTATCTTAGGTTTTGCTTTGGTCTTTTATCTTTGGTTTTGCATTTTTCCGCATTTTGTTTGTCTTTGGGGTAGCATACTAGTGGAATATGGTCACTCTCATAATCGCCACTTGGGTATGTTCCATGAAGAAGATCTACCTTTTCGAATATTTTCCTGATAATTACGTAATCACTCTGTTTCTTAATATCATCCTCTGGTCTTCTGCCTGACCATAAGTATCTAGGACCCATCTTTCGCATCGCTTGTTTCTAATTTCCAATTCAAACTTTCCAAATATTTCACTTTCTTGTTATTCTCCGAATTTGGAATTCAGGATGCATACAATGCTAGCGATTTCAAGTGATTTATATTAAGTCTTGACGTTGTGCAGTCACCTGTAAACTTTATCATTTTGTTATTCTTTGTTTGGTGCCATTGGTGGGCATACAACAATAATTCATATAATAAAAGTTCTCCGTTTTAGTTTATCTAAAATTATTCTTTTCCAGGGCTGACAATATTACAGATCACTTTTCATAATGTCATTATCTAGTATTAATCCTTCACCTCTTTCATATTTATCTCCTCCTATTTGCATTGTACTGCATGTGTCGCTGACAAAATCCATATTACATGCTCACTTAGTTTCGTTTACCCTTAGAATGCTGACATTTAATCAATTAATTTCTGGCTCGTGAAAACGGGAAACCTTCACAGAATCAGATATGTGTATATTTTGTTGTGGACCAAAGATAAGTTTTTGCTTGAGAAGTGTTTTGTAGCTGTGATCTGTGAATTCACATAGACAGATTTTATCGTTGCAAGCGAGAATATTAGCATGGACAGAAAATCATGACTTCGAATATAATTTGCCCGAAACTGTCTCCATCTAAACCGCTAAATCGAATTTTCATTTCGTCATATGGTTCATTTCAGCAAAAAAGCAAAAGTTAGAATATTAAACAAATTGCTAACTTTTATATCTGCATATTGCTTTTTTTTCAATTATCTGTCATTGCGTTTTTCTGTAATAAATGCCGTCACGGATCGAGAAATCTGAGAATCGAGTTTGAATTCTATTCGAGTTAGTTGGATTCACTTACGCACCATATACTCTTGGTAAAAATGTAAATCTATCTCTTGTCCATCCAGCTATGGGTTACATAGTAGTACAAACTCGGTTCTGTAGACTTGAAAGGTAACCAGTCGACCTGAATAAAAAATGGCAACCTACTGTGGAAAATTATCTGTATAGTCAGTTTGACTCAAAAGGTATGATTATCCAAGTGTGTATAACGTACGTTACTTAACTGACTGATCATTTACAAATGTCGCTGTTTGTTTTTTTTTTATAATGAATTTATTTTAATCCATATATCCATAACATACGTCATCAGTCATAGCGCTATAAACTTTGATTAATGCAAGCAATATTTAAAAACAATAAAAAATGTCGAAAATTCCTTTCGACTCAAAGTGTATGTCAGAAGCTGGTCAGGTACAGTAAATGTTGCAAAACACTTCCTTATCTCCCGACCCAAATTTTAGTCAGGAATCAATTGATAATGAGCGAAGAGATCCCTTAAGTCACTCCTACAAAAAAAAAAAAAAAAAAAAAAAGAGATGAGAAGGGAGGGAAAGCGGGCCTTAAGTAAGAAAATGGCAGACCTGCGCATCACTCTCTTTCCGATAAACAAAAAAGATTACAAAAACCAGGGCAACCTCGCTTTGAAAAACAAGCCATGACAAACACTCCGCTTTCAAGATCTGACGACAACCAAACACAGTTAATTTCACTTTGTTTTCTACAATAATGAAGAATATTTAATATTTGAACAATCGAAAGAACATGCGTAAATAATTTAAATGTTTTAAATCAATTCATATTACATTTTTTATGTGTCTATATTTCTGAGATGAGTTATTATGTACATTATTTACATTAGTTGGGCAATTGCCCTAAAGGACACATGGCACAGTGGATAAAGCCGTTGGTTAGATCCAGTGACAGGAACCAAAGTGTGTAAGTTCAATACCCGGTTAAGGCAGGGGACAACTTTCAGAGTACCATGATTAAATCTCATCGATTATTTTGATATAATGCCTTTTCTAGAGTCTTTATAATTGAATTCCGATCTTTCTGCACGTTTTCTTGACAGAATGTGAAAATAAATGAATCTTCTCTTTAAGAGTGACATTAACAGGAAATAACTGATAACTGACATCCGTGGAACTAGAACAGTCTACCCCAGTAGCGAAATAAAGGGTTCAGTTAGATATTCCAACCACCTGAAGAAGGCCGGAGCGTACAACGACCGAAACGTTGTAATAAATATAGCGACAAAGATGAGGACAATAGTCCAAATAATGTACATTTTTGTATTTATTCATTTCCATATTTAAGGTTTAACTGATTTTTATTTCTTTCGTATATTCGCTACTCGAAAAAAATATGATTTCTTGGGTTTAACTGATTTTAATATAAAATAATCTTAATGAACAAACGAAATGGCTTGTTGTCAATCATTCATTATCTTAAATAAGCAATAATCAAATAAATTATTTTTTAAAACTATCTATAACGTGCGGAAAGCACCATTCGACCGTTGTACGCTCCGGCCTTTTTCATCATTAATCATTATCCCCGATTAATCTTCAATAATTTTTCAGTGAAGTAAGTGTTCTATCAGAGGGCGGAAAGTGTGCAACTGCTATCCGAAGACGCATTGGGCTGGCTAAAACTGGCTTCCAAATGTTAATCAGGGTATTAAGAGACAGAAAAATCTGTAATAGAAAAAAAACAAAAGAGTATTGAATCATTACGTCATAATTGTTCTCCTATATAAATGTGAATACTGAACAATCTTCACATAGATGAAGAAGAGCAACATTAATGTGCTTCTGCAGAAATATGCATGTGAGTAACAACAAGGTTTTGGAGAAATTCAGACAAATATCACCTGAAGAAGACTGGATCGTACAATGGCCGAAACGTTGTGAATTTTACAAGAAAGATGAGGAAAACAGTCCGAACCATGTAAATAATGTTTTTAGTTACAATAAATAAACATAGGAATAGAGATGAATTACTATGAATACTTTCATAGTCATTTTTCTGGCCAGCCCTTCGCTATGATGCGCAAAACTAATTGTACTAGACTATTGTTGCAGATCTCATCGATTTACAGTTGATCTGTCTTGTAACCGTAATTTCCATGCTAAAAGATTAATTTCTCGCACTCGCCTGTGGAACACCATGCTTTCAAGCCAACATTAACTTGCAAAAATTTAAATGCAATGTCAATCGCTCACAACTGTGATTCTGATTTCTCTTTAGTTCTAGCTTCTTAGCAATGTTTCTGTTTTCTAATTCTTCCGCACCCAGTATCCCATTGTGTCTCACTGGCTTCATTGCCTTACGTGGGGAGAACAAGATTAAAGAAAAAAAAAATGAATGATTTACAAGAATTTTCGTTTTATTTTATGTTTTTTGGCAAGAAAACTAAGCAGAAAATAAGAGATCCGCATGTTTATCTGTGTACTCGCACACACACAGACACACATACACACAGACACACACGAACACATACGCACACATATACAAGCGCGCGGGCACACGCACACATATACAAGCGCGCGGGCACACGCACACATACATACACGCAACATCCACTGTAAATATGATTCTGATATTCGGACTTGTCTGCATTGACAATATTAAAATAGAGTACCATGATTAAATCTCATCGATTATTTTGATATAATGCCTTTTCTAGAGTCTTTATAACTGAACTCCGATCTTTCTACACGTTTTCTTGGCAGAATGTGAAAATAAATGACTCTTCTCTTTAAGATTGAAACTTGTTTTAATGTCATTTCCCGCTTTCGTTTACACAAGATGGCAGAATTGTGAATTGAGTCGCGACACAACGACGCACCATACTGGTTAGTTACTGATAAACGTTGTGTATCATTTATCATTATTATTTTATTTAATGCCAGCTTGCCTTTTACAATTTTGCACTGTGATTTTTACCTTCAACAGTAACCAGCAGTACTAAGCAACTAAAATCTCCTTAGGAGATACACTAATAAACGTTTCTTTTTTTTAGAAAACCCTTTTATTTTCGTTTCTTATTTTTACCCCGAGTAAAGGCTTGTTCTATTTCCATTATCTGAAAAAAAAATGTAATTATATAAAATTTAATAATTTTATTGAATAAATAATAAACTTCACTGTAAGTAAAACCAGTGTAGAAAGGTCAATTGTATCGATTTAAATATCTCATGTCATAAATGATGAAAGGTAAAGCTTGTTCCAATAACTTGGACCGATTATAAACGTGAATTAAGATTAAGCGTCTAATGAGTTATTTTTTCTTTTTTTTTTCTTTCAGATTTGGCGGACATTTGGGCGGTATTATTTTTCGCATATAATTGCAATGATTTAAATAACAAGGTTCAATAGAGAAATAAATATTATTTTACGAATAACACTGATTTATTTACTGTTAACTTTAATCCGTCTTAATGAAACACCCTTTATTTTCTGTCTGAATTTCTAGAATTAGGATCTGTCATTGTTTACATTACTTCGATTCAGACAAGTGCCCTCAACAGTTACATTATTTTCAATCGGACTTGTGCCCTAAACTCTCTTGTAATTATCTTAACGGAGACATAGTAACTGCATGTTCAGTCATTGGAACAACTAGTAAAACGATAGACTCAGTTTAATTAAATCAATAACTCAACTGTAGTAAAATAAAACAATGCAATTGCAATAAAATTGTATGACTGAATGAGAACTATCTAACTTAAGATCACGTGAAGTTTTTTGTCCGAAATTCCTTCAAGGTTATCCGGATCGACAAGGACTTGATGAAGGCCAGAGAGTAAACTGACCCCAACTTTGTGGGAACAACAGCAAATATGAAGGCAATAGTCTGGAAGTATATAAATTGAATAATGACGACAGGTAATATATATTATATTCTTAGTTCTAAGGCTTTACTAAGAGTAGATTTCACGCGTTATATAAGTTAATCTAAGACATACAGGTTTAAAACGCGGTTCTCATCCGATCCCAAAATGTAAGCAACGTCGAGCCTGGTCAGTACGTTGATGGGCGACCGCTTGTGATAAGCTTGGATGTGCGGATGGTTTAATGAATAACGGCTCGGAAGTGGTAATCAGAGATCTCAGTTCCAATGCTCGTAGGATTCGATATTTCCGCTTAAGTGCAAATAGCCTTGGACAATGTATGCATCCAACTATTCTCTTCCCCCACCCAGATACCGGTGAATTAGTACGACCTGTGTAAGTAAATTATTATTATCTGAAAACATTTCTTACAGTATAAAACTATTCCTTACTTTTAAATAACATGCAATAGTTTTATAAAATGTAACATAGAAAAATTCTATCAATCTAAGACAAGCTATGAAGAAACTTCAGAGCGGAATATAGTAATATTCTGTCGCAATCTTCTGTAAGCATTATCTTGTATGAGATGTTAGCAGACATACCCAGGTGGTCTAATACAATGTCGACAGTGGAAAATAAGTGTCAAAACACCTTTGGGTAGTACAACAAATTTCGAAGATTTGCTTTTTTTTATTTTATGCCTCAGTGTATTTAATCTAATTATATAATCATTTCCAACTCAGACTTTCTTTAAAGTTACACAGATTTCTGATAGAAATCGTATGATTTGAAAAAAAAAGAAAAAAAAAACATATTTCAATTCGTTTAAAGGGAAAGGAAAATTAGGTTTTCATTCCGCAAATTATATTAGATATTTCAGATATTATCTGCTCAGGACATGTGCTATATTCATATATCTAATTGATGCAAAGCAAGCATTACACTCTCTTGAAGTTGCTGATATAGATTTAATAACAAAAACATAAGTTCATTAAAAACTCTAACGCAAACATTTTCAAGTAGTCGTCAGGATAAAATTATTTTGGAACAAACGGTAAAAATGGTTGACAAGAAATGCACAAATAAATTTCGAAGGAAATGAATATTGACTGCCCTATTTGTTTTTGTCTGGCTTATCAACATTACACAGGTTATTGCGAGCCAGGAAATAGTTTTATAAGGTAAGCTTTTTAATCATTTCGCACCAAGAAAGGTGGTAATGCCACTAGAACGCAGTGGGTTACAGGAAGTAAAAGCGAAAAAAAAAAAAAAAAGAATGGCCAGAATTAAGGACAAAACCGGGTTCAAGAAAACAGATGGAGGCCTACACACGTCATATTATTTAACCGATAGCTAGGGTTTGGATTTATACTTTGCCAAGAATATTTTCGTGGAAGTGAATATGACGAGCCCGTCTGGAAAATCAATTTTCAATTCTGAGCCGTTATTCATAACGCCACCCACACATCCAAGTTTACAGCACCTGCTATTTCCAAGCGGACACCAATCTCGCTACTCACCAGGCTTAACTTCGGTGATCGGGCGAAGCCAATGTTAAAGACGTGAATAGATAATTATGTATGACATATATAATTATTAAAGCATGATTATTTGAGTACGTGTCTGGATATATCTATATCTGCCTGTCTGGGTTTATGTGTCTAAAGACAATGAAAAATAATAGGACGAGTGAAACACAACGATTTCTTTATCTATAGATTAACATTGCTTAGTATATATTCGGTAAGAAAATGAATGCGATATTTCATATAAGATTAAAGAAAAACTAGTTTGAATATAAAACACAAATGTAAAATATCCCCATCGATATTCATTAAGTTTAGTTTAGTTTGTTATTCATGAGATTACATTTCTTTGTAACCGTTCTAAATATCTCAGCTAGAACAGTAATAAGATCTGGAGGACAAATTCCGTAACAAGTAGCTTATCATTCATATTGTTATAAGTGTGTAAGCCTTGGTTGGAGGCTTATGACTATATCATGATGAAAAACCGGTTCTCGTACGATCACCGAAGTTACGCAACGTCATGTCTGGTCCATACCTAGACGTGTGACCTCTTGGTAATAACAGGTGTAGTAAGTCTAGATGTGTTTATGGTATAATGGTATGGTATAATGGCGGGTAGTTTAAGATATAAAGGGTCAAAATAGATAATCAGTGAACCAAGTTCCAATACCCGTTTGATTCGTTATATTCAAATAACTTTGCGAAATGTATGAATCAACACTTTCTACACCAGCTATGGTTAATTATTAAGACTTGTATCACTAAGTCATTATTATCTATCCCGCAAAAATTTCATAATCTAAAAATATTTTCTGGCTATAAATAACATGCAAATCTTTGATAAGGTGTAGAACACGAAGTCACTCGTTTGAAAATTTTAACAAATTCATCGTAAATTCATTAAATAGTTCTTTGCTTCATCTACTAATCATAAGGCAGAAAGTGGGTTATCTATACATAAATAAAGGTCAGTTGTCTGTATGTGCGTCTGTGTCCGGCTAAAACTAACAGACTACAGTAGTTTCTGACAAAATAAATGTATATACAGACTCATTATCAAACATGACAGCAATTTGTGAAAACTTATCATCATATAATTTGTATTTACGAAGTTATTTAAAAAGTAAAATGAATTTGAATGCATTCCAAATTCTCAGAATTAAAAAGTAAAAAAAAAACAAAAAAAACGAACGTTAATCATACTTATTCTCGAATCGGATTACTGTTCTTTTTTTACTTTTTAATTCTTCTAAACGCTATACAAGTATGTATTTTAAAAATTCCTATTCTCTTGAATTTACTTTTACATCTATAGTAAATAAAAGCCTAACTTAAAAAAAAATGAATATTAAAACGACGATGAGAATTTGAATGAAAACGAATATTTAATACAATTATTTGACGAAAGTTTTAATATTTATTTATTCAAATATTCGAGTGTACGGCTAAAATGAAAAAAAAAAAAAACTACATTAATTAACCTGTGTGTATATTATTGATTTATTAATAGTTTTCGGCTAATTTATGGAAAACTTTTTATTCAATCCTTAAAGAATAATTTCATTGTTTTTTTGTTTTTTTTCGTCCGTAACTCACATAAAAAAGTAAATAATTTTCCATTAAGTTTAACAAAAAACTTCAGCGAACCTTATTTTTCGAAAATTTTTAAATTCGTAAAAATATTATTCAACAGGACAGCTGTTGACAGTAACTCATGTCTGTCACTGCTAATTTTTATTTAACTAAAAGAATTTATTCTTTTCAAATACAAATATAACTTGAAATTTAAAGATGATCTCTTTTCAAAAGTAAATTATCAATATATCTTGCTTATGCTCTCGTTCAAAATAGTAATTAATGTTCAAAGATAAAACATTATTTACTTAAAACATCCAAATTCCTTGCCAAAATGTATAGTATATATACTTTTTTTCGAAGAAGTAAGGCTCACTGTAGTTCTTGCTTGAAAAATGATTATGTTGAATATTTAAAGTATATCTTAATTAATATATTTAAATATTTAATTTAATTTTTTTTTCAAGCAAACTCTATAGCACGCCATGCCTCTTCGAAAAATTATTTTTTACTATATATTTTGGAGGGGGATTTAGATTTTGTTTTACTTCATTAAAGAAAAAAACATTTCTCTGTAAATGAATTTAATTTCTGTTTTGAACACAAGGAGAAGGAAGAAACATTGGAAATTTAGTTTTTAATAGCGATTATGTTTAAACTTCAAATTATATTTTTATTTGAAAAGAAAAACACATTTTTAGTTAAATAAAATTACTTGAGATCAACGTTAGTCGTGGTGAATTAGTTTTACGAATTTGTATGGCGTTTCAGTAATCTTAAACGGAAATAAGAAATATTACTGTTCGTTTTGACTTTGTATTTCTGAGAATGCATTTTCATTTTAAAATATCTTCGTAAATACACACAGTATAAATCATAATATGATATTTTGGCTTGCTTGATAATGAGTCTGGATATATATTAATCACTGTAGCTTATTAGTATTAGCCGGACACACACACGCATGTACAGACAACTTCCCTTTCTATATGTATATACAGATGACAGAATAAAATCTACGAATTGTCAATTGTCTCTTATTCAGAGATCTTCCGAGCAACGCCAGGTATCCCCGCCAATTTTATTGATAAATGTTCTCAAAAAATAATACCAACAATATGGTAACGGTAATGATATTATTAGCTGTCTACTGATAAGGAAAAATTCAGCATTCATATATCGAGTAGAAAGTGCTACTGTCGGTTGAATATTTACAAAATCTTCCCATTAAAATGTTTCCTCTGTCCACTAACTGTTATCGCTTTTCCGAGTTATGATGGGGTCTTTCGAACTAACCTTTTGTTTGAACGATTGTGGAACGTCATGGTTATGTAATAATTTTCCCGTCGATTTACATGGGTATTTACTTCATCTCCCCACCGAGAAGTGATGTGACACTAGGTTCGATTTATTGTGGGGAACCCGTGCGTTTACACCCAGGGCAAGGACAAAAATTCACCGAATTTCAGTTGCCTTTATCCACTGTGCCATGTCTTTGTTATTTAGATCCAGTGACAGGACCCAAAGAGTTGTGAGTTCAATACCCGTTTAAGGCGTTGGAGATCTTGGAGAGAGGTATTAACAGGAAATAACTAACAACTGGCATCCATTAAACATGGCACGTGGAAATAGAACAGTCTACCCCAGTGAGCGAAATAAAGGGTTCAGTTCGACATTCCAACCACGTGAAGAATGCCGGAGCGGACAACGGCCGAAACGTTGTAATAAATATGGCGACAAAGATGAGGACAATAGTCCGAATAATATAAATAGTGAGCGAAATTTTCTTCCAGTTTTCCTGCTTACGTAGAGAGATTAAATTTTTAATTATTTGTTTTTTTTTCAATTTCTGGAGACAGGTGTGTAGACGAGATAACTCGTCCATTCTGATTTTATTAGTTTTCCAACGCGTTTTATCGTTGTTTTTTTTTTTTTTATAGCCCAAACAAAAGATTTAACAATGTTAAAATGTTGTATGAACTTGAATTTCCGATTCGTCCATAGTACATTTTCGCTAAGATTAGCGTTTCAAATGCAACTAGACATATATCAGGCTCTCCCTGGGGGTTTCAATGTTTAACCCATTTGCCAAACTAAAGCAAACTTAACAAAATTTCCCCATCTCTCGCTTATTCGGCTTTTCTCCTAAAAGCGACTGACCTTTGCTTAAATACCGGGGCTTTCTTCCAATTTCCCAGCTGAATAAGCACTTCGAACATTGCGCTGTCGTTATATTCAGTGTTCGGCTTTGAACGCCAGCACATCAAACAGTCCAATGTTTAGATATTCGTAAAGACTTGAGGAGGCTTGAAAAATCACTCGGCACAGACTTGACGCACAATCACCCCTTAAAGTAGGCGTTTATGTTTCGACCTCAGGTGGCATTGCATTACGCCGATCAAAGCTAACTCAATCACAGCCAGTAATGAATCGCTTCGCGAGGCGCGATTACAAGCTAATTACCTGAGATCCGTTGTTGGGAAATGATACTTATACGCAGAGGGTCACAAAATCAATTCACTCTCTAAGATATTGTCGAGTGGCCGTTGAAGAAGGCCGATTGTGCTTTGATCTTTGCCGGCTCCTTTGATCTGTGTTTAAGTTTGCCCAAATGGTAATCAGGTTCAGTGTTATTGGAAGCTGCGCAGTCAGTTTTAAAAAGCGGAAAATGGATTAAGAGGCAGTGTCAGTCATGTACAAAAGTGTCTTAAAAATATGTTTACATAAAGCTAATTCAATAAACTCTTATTTCTTTTGCGTAGTAATCATTAGCTTACATGATGTTTCAAACACTGCTTACGTCTACAGCGAAATAAGATAATATAAAAATTGGCAGCATATATCTAAAATAAAGAAAAGAAAAACGACTTTGCTATAGATGTGGCAAATCTGACTACACAGAATCGGTAAAACAGTGTTACTCTCAAGTAAAGCTGATAACTTTGCGAATTTAAATTTAAGGAGTCAAATATATATTTTCTATCTCTTGCAGACTTTAAGATAAAATACATTTTTTATCATTTTTTTTTAAATAGAATATTTAATATTCTATACTGCTGGAATTTCCGTTTTTTTTTTTAAACTATAGTTCATTAATCTTAGGGAGTGGGCATTTTTCCAAATAAGAAAACGTTGACATAGTTTTCCGATGTGGTCTAGCTCCGTTTAACGGTTTTATACCTGACGTCACTTTCGGTTAATTTGAATTCTAAAGTCAAAATATGTCAGCATGCGTCCAAATAAATCTTGTCAAAGTAACAGCACCGCGTTCTTGATAATGACCGAGGCGTTCGAAATTACTTGATACAGACCAAAACAATGACTTTGTGTGTCTATCCATAATTTTATATATCTTATTTGAATACCAGAAAAACTCAATTTAGAATCAAACAAATTGTACTGACAATTGAATTTAACAGCATTTGTTTGGACACGGATAGGAACACACGCGAGCGGGCATACACACACATCCATAGAAATACATATAACGATTTACTAGGCGTAGCGTAGATATGGCACAAGGCCGTCAGTCATGCTGAGCCATTTTGTGGTTGATGATGTCCTTTCTACTATAATAATCCACGGTCTCATAGCAGCTTAAATATCCGACAAAATATTAAAATACACAGCTGCATAACCATTCGTCAATCACTATACCATCCTTATCTGTTATGCATAGACTGCTATACGTTCGCCGATGATAATGAGGTGAAAATGGTAACTCGCAAATAGCAATGAATTCTCTGAGGAGGGTCTACACGGCAGCATTCATGGGGCGGGTAAATAACAATTGAAATTTAACCATTTTTTTCAGACTTATATTGTCGAAACATTAGTTTTCCTTTTTGTAGGCTTGCTATGCATATACTATTAAATCCGTTGCAATTGAGAAAGAAGGGGTGCTGCTTTTTACCGACACGCATATATATATATTGGTGGGTTGGTTGCTTTTGTTTAACGGTATGTTAACACCTCTATGGGTTATTTAATAACAAAATTTAAATATTCTGACGCAAAGTTTTATAAATTTATTATTTTGGTTATAATAAGGCTTTCGGCGATGAAGCCTTACAAACTAACCCATAGCTATGGGAGAATATTTAGATTCATATATTTTCCAAGATTATTTGTATAAAGTACTCGACTAGAATTTGAACTCAGCTCTCTTTTTAACAATTCCTATTAACAATATCGAACCATTGTCCATTACTGGCCATCCACTCATCTAATTTTACAATAACTGGCCTTCCCGAGCGGGCTCCATCTTGGTAATGTCCAGACGATGTTATTTAACTTTGCTGATCGTACTGGAACCAGTTTTGCAACGATATATGACGGTAAGCGTCATTTAAATGTAATTATTAAGCTTGCACCTTGAGTTAATGAACTTGTAATACATGTTGAAATTTGTAAATCTCCAGCAGATATAAATAACATGAATTAAAAAAAAAGAAGAAGGAAACAAAATATTAGTCTCGGTAATATTATTCTTCGTTTCCGTAAAATACCAAGTTTTAAATTTGATTTAAAAATAACGTTTTAAACCTTGAGATCTTTTGTCGAACAACCACAGACAGCATTACAAAAGTCCCCCCATTCGTAAGATTCACTGGGACAAATAAACTTTCTAAAAATAGATTTGAAAACTTTGTAAGTTCAGGTTTAAATTGTCTGATGAGGCTTTTGGCCTGAGTCATGCTTGCATTCGAAGAAACAAAAACTAGGCCACGTTATCAGCTGTAGAATTGAGAAAGGTATTAGCTGGAGTTTGAGTGATATTCCCTGTGACCAATGGCGTCTGGGTTTTCATTCACGTCCTAACTGATCATCTTTTGTCTACGAAGACGTTACTTTATTGAGTACGACGGTTGTACGCATTAAAGTAAATATATTCTGAAAATAAAGCATATCTACTTTAACCGAGAACAAAACTAAATTAGCCGAGCTGTAGAACCCGTCTATTATTTTCAAAATGTGTCCAGTCAGCACAGTGAGAGAGACTGCACGTGTGTCGTAGGATTTTTGAAGACATTCAACTTTATATGCGATTCTTTGCGACATTGTTCTTTCTCTATCCCTTGCTCTCTCATTATTCCTTTCACACTCTGTCACTCATAAATATATATATATATATATATATATATATGTGTGTGTGTGTGTGTGTGTGTGTGTGCGTATGTGTGTGTGTGTGTGTGTGTGTATGCATGCAGGTTTGTTTAAAGACCAACGACATTTCTTGAAAATATTTTTATTCACTCAAACGTCAGCAGAGAGTTTTTGTTCAAATTTTTCAAAGAAATCAGGAGAATGGATCACGCAATAGAAATATTCAGTAAGAAATTTTAAACGAGAAAGTTTATTTGATCGCTATAGACAACTGCACATATCATGAGGTGAAAGCCAAATGAAAACATACACACACACAAACACACACACACATATATGTATATACATATATATATATATATATATATATATATATATATATATATATATATATATATATATATATTTGTGTGTGTGTGTGAAATCGACAGGATATGGCCTCTCAATTCAATGTCCACTTTTACATTTATATACCACCTAGCTCTGATAATGAGCACTTTAATCCTTAATATAGCATATATTAAAACTTTATTTTTTATATTATCATATATGTATATTATCTATCATATTATTAGCTATCACTCTCTCTCTCTCTCTATATATATATATATGTATATATATATATATATATATATATATATATGTTTGTGTGTGTGTTATTGTGTGTATGTGTGTATGTATATATAGTTATGTATATGTATGTGTCTGTGTGCATGTATTATATATTATTTTTGCTTGTGTGTGTGCAGTACGTATGGTAACAAGCTGAATATCAGTGATAGAGCTAACATAATATGTTGTATGGATATGCGTTTCCATATGTATATGGCTATGAGAACACAGGATCACACACACACGCATATATATATATATATATATATATATATATATATATATATATATATATACATATATATATAAATATATATATATATATATACATATATGTGTGTGTGCGCGCGCGTGTGTGTGAGTCTGTGTATGTGTGAGCGTGCGTATGAAAGTGTATTCATGATCAAGCTATAACAAATATATAATTTTCATCAAAATCTATTTTATCCTATATATATATACTGTTTTTTCTTCTTATTAAAATCTACATACACGCACACACACACACGCACACACATACATACACACACACATATATATATATATATATATATATATATATATATATATATATGTATATATATATATATATGTATGTGCATGCATGCATAAATAAAATTCAGTGTTTACTTATATTGCTTTTGATACTGAAATTTAAGTTAAGAACCTGTTTTAAAATTTGATGTATATTTAATTAAAAGTCATTTATCAATCCATATTTCTAATTAATCACATGACAATTATAATCATGATTTACCTTAAAAGCATTATCCCACATAATTACCTGGCAAAATTTCTCAAACACCGTTTTCACACGCACCAACACACACACACTTATATATATATATATATATGTGTGTGTGTGTGTGTGTGTGTGTTTGTGTGTGTGCGTTTTTGTGTGTGTGTGTTTGTGTGTGTATAGTATTTATTCAAAGTTATAAATTTAACATGGCAAAGAATCACTACAACATCAGCTATTTTGTTTCAACACTTCTGGTGTTTTAGGAATTGATTATGTTGATTGCATTTTAAAGAGCTTTAAAAAGTTCAAAACCAACAAACTCCTCTCTACATTACGTAAGCTATAATATCCCATCAAAATACATGATAATTCAAAACACCTGAAAACAAACTTTAGATACATTTTATGAAAATCATTAATAATTAGAAATCATTCTAACGGAATATTTTTTTAAATTTTACTATAAATTTAAAAAATAAAATTTAGAAATTTTGAATTTTAAGTTTAACCCTGCATTAAGTTTTAAAATATGAAATTATTCTGAGAAGGAACGGAGGAAATTATACATATACTATTTATGTTTTTCTTGTTATAATCGTAAAGCCACATTTTTCTGTTAGAGCAAACGCTAACCAAAGGTGATTCAAACATTGTAACAACTTATATACATCTGAAAGAATCTGAATTTAGATAATGCGGAGAGGGGAAGAAGTTTTACAAAGGATCAAAATGGCACGATAACATCATAATACACAAACTCGTAAATATATTTATATATATATATATAAACACGCAAAAACATGGACGACACAGACATAATATCAAACACACAGACATACAAGTAAAAGCAAAATAAAGCAATCATATACACATACACAATTCAAGACATAGACAAACTCAACAAGATTCAAGCCTAAAAGTATTAATAAGTGAGTACAGACCAACTACCCAAAATTCGCATAGAAGAGCAAAGATATATATCAGGTCATCCCATAAGTTCTGTCCGAATTTTAACTTTTTGTTAAAATGAACGAAATTTAAAGAGTATTTTATAATGTCTAATGGAGCTGAACATTATTTTTATGTTTAGATGCATTTAAACTGATCAAATTTTATTCAGAGAACAATAAAATGAAATTTTGGTTGATTAAAACCCTGCTAACATGGAAGTACCCAAGAATCATTTGATGCACATAATGTTTTTGAGTTCAAGAAAGGAAACTCAGCAGCCGAAGCGGCTAGAAATATTCACTCAGTTTATGTAGAGGAATGTGTGAATGAAAGAACTTGCAGAAGATGGTTTGCAAAATTCAGAGGTGGAGATTTCACCCTTGAAGATGAAGATCGAACCGGACGTCCAGTTGAGTTTAATGAAAAGCTTCTTGAAGGAGTCCTTGAAGAAAATCCTGCTTTATCAGTTGAGGAATTGGCAGTGGTTCTCAGGTCAAACCATACAACTGTTCATCGTCATCTTCAACAACTTGGAAAAGTTCCTAAACTTGGAAAATGTGTGCCTCATGAATTGTCTGAAAACAACTCCAAATCTCGAGTTGACATCTGCTCTTCTCTCCATTCTCGCCAACTTGTTTCACCTTTTTTGGATAGACTTGTGACTGGCGACGAAAAATGGATCTTTTATCGAAATGTTAAGCGTCGTAGACAGTGGCTTGGTAAAGGGGAAGGACCCCAGGCACAGCCGAGAAGGGAACTTCACGGTCAAAATGTACTTCTTTCAATCTGGTGGGATCGCCAAGAAATAATCTACTTTGAATTCTTACCACCTAATGCAACAATTAATGCTCAAATATAATGCCAGCAATTAGAGCGTTTGAACCAAGCTTTGAGGAAAAAAAGACCTGCTCTAGTGAATCGAAAAGAGGTGATGATTCATCAGGACAATGCGCGACCCCACACAGCAAGAATCACGTCACAAAAGATCGAAGAACTTGGTTGGGAGAAAATTCCTCATCCACCTTATTCTCCCGATCTTGCTCCTTTAGACTACCATTTGTTTCGTAGCTTACATAATTATTTGGAAGAAACAGCTTTTGTAACACAGGAAGAGGTTAAAACTGACATTTGTGAGTTCTTCGAATCAAAGCCAAAATTAATGGAATTAGTAAGCTTGTTAATAGATGGAAGAAAGTCATAGATAATCAGGGAAAATACATTGTTGATTGAATCTGTAATTAAATGTAACATTTGGTCACTTGTTTTCTTTATTCAAAATTCGAACAGAACTTAAGAGATGACCTGATAGATGAAAAGTCGATTTAATTGATGAAAGTTAAGAAGGGTATAATTGAAAAACGAATTTATGGACAGTATTAAGAACTAAAAGATTTTTAAATATATTCATACGAATGAAAAGATCAACATATACGCGTATCTAAAAGCCAAATTCGCAAGCTCAAACAATATACAACATGGAAAATGAGAACAGTCATATATACAGAAATGAAAACACATTTACACGCATATATAGATGCACCCGCATATATACAAATATATGTATGAATTCACATGGATACATACACGCACACAAATAAATATACATAGATACATAAATATATGCGCACACGTACACGTATACAGATATATACATATACACATAAATATACATACTTATGCATACATATAGACATATATACACATACATAGATATAAATACAAATAAACATATCAACGCAACTCCTACATATTAAAAAAAAAACAAGTAATCCAACACAAACACATGCGAAAATACAAGTATCTAAGTGTCTAAACCCATATAAACAGATGTAGAAACATACATACTTACAAAAAAACATACATACAGTCTTATCTAAATGACTATAATGAATTCAGAGAATTTGAAATTAATGTATAAAGAATCACAACTGTTTAGTATTAAGTCAACAAGATATTTTAAATTAAATCGCTATCAAAGAAACGTAGATTATAGTTGGCCTCGACAATCCTTTTAAAATAATATATATATATATATATATATATATATATATATATATATATATATATATATTTGTGTGAGTGTGTGTGTGTGCGTGTGCTTATACATATAGACATACACATACATTACATCCATACATGCACACATATTTCAGACTACTTTTTAGAGGCAGTGTATTAGGCTCGGATCTTCATAGTCTAACCTTATGTTCAGATGGTAGACAAAACAATGAAGTGCTTTTTTGATTGGTTGAAAATAGTGTGGGAAGGTTAGATATATAGAGAGGGTTTTTAGGGAGCTAAGAATTGCGTGTCGAACAATGTAGACATGTTAAAATCGTGTCTCGAGGCTTGCTCCGTAGTGTGGTTGGACCCCACCCCCTTTACAGGCTAGTTAAAAATGTACACGTCATATATATATATATATATATATATATATATATATATATATGTGTGTGTGTGTGTGTGTGTTGTGACATCTTCTCTATATGGAATTTTTTTTCTATATGTGAAATTGTTTTCGAGATGTAGAATTTTCTACTATATCTAAATATTTTTCTCTCTATAACATGTTTGTTTTCTATGTGCGGAATTTTCCTTTTATATTTAATTGTTTTAATAATACTATTTCTTTATGTATATTGAATTTAAATGTAATCATTTACAGAATTTATTATTATATGTATAATATAATTTAAATTATAAAATAATATTTGAAAATTTATTAATATTATTATATTGATATCATTAGATTGGTTATACTTAAATTAAATTAATATGTTGATATTAGGTTGGTGCAAAAATAATATCGTTTTTTGATGTAGTTTTTAACGTCATAAAACGATATTATTTTTGCACCAACCTAATAATTCACTTATTTTTTTTTTTATCTAACTTTTACGATGTAGTTAAGGATGTCAAATAGAATGGATTAACATTAACTTCTTTTTATAAAACTATTAATTTTAATTTCTTACTCCCATTCTATAATAAATCTAAGCACCTGTCTAAAAATTTTCCATGGCCTATGTTTTATTCATTCTTCTTCCTTGCACAGGTGCTGATAGGTTACATTTATGTCAGTGCTCATACGTCGCGTTAATCTTTATCCGACTGCACCACAACCACATTAGGTCTCTATTTTTATCAATATAATTCCCTCCTCCTTTATGAACCAATTCTTAATTACACCGCGGCCCTTTCAATAAATGCCCCTCAGTTTTATTTTCTCCCGCCCCATCTCTCCCCCACCCTTTTTTCTTTTGTTTTCTTTTCCTCTTCCTCCCTCTTCTTCTGATCTTTAAGATTAGATCGTCTATTGTGTGTGTATGTCACCACAAAATGTATCCTTTCCGGTTACATCTTTAATGTATTAGACATCCGACAACATTCATATTTCTCTCTTAAACCGTCTTTGACTCCTCTCTTTAAAACTTCTCTCTGTTAAATTTTAATCCCTCACCTTCTCTCGTCTCTTACCCCTCTCTATAGCTCTAACATTCGTCCCACACTCTCTTACTTAGGCTCTCTCTAAATTTATTTTTTTTTATTTCCGGAGTTGTTTTTTTCTGTTTAATTTTTGAATTTGTAGGTCTGATGAATTGGGTCGTATTTACGATTACAATGGAATAAATTATGACCATGGAATATTAGTGTTTAAGCCTTTTTATTATGACAATATATATATATATATATATATATATATATATATATATATATATATATATATATATATATATATATGTGTGTGTGTGTGTGTGTGTGTGTGTGTGTGTATGTGTGTGTGTATATGTGTGTGTGTGTGTGTATCCAGGTAAGATGAGAACGAATAGATCACTATTCCGACGTTCGTAACATTTAAATTAAAAGAGGGTTCAATACAAAGTAGAGCTAAAGGACATTAAAGGAATAACATATCACATTCGTTCAACAATTGCAACCGTGTTTCGATATGTATCATCACATCTCATCAGGCGCATTATATTTTAAGATATTACATCGGAAAACATGTCAGAATAGCTACACAATTGCAGTCGTGTTTCGTTGCATATCAACGCATGTTATCAGGCACATTGATGAGATGTGTTGATACGCATAGAAACACGACCTTAACTGTGTAGCGATTTTAACGTTTTTCGATGTAATATCCTAACATAAAGTATATATATATATATATATATATATATATATATATATCCTTGTGCAGGTATGCAGAAAATAGAAAAGAACACGTTGGGTGCATAATCCGGGGTTCCTTAGTATTTTTGTTTTTATTTTTAAAAAACAGTGCTCCATACAGAAGTAGAGCTTATATTATAATAATATTTTTTGTTTAAAAATATGATTCCTTCGAACCTGTAGAACCTGGGATGACCCATGCCTCTTATGCTTACAAGAAAAACTACACATCATTAAATTCCTAAATAATGAAAAATTATTAAACCATAGGCAGGAGTTAACGGTTTTTTGCCGACATCAACAGACTTTCGCATTAGATAATTAGCATAAAAAAAAAAAAAAACATAGCTAAGTAAAATTCTAAAAAGCTCAGCCAAACCCTTAAATATGAAAAACCCCTTTTTGTCGTCGTCAAAAAACAAACAAAAAAAAACAAAAAAAAACCGAAATTCAATGCAAAGCGATCTGTATATTAAACACCCACTTAAATAAACAAATAAATAAATAGATAATCAGATAGACAAGAATAAGAGACAATTCTCCAGACACAGAACGACTGCAGGCGCGCCATAAAAATATCCTTCACTGGGAACCAACTAAAGGATGACCGTAAACATTAGCCTTGAAATGGATACCCTACCCAACCTTAGCAAAACCTCTCAGAGGATGATGAATCTACTGATAAGAATTAACTCCCTGACCACTTAAAGAATGAAAATAGTATAGCCACTCCCACAATAACAAATTCTGTAAAAATACACGTAAACCGAGAGATAGCTTATTCCTAAAATTTCGCTTGAAGATGAAACGTGACTAAACACCTCAATCCAACTTAATTTTATTAATTATTTGGATGATTTCGGCTCACGTTTTTGAAACATGAGAACTCTTATGTAGCGAAGGAATCATATTTTTAAACAAAAAATATTATTATAATATATATATATATATATATATATATATATATATATATATATATATATATATATATGTGCGCGCGTGTGTGTGTGTGCCTGTTTATGCATATGTATTTGCGAAGTGAGACAGTCTTGCTCTTATGTTCATTGAACTGTCATCCCATTTTTTTTCTGATACCAGACAGGCAACTCTATGTATTTTATTTCAATGTTTCCTGTGCAAAATGACAACTACAAAATAATTAACTTTTCTTCTAATTTCCGTTTGTTCTTTTTTCTCGTGTGTTTTTAATCCTGTGTTAATCTATTTTGATTTAATTAAACACGAATGAACTTTTTTCCTAGAATGAGGTGTCTGCACTTGAAAGTTAAAAAAAGAAAAAAAAAGACTTTGAAATTTCCACCATCATTATTATTAGTCTTGTCTTGTTAATATTATCGCG
The DNA here is from genome assembly GCA_963932145.1 of Acanthosepion lycidas. Classification (NCBI taxonomy): domain Eukaryota; kingdom Metazoa; phylum Mollusca; class Cephalopoda; order Sepiida; family Sepiidae; genus Acanthosepion; species Acanthosepion lycidas. The sequence goes on from OZ010576.1 coordinate 37,846,687, forward strand.
AGAATAAAGCCAACTTATATGTGTCAGAGGCAGTGACAGTTTAAAAAATATCTTGCATTTTTTAGGGAGAAGTTATTCATCACTTTTTCGAAAATCTGTACATTTTTTTTTATAGATATATGAGATAAAAAAAACGGTATTTACTTTGAAAGCGAACCAATGCCTCCTGTTGTCTCATCAACGATATAATTTTTCTTTTTAATTAGATCATAGTCAGGGTAATGACGGTCTTCCTTCACCAAAATGATGACTGCTTGTTTTACGGTTAAAGAAGTGTTAATTTGGAGCTGCAAAAAAATAAACCGTTTGTAATACAATTTAAACAAACGAGGTCAGATCAAAACGTATCGAAATCGAAGTTATGCAAAGTGAAGCCGCTTAGCATAGATTGACCATGAATTCTGTTACGCTTGTATATTAAGTCATAGTGTTCATCCTTACTTCCATTATTTATAACAGTGCTTGGAAGGAAAGTGTGTAGAGTGTGGTCGTCTCACCATACCACATAATTTCCATCATTGATCATTTTTGCAAGATTTGTTTGGCTAAACACGGCATTCCGAGTTCCGACAACTAACATATACCAGAGATCACGCCACTCGTGTCTTTTCCCATTTTCCAAAAATCAAATACCACATGAAAGGAACAAGATTTCAAAGTTTTGAGAAAATCCTAGTTAATGCGGCGAGGTAGCTGCTTGCAATTCCAAAAATGAGTTCCACGAATTCTTCTGTCAATGGAGACGACGCTGGATAATTTGTCTGGCTTGAAAAGCGGACTATTTCGAAGGAAATTAAACGCCGAATTTATTTGTGTTGTAGCTTTTTTTTTTTTTAATATTACCATTCTTGAAACTTTTTGCTCTGACCTCGTAAACGTGCAATTATGTCTTGATGGGAAGGAATTTAAAAGGATAATATATTATGAGAAATGCTAGTTTCGAAATGTCTCCCGGAGTGAACAAAATAATTTGCTTAATATTAAAAGCTCTTCCAAGAGAGTGTTGCTGTCATTCTATACTCCTAGATCTGATTACACGAACTATCTTGTTTTTCTTTTCTCTACTGCGAAGCTCTGAATAATTTCATGCGGATAATAAGAAAACAATGAAAATAGAAACAGAATAAGAGAAGTTTCCTCATGCCCGTGATAGCTATTTTCAAATGTGGTGGTGAAGGTGCTGCAGCGGCGGCGGATTATTATTATTATTATTATTATTATTATTATTATTATTATTATTATTATTATTATTCACAAATGTTTACCCTAACAGTTCCCAAGAGTAGAAGTCTACCAAAGAAATCTGTATGAGCGGAAAGAGTACTGGTTTGTTGATTTCGTTTAGTGGCATATCAACACCGCTTTGGGTTATATAATACTCAAATATAAATATTTTGAGCAAAATGTTTTGGCTTCAACTATATATATTTCGTTTGAACACAGTTGTATGCCTTCAATTACATATAAAATCGATTGCTTTTGCTTTAGAAATGTATTGCTGGTCATGTTACTATATGAATTGTTATATATATATATATATATATATATATATATATATATATATATATATATATATATATATATATATATATATATATATAGCTGGGATTTTTACTTCCAAAATGTGTTTTGATACTTCATAATGTTTTGTATGTGGGTTCACGATTTGTCCATAGCTGGGACCCCAACAGAAGCTACAACACCGGATCAGGGTGAACCTGGGGTCAACAGTGATTAAGAAGTGTGTTCTACGCTCCTCAAAGCCTCCAATGTCCGGATCAGAGGCCTTTCTACCGAATTTAATTTACACAAACATCTTCCATGAAAACAGCCTTAGGGTAGTGAGATGCTAGCTAAGTGTCGTCTGGGGGGAAATGGGTTCAGTGATAGATAACAATTTATAACCTACAATGTAGCACTGAATTCTGCTAAACCAAAAGAGTAAGAATTCGACAATTTCCGTTTTGATGTGCCAGCAATACACCATTTTTGCCGAGGTGTGTGAGATAGAAATTAACTGGAGGGTTCATGTAGTTTCCGGAGTGTTCCATATAGTCTATTGTGCCGTATCTGTTTTTAAATCACCTACACTGAATCTGCGAAAGTGTCAAGGACTTTAGCAATTCACCTTGGAAAGGAAGCGATAAAAACTGCTATAAGATGTCAGTGACCAGATAGCAATAAACCATTTTATAATCGTTAACGTTACGAATTGCCCAACATTCCTATCGGCAATATGTGGAATTCACAAAAGTTTTAAATACCAGATTTGCCAAATAGATAATAGATTGGCCCGTGTAAAACTGGCCATTCCTCAATCACTATTTGGACTGAAGTGGATCAATTAGAGATCGATAGTCGAGGCAAATCGATCGTCTTGACAAATTCTGATCCAGATTTTTAAACCAAAGTATAACATCCCGAATATTTAGTCGTTTCTATGAAGTTAGCTGCAACATTTTCATCGGGTAACAAAGCGTTTTTTTTTCATCATAACACCGAATATCTGAATGCCGCATAATACAGTATATCTCCTGTAAACTGAATATACGAGATGTTCGGTAGTGAGGGTACTGTTCGATTCATGGAGGAAAAGGCTGCTGTGGCAAGCTTAAAATTTTTATTAAATTTTAGAGTTCAGGATACGAACTGTGGCTTTTAAAGTTGATTCATTTTTACTTAAAATGGAGATCGAATACCTAAATATACAACACATAATTGACAACCAATTGTAATGAAAAACATTGTGCTAAATAAATATTGTAATTTGTGAAAACAAAGACAGTTTGTGAAATATTTATACATTTATGAAATATTCAAAATCTATCACAATCTGTAAAGGGAGGCAAAAATAAGGATATACACTACAACTGCTCTAAACTGAATATCCAAGATGTTTGGCATTGAGAGTGCTGTTCAAATTTCGAGGAAGAAAAGGCTTCATGTTTATGTCAATACAAAAGTTCGGATTTGAATATGAATCAAAATTCGAAAAAATCTTATTCGGGGAAGTCTAGATTATGCCATGTTCAGATTTGGGGAGTTCTACTGTACAAACAAAATTTCAAAATCTCGTGAATATTTCTAGAACACGGGAATATTTCTTTAAAGTTTTGAGGCAGTTTGTGAATTATTTAAAAAAAAAATACTAGTAAAGATTCGTGAACATTTCAGTTTTGCTAATTGAATTTAGTAGTAAAAAATAATTATTGCGAGCTTTACGGCTAGAAAATATTCCTGGAAATTCCCTTCGTGTATTAGGTTGGGGCAAAAGTAATGACGTAATAATGTCGTTTTTTGACGTTAAAAAATACGTCAAAAAACGACATTAATTACGTCATTATTGTTGCACCAACCTAATAACATTAAATCTTTGAGCCTAACAACGTTAAAAAGAATATTGGAAAGACAATCATAAGTATGAAAGCGGAGGCATCTCGACGTGGTGTAATGGTTAGCAAGCTTATATCGCTAGAACAATTACGACTGAGTAGTGAGTTCGATCCTCACTGAATGCCCCTACTTTCGGCCTTGTGTCACATCCAAGCTACGCTTGGAAAATTGCTTGGCGTGTAAATTACGCTTTTTGAGAAAGTTCAAGTTTTCTTATCATCTCTCAGTTGCATCTCTGTCTTTGGGCCTCGTGCGCTCAGGGGCTTCTCTGTCAAAGGACAGAGTGGCAACTGAGAAAATAATACTGAGAGGTTCCAAGCTCTGGGGAACAGCTGCCCGAGGCCACGCCCTCTCATTGCACTAGAGGGAGGCATCGGTGCTCGCACCGAGGCCAGCACAACCGATGGTTTCGGGGGCAGTGGGGAATTTTTGCCTTTTCCCGAGTGTATGCGCTCGAGTCCCCACTTTAAAAAGACCTTGTGTCACATCTCGTTCTGGTGGGGGAACGAGTAAACACCGTGTAATGGTTAGCAAGCTTACCTCGCTAGAACATTTTTGAGTAAGGGTGTTCGCTCCTCAGTGGGGGCCTAATACTTTCGGCCTTCTGCAACATTTAAGCTACGCTTAGAAAATAGCTGTATGTATGAATCCGTGTCATTATTTAAAAAGAAGGCACAAACAAAAAGATGTGAATTTGAAAAGATGTTCCATTTCTTGTTAAACACCTCTAAAAATCTTGATGATCAGACATAGGCCTCTGATCTCTCTTCCGATTTAACTCAGACTACTCAATGGAGAAGAAAACTGGATGGTTCCATTCAATATCTCAAACTAGTTACATTCCACCATCGTTGATACGATAAGAGCCCAAACTACCGCCAGTCACGATAAACGAATGAACCCTTGGAGTGGCACCGTGTCTTCAGAGACAATTGGGCCTTAAACTCATACTTGGCCTCAAGTAGAACTGGAGCAGGACTCGATGCAGTTAAAAGGGTCGGCGCCCTGTATCGCTACAGCAAGTACCTGACTCCACGTGCTATTCACTACATTTACATGAAAGAGACGAGGGTAAGGATGGAGAACTATTGTCATATTTGGGCGGGAGCTGCACAGACCACAGTTTCCAGCCTCGATAGAATCTAAAAGCGTCTCTGTGTTCTCGTGGGTGACTAATTATTTTTCACCCTCTAACATTTCTCTCACAGGCAGGATGTAGCAAGCCTCTCACTACTTTCCCAGAAAGTGCTCAGAGGAAGTATATTCCGCGATTAAAACGCCTGGCCTAATCTTCCCGACAAGGACTTGACATGCTAAAGACACTTAAGCAAACGTCTCGAATTCCCTCCGTATTCCATCTGTGAGAAGTAAGTTCTATTCGAAAAGCTTCTTCCCACAAACCGCTGCTCTGTGTAACTGATTCCCAAGAGGATGGTTCCCGGATCATTATAATCTTAACCTGTTAAAATCTCAGGTTAACCATTTTCTTCCACTCCTGTACGCAGAAACCCTCTACCTCGAGTGACTCCCTGTACATGGTATCTTTCTTTCATTTTCTCACAATCTGTCTAATATTTCTTTTCTTTTTTTTGTTTTTCTTTTCCATCAAAACTGAATAGTTCCTTATTTAAGAGGGCGTGAGTTACCAGCTAACGAAGGAATTCAGAAACAAACATAATTATATTATGTTTATAACTTCAAATCATTATTCCACGCTTATTCCTAAACTTTAAATGGAGATGCCAAATCAAACAATGTATTACTTTGTAATGTATTCTATATATTTGAATGTATAATAAGTAAACAGGATACATTTTAGACACGTAGTCGTGGAGCAGTGTTTAGCATGCGTGGTGTGCTAGATCAATTACGACTGAATAGTCAGTTCTAAAATAAGATCTAGACGTCTAGTTCTTATTTTAGAACTGCTCGATTATTTTTTGCTCCCTTTTCACTGAATCCAGGTACACATCAGCCTATTGGTGGAACTGTCAATTACTATATATCCAAATTCATTAACTGGACGTGTTAAGTGGAACGAGGCGAATCAACCACTCTAGATTAAATAAAAAGGGTTAAAATAGAATCCCCTGAAAGTTACCCGGATCAACAACCTGAAGAAGACCAAAGAGCACAGCGATCGAAAACGGTATGATAATAATAACAAAGATCAGGATAATAGTCATATTTCAATTAATGTAAATCAGGAATATTTGCGTTTGAAATACATAGAATGTTTTCGAGACTGAAAAAGAATAACGTCTAAGTAATTATTTTTGTTTCGTTTTTAAAATGCGATTCTAACCGTCTTTAAAGCCTCCGTACATTTCGAATTTTGGTTATTAAACTTTTTTTTTTTTTTTGTTTTTGTTTTAATATTTCCCCCAAGAAATGCGTACGCAAGCTGATAGAATGTATGTCATTCAGCTTATATATTTGTTTTGCAAATGTAGAAAATAATTCAACAGCGCCTTTGGGAAGAATCGTAGACAATTTAAAAAAAAAAACAGACTAAGATATTATCAATGAGTTAGTTGTGAAAAGAAATGTTTCTAAACTTGTGTATCGTTAGGATTACTTTGTTTTCTCTTTAGCTCTAGGACAAAGCAAATTATACTATTTACTTTTGAAAAGAACAACCAAAGAAAACATCATTTACTCCGTCGTTCAATTGCAAACAAGGCAGAAGGCTTCCAAACAGAGAAGATGATGTTAATGTTACTATTAGATATTTCCTTGTGATAAAAATTCGGCATTCCTTGAACGAGCAGCTTGGACAACTTGATAAATAAAAAAAGTATTTGACTTCAAATATTTTTTTTTTAAGGAAACAAATGTTATCACTCTTTCCAGTATTAATGAAGTTTTATTTTCTAAACTTATATTTGAGGTAGTGGAGGAATGTTAGCATTTTCATCATATCATTATTTTGTTTTCGGGTTACCCGTGCTCTCTACTTTAGTTATTTGTTCGAAGACACTTTTAACCATTAATCTGAGAAAGCAATTCTGCACCGCTTACAGTTTAGACAGCATTAATGCTGTTGGCGCCGTGCATGAAGTCCAAATAGAAATCTTCATCAGACGAGATTATTTAAGAACTTGAGTCAAATTCCCAGGTTAATGTTTTGGTTTGTAGTAAGATTATCCCAGCGGATACTATTATATGTGAAATGTCCTTATGCTGTATTTGTTGGAAGTGATCAATAAACCGATGTATTTGAAGTGATTCGATAATTACTAAATCCGCATTCTGATTTTTATGAAGGATTCAATGTAGTTGCCTTCACTAATTTCATTTTTTTTACGTTTAGAAAAAGGTTTATTTTGAGTCCTTTTTCTTGTAACATTTAGTAGAGTACCTATTCGTAAAATAAACTTGACTGTCTCATCGTGATGTAGCGGTTAAGAAGCAAGTTTTAGTAGTGAGTAAGAATTGTCATGTCTCCTAAGTGAGCCATATTTACTTGTTCATATAGTTTACGTCGCCTTGCCGTAGCGTAATGCTCAGTAGAAATTAGATCGTTTCTCACATTTGTAGTTTGGCAACAAAATTGAAAGAATCTCGGTGTGGAATATTGGTAAATATCTGTCTTGTTGATTATGTTTAATGAAGAGTGAAAGTTAATCTTTACCAGTCGTCGAACACGTGCTTAGCAAATAAAAGGACAAAATAATACTACCTCTGCAAATGATGTAAGTATTATCATACTGAAAGGTAATTTTAAATATGCATATTCAGTTAATGATCGGTTTTAAAACAAACATTAATCCTTCTTATTATAAATGGTATATTTAATAAACACACACATTTGAACAGCGGTCGCTTATACAGGAATCCCTCGATTAGTGCGACTAATGTGTACATAAATAACTATAAAAGTCAGTTTTCAATTATTATGGTTAAACTAAAGAAAGTTTTACCGCACTAATTGGGTATTATATATGCACTAATCCAATTTTGGTATATAATTTTTTTAATAAAGACAAATATGCAAATATGCATTTTTTAATCTCGGCTTATATTATAAAATATATCCATTTATAAGCGTCCATTTTTTTTTAATGACTGTAATTACATAGATAACGTAATATTTGAAAAACAAAACAATTACCCATTTTTCATTTTTCCAATTTAGATTATTTTTTTTAATTAATTGGTAAGTCTAAAAAATCAATTTCCAATTACTATAAAGAAACTTAAGAATTTTTTACCGCATTAATGAGTATTATTCATGCACTAATCAAATTTTGGTATATAAAAAAATCGCGCAATAATCGAAAACACTTTAATCGAATGCGAATTAATAAAGTGATGCTTGTATTTGCTAAAAAGAAAATTACTATATACTGAACCAGAAATCGGAAGTCACGCTAAAGAAACTGTAACTCATTTTGCTCCCAGAGAAATTTGATTGCCAGAATAATAATGGATCATTGATTTTATTTTGTTTCATACGACTTTCGATAGTTTGAGATAAATCGTACTGTTTAAATCTCAGAGACGTCTCTTGAAACACATTAACTACTAAACATATCTTTTATAGTAATGAGAAATATATATATATATATATATACCTATGTAATTATAAGACAATATTTATGTTGTCTTTTAGAATTATTAAATTCCGCTGAAAGTCATTAGCAGTGAAGATTAGCACACAGAGGACATCCTTTTAAAAAAAGGTCAAAATCGTGAGTCATTCAACGGGTGTATAACACTCTACACTAATAATGCCTTTCGATCAAAGTACACGCGATTCTGTCGTTAGATTCTCGCGAGATAAAAGTATCGCCCTATTCGGTTAAAATTCATTACTTTGGTGATAAGAGACGAGTCACTTCTCCTGGACGCTGGTCTAGGTGATGCCATATGGAATCCGATTGCCGCCCAGACCATATGCTCCTCTCCTCTCATCACGTCTGTACCGACAAGATCTAGAGGAACACAGGCTATTCCATTTAGGACCGGCTTGACTGCAGGAACAGCCGGAAGCATGTCAGTGTTGACCGACAATCGCAATCATAGTTCCACACCGAATTTCTGTTTGGATTTGCTTCCATAGTCCCTTGTCTGTGTGGATATGTCTGCAAGGCACCAAAGGCTTAAAACTATGATTTTCCTTCTCCTAGATAAGCTACATTTCAAGGCATGTGAACTCCATCTAACCAAACCCGCTAGAGATAAGACATAAGTTGTCCGCAATCGCCGCCTTTGCGTCTTGGAGTTATACTTAGTTGCTAAAAGCTACTTGAGAGGCATGAAAAGGGGACATTTTATAGACAGTGAGAGGTTGTCCCAATTATATCCTCTGGCCAAGACTATTTCTGTAATATATATATATATAATGTACGTATATAAAGATTACATACACTGAGTGTTTTGCAATGAATGATTCTTATAATTAAATTACATAACTATAAATTGATTAAAAAATGAAAAAAGAAAAATGCCTATTGGAAAATTAAAACTTTAGGTTTGAGAAATGGAAAGGAAAGGAAATGAAAGGCAAACGATCTTCAGGATAGTTGTAGAAAAAATACATACATACATATATATATATGTATGTGTGTGTGTGTTCAAATATATGTATATATGTGTGTGTGTGAGAGAGAGAGAGTGTGTGTGTGTTTGAGAGAGAGAGAGAGAGAGAGTGTGTGTGTGTGTGTTTAAAAACAGTAAAATCAACCTTACTAACCGAACGCTCCTCTGTGGCCCAATCTGTTAAGTTATGTCAGGCTATATGACGGTTCCGTATGAGATACAGTTTCGATTCCTGTCGGAGGACGCATATTTTCTATGAAAATTTCTTGGACATTCAGGCCGGTAAGTGTTGTTAATACTGTTTATTATAAATAGAGTATTTACATAAATATTTATATCCATAAAAAAGAACGTATAAACAGTATAGATAAATTCAAACATTTATTGTTAAATACGTGTGTGTGTTTATATATATATTTTTAAATATAACAGACAACGTATATCTATTATGTTCGATCTTCTCTTTGTATAGTTGTTTTAATTTGGGGAGAAAATAAAGACAAAAATTGTCTAGCATTTGGATATGTTTTATTATGGTGTTCCTTGCTCTAATCTTTCGGCTCACACGAGCCATCTTCAGAGTGGTTATATGGACATTTAAACAAAGATATTCACCATCAAAGATAATATTCTGTTATGTTGACATAGAAGATTGCTATGCAACAATAACGGTCGAGGTATAGCAGACGACGGTCGTAAATTCATGATGCGGTTGTATGGCGTCGTACCACGTGAGAGAACGAAATATTAACAATTGAACCATATGTCTAGATTAAATATAATATGTTGTGAATAGTTTGAAATGTAATTTTGTTGAGTGGGGTTGCTTTGTTTCAATGTAGATGGCCTCTAATATCTGAAGGTTCCCACGTGGTACAATGTCATAGAATCACATCATGAATTTACGACCTGCGTCGTAAATTCCATGTGCCACGCATCTTCCGGATGTCTCACTTATACGTCAACCCTTTAAGTTTTTGTTCACCACTGTCATAGTTAACCATTGACCTCAAAACTGTTTGGGTTAAGACACTGGATTAAAGAAATGCTTTTATACACTAGCCCATGACTCCTGAAGAGGCATGACGGGGAAATAGAACAATCTACCCCAGCGACCGAAATAACGAGTTCAGATCGAAATTCCAATCACCTGAAGAAGGCTGGAGCGTACTGTGGACGAAACCTTGTGAAGATACCAACAAAGATGAGGTAAACAGATTTACCACTGTAAATAATATAAATTATTACAATATTTCATCTCAGAAATATAGACAAAATTAAATACTAATTCACAAAAACACAGGAATAGGGGAAAAAGCTGAAAGACTTTATAATAATCTATGCATATATGGATAGAATTAAATATAATAATCCTTATATATATATATATATATATATATATATATATATATATATATATATATATATATAATAAATGAATATACATCAAATGTGAAACAGAATCTGACCGAATGATAAAATAAAGGACAAAGAGAAAACGTCTATTAGTCTAAATGTTTCGCTCTTAGAATGATGTCGTTCTTTTTTATATAGCTTCGATGGAAACTTCTTCAACGATACAACACCATTCTAAAAGTTACCCATGTCAGATTAATCAACGTTTACTATTTGATCTTTAAATAATCATCTTAAATTTCAAACTTGATTATATGCAATATAAGATTTTTTTCCAGTTAAACTCATCATCCGTAATTTTTTGGGAACTTCGAAAAAATGCATTATCTTTCCTTGAGTACCAAACACAAGATTTCTTTTTTATATTTATATGATGGATTTTTATATTGCATAAATTATATAAAATTCAGTCATAATAAGGTTAAAACATACATATATTTCTGATCACAATATGATATTAAATATGATAATGAAATTTTTAATTGCGTTAATGTTAAAAACTATTCACGTTGAATACATACACATATACGGAGAAACAAAAACACGCAGACACATATATTATATATGTTTATTGACTGAAACATTGTGGATTCGATAAGAACTTCCATCGAAACCGAGTGATATTGAAGCTATAAACATATACTCATTTAATACATATACATACACACACGCACCCCCACCATACATACACACACATTCCCACACGCAAACACAAGCACATCGGTCCAACTAAATACATATGAAAGGAAGTATTTTTGGTGATTTTTTACAAAAATGTTTAAGCAGGAATATATATATTATTAAGTTTGTGCAAAAATAATGACGTAATAATGTCGTTTTTTGACGTATGTTTTAACGTGAAAAACGACAGTATTACGTCATTATTTTTGCACCAACCTAATATATATATATATATATATATATATATATATATATATATATATATATATATATATATATAATTCTGTTTAAACGTTATTCTAAAACATCTCTTTATACATCATTAGAAATATATCTATATCTATGTATGTATGTATGTATGTATGTATGTATGTATCTATCTATCTATCTATCTCTCTCTCTCTCTCTCTCTCTCTCTATATATATATATATATATATATATATATATATATATATATATATATAAAGAAGTAGTTTTGGGGAATTTTTAGAATAACGCTTGAGCAGTAATATATACATACATGCATACATACAAACACAGACACACATACAAATATGTGTGTGTGTTTGTGTCTATGAATAAATGCATACTTTCCTAGCCGAAAACTTCTGGCCCCTGAGGGACTTCATGTAATTAAATGAAAGGATTTTATTTTGTTACATATATTTATAAACAAATGTAAATCGTGAAAAAATATCGTCAAGTTTAAAATTTAAAAACACTCTAAATTATTCTTAAAGCTAACTTCATAGCATAAACTATGGAGGACGTTAAGCAAAGTAATTTATTGGTTCATAGACGGACGCGATTAAATGTTGATTTTTTATTTCTTTACTTTCGGCTGTTGTACGCTCCGGCCTTCTTCAGACATACTTTGGAATGTCGAACCAATTTATTTTGTCTACGGACGGAAACAGTTCTAATTTAATTCTAGCTGTCATTCCTTTTTGAATATCTCACTTTCAGTTAATTCCGATTTTGTAAAAAGATGCTTTGGTACACATAATCAGTAGTTTTTCTAGCGGAGGTTCGTTAGGAGTTTCTGTTTTTTCAACATCATACCTCATATTCCCAGTGACCCATTCGATAGCTTCCGTTAGCTACAATTTTTTCTCTCCTTCCGATCACACTCCGCGACTCCTTTGGCAATTTATTGTTCAATCCTGGATAACTACCGCTTCACAAGCAATGTGCGCTCTTCTATATAAAAATGAAAGAAACGCAACCACAGTTTCTCTCTGGTAAGGAACATGGCGGCCTGCTCGGCTTGAAGTGGTAAGTAACGATTTGTTTCCCTCACTGAGATCTATACATATACATACACACACACAGACAAACACACACACACACACATACGAAAACGCGTACACTCAATTATTTTGTTTCCTTTGCAGTGGCCAGGTATTGAACTCACAGCCCTTTGGGTCAAGTCATTTTTTGGATTATTCAACACCTTTATCCACATTACCGCCTGTGAATGAATTTGGCTGTGTTATAAAGCGGATGACTCTATAATAATTTTTGTTTACCAGAGTCCATATTACAATATTGTGTTAATTGAAATAACACTAGAAAAACTTATTAGATTTACTAATATTCTTATAGGTTTCTTTTTGTAACTTAAAAGGGAATATAGAAACTCCCCATAATGTTTATCGTTCCAAGTGCTTTGGCCAATTATTTAAACATTTTCAACGGGTTTGTTGTCAATGCATTTGCCTATTCGTCCTATACAGTGTATTTTGTAGAATTCATACTGCGAGAGAAGACGTGATCGGACTTTATGTTGTGTTGTCTACTTAGGAGATCACCAACACATTTGAACTTGGACTTGACATAAACTGTTTTATATAAAGAGCCCCGATAAACTTTTAGTCGCGGTCAGCAGATTATGATAATGGGATTATCAACCGGAATCATTCTAATGGTAATAGGCTGTGTTTTGTTGGAGTCAATATCCTTTTGTGGCAGTGATATCACTTAAGAATCTTCTCATTTTTGACACCTACATAGTACGAAAAAAACTTAATAGGTTTGATTACAAGAAGATGTACGAAAAATTGTAATCAAAGTAAATTCTTCATACGACGCATCATTCGAAAAAGCATTTCTGCCATCGGAATTAGCGAAAACGTGGGAATCTTTATACTATAGAAATGAATATCTGACATCCTTATAATCATAAATGGCTGTATTCTTCTAAAATCCAAGTTATAAATGACCAGTGCATTTCATCAAATTAAGTGTCCAGTACAAAATTGCCTCTCTTCTCGTAAGCCGGTAATCTACACTGGAAGCACAACAATCCTCTCACTCAAAAAAATGTATGTTTAGGCATTCACATTCTTAATAAGAATGACGAGAATTTCTCAAATTACTCATATCTACAGAAGAACCCTTTCTAACGTAAACCCGTTCATATTTGTTTCTAACTTTCTAGTTTGTTTTGGCTTGGAGCTGTTTTTCTGCATTTTCCACATCACTGTATCGCTTATGCAGACAAAATCATATATTTACCGCAGCAGATGCTTCAGACCGAACTGGAAAAAGGGATTTATAATCATAATCCATTCTAACAATTTCCTGTCTTTCTTCATTATTCCAAACGCATCGCAACATTTTTTCCTTCTCTACACCAAATGTCTGTATCCGTTTTAGGTCAACCAATAATCCAACAGCTATGTAAACGGAAACGCCCCGCATTACCATGCCTATAATTCCCTTTCCGGTTCCGCTTCTCCGATAACATGGGACGCTATATATGAGCCGCTTCACTTGGTCAATGTGTTTGATTTAGAAGCACTAGCCCCAGGCAACGCTTTCAAAATAATGCCATAACACATGCTTACGCCACTCTCTTTGTTTGAAATAAATGCAAGAGTGAAGCGATGTAAAATATTAAATCAAAAATCCAAGATATGATCTCTTTGAATTTGGGAAACAATTTGGTCGATGTTATTTGTTCGTGTCCTTTGATTCAACGAATTATCTCAGAATGTTTGTTCTCTTGACTCATATAAACAAAACTATAGACAGATTTTCTCTTGCCAAAGAACATAGGCAAACGTTTTATTGGAACATTTCAATATATCCCTTTGCTGTGAAATATAGAATAGCAGAAAATGTCCTCAACAAGGATACAGTTATTGCAATGATATTAATCGAACTTGTATTTCCACACACACACACATATATATATATATATATATATATATAATATATATATATATATATATATATATATATATATATACATACATACACACACACACACACACACACACACACATATATATATATATATATAATATATATATATATATATATATATATATATATATATATATATATATATAGCTCGACAAGCTAATTTTAAAAACAACAGCCACCTACATAAATGAGAAGCTCTTTAGTAAAATGGATGAATCATTTTGGCTGCTTGGCGTTTGTTTACGTTTGTAAAAACAATCCGTTAGATTTGGATGACTCTTTCTGTCCAGTGAAGATAGGTCAGTGGTAGAAGCTCTAACTGACCCCATGTATGTATGTGTATGCGCGTGTCTATACAGAGACCACCGAAACATGTATACAATTTTTCAGGAAAGGAATAACTTGGTTTTCGCAGTTTTATGTAATTTCGATAACACTCTTTACTGTAGTACAATATTTTCTCAACTAATGGCACTGGGTTGTCGTCACTTCTACTGGACCCTTTCCTTAACGTTGCTCAAGACGTATTTCGCCATAAAGTAAAGGAATGGAAAATAAAGGACTCCAATTTTCGCATTACTGTGAGTCCAAACGTAACTTGTTTTAATCTCGTATTCTCTGAATAAATTAATATCACAAAAATACAATGCATATATATATATATATATATATATATATATATATATATATATATATATATATATATATATATATATATATATATATCAACAGACAGTACTTAGAAAAATAGTATGACAAATTGGTAAAAGATTTTGCGACGCAGATATGATTTCAGCTGATTGGGCTCTGTTGTCACGTCTACACATGCGCACGATATAAGAGCGTTGGTAGTTTCAAAATTTTTGAAAGAATACATTTCTTGAAAGAATATTTTTTCAATTTACCCAAATTCATCTATATTATTATTTTTTCTCAGCATCACATTTGTCCCTGACTATCGCATATTGTGACAACAGAGAATCTACCAACAATGGCCATATATTGTAAGAGCCTGGACTCAAATTTATCGTGGCTGAACTTGAGATCAAGGCACTTTCCAGATATTTTCGTCTCAGTGGTGTTTTTTTTATCTTTTATTGAAAGGGATATTACCCGTGTCAAAATTGTGCTCAAAATGTTCCTTACGGTGAAAAAACAATGCAGTTTAGGTGTTGTTTATTGTGTTTTTTTTAATGTATCTTTTGTTTAAATCTCTTTAGGTTTCTCCAATGTATCTTTTTTTTTAATTTAGCATAATAATCTCACTAAGAGAGATTTTCGCCAATTTTTTTCCTTATTATAATAATACGCAGTTACTTCAATTTTCCTCTCCCTCTCTCTGTTTCTCTCATATAACACGCACGCGCACAAAAATGGCAGCATACTGAAAGTTATTAATCAGACCAAATAGCTCTTCCACACAAAAATTGGTCATTTATTTAGATTTTGCAAAGTGTTTGTCACAGAACGTTTCTATACTAGCGCACGAAATTTGAAATGCTGGTAGTTTCAAAATATTTGAAAGTATATTTTTTTTCAATCTAGACAAATTCATCTCTATTCTATTTTTCTATTCCTGTCCATCACCTTTGTCCCTGGCTATCCCACATTTTGACAACAGAAAATCTACCAACAATGGTCATATATTGTAAGAGCCAATATGCAAATTTGTCGTGGGTCACCTACCATTCCTGGTAGATTTTCTGTTGTCACAATATGTGATATTCAGGAACAAAGGTGAAGGAGAGAAAAACAAAAAGAATACAGATTATTTGTCGAGACTTAAATGATATTCTTTCAAAAAAGTACTCTTTGAAAAATTTCGAAGCTACCAGCATCTATCGTTTTGTACGTAGACGTGACACCATCAACAAAGCCCAGTCCGATGAAAACCTAACGGATGAAACGCCTCATTATTTTCCAGTTTGTCATACTATATATATATATATATATATATATATGTGTGTGTGTGTGTGTGTGTGTGTGTAGCACAATTTATATTTCTTATGGCTGTATTTAGCTAGTCTAGAGAAATAAATAAACATTAAATGCTTCTCAAAGGAAAAATCACACATGCAAATTACAATCTGCCGATACCTAAATAAAGCGTGTGCAATTATTTTAGTATCTAAGTCGTGTTATAACACAGGATGGACCATGTAGCATCAAAATCTGAATGCACGTTGTGATAGCGAAATTTCCCTTTCAAAAGATAATCAATGTATTAAGAAAGAGGAAATATTCGTTTGAAACAAAGAAATGAAAACTGAAGCGTTATGTAATATCGATCCACCTATAGGGTCGTGAATGCTTGGCCATCTCATCCGCGATGAAGAAGAGACATACAGCATCAGTAATTTAGTTCTAGAGAAGGATGCTGAGGATACGTTGCACTGAATATGTGAGCAACGACGAAGTTTTATCGGAAATGGAAGAAAACAGAAAGAACATACGAAGAAGCAGAAAGAGACAGGTTAAATGTATCGAGCGTATGAGGAACGTGGGTTTAGAAACATTAGCACCCACATGACATATTGAAAGTTAGAGGAACAGAAGAAAACCCAACATAACCTACCCATCAAGCTTACATTATAAACGAATAAAACAGAACTAAAATGGTATTTGTTCTTCTATATCGCAGTGAATGCTGCACCGTCTCCTCTAAGATAAAAAGAGACTTGAATGAACAGAAATGTAGTTCTACAGAAATATGTTACGGATACCACAAACCGATCATGTGAGCAACGACGAGGTTTTAGAGAAAATGGAAACAAATGGGAAACTTACAAGTAACAGGAAGAGATTTTTGAAATTTCTGGGGCACGCAATGAAGAAGTAAGTCTTGAAATATTTAATACCCACGAAACATATTGAGAGAAAGATTGTTAGAAGAAAGCAGCATGCAACATGCTTGATGCACTTGAGAAAATGTATGGTAGAACAGGTTTTGGGAGAAATAAAAAAAAAGACAAAAGTTATGAAGAGCTACAGGTGAGAGGAAAGTGTGGAGAGTCATGATCGTTTACATCCTGAAGTAATACGGCGCATGTGGCAGAGTAGGCGTCAGTCAGGGACTTAAAATCCGCTTAGAGCAACAAGTGGAACATACGGTGGAGTAATGAATAGCGGATCAGTTTGAGGAATCGGAGAATCGATTTTGAATTCCAATCGAATCCATTACATTTACTTACATGCTAATACCCTTGTGAATATATGAATTATTTTCTTCTCCCCTCAGCTATGGGTAAGTAGCAAGACATACAAGGTTCTATAGCCTTAGGTCGCAACTGATCTAAGAGAAGGGCAAATCTGAGACCAAAGCCTGAGCCTCCAGGTTGAGCGTTGCGCAGTAGGCTAAGAACCTTCTCACTTAAAAATGAACTGGCTAGTTACAGAAACTGCAAGGATATCTTGTGGTCCTATGTACCTCAAGGTATTTAAAGCAACATGTGGCAGAATATTTTCGAGAACCAAGTTTTAAGAACCAATGCATCTTGTAGAAACAGGGTTCCTAGAAGAAGCTTGGTTATTATAGCGCTTCAATAGGATGCCATTATTATTTGAATATTTATAATCGGTATATTTTCGGTGTATTTATATTTGCTGTAGTTAAAGAAATTTTTGGTTTATAAATTCATGTATTTTCCTCATGGAGTTTGTTGCCTCCAGCTTAGTTGAACAATCGTTAAGTACGCTTTTCACATTTTTGTTTATTATGTGTTCACAAACAGCAACACAAGGCTTCATTCTTAGAAATCGCGTATTTGTTGTGTTAACAAGAGAATAGGCGATATTTGAAAAACCATTCTCATCTCGAGGTCACAGTGACAAAGTCAGCTTATTACAAATCCTGCACCTACTTAGAATGAACATATAAGGTAAGTTTCACCTCTGGATATTTTAATACGTTGGATGAAATTATATGTTCATAAGACGGAATATTATAACGGCAACAAAAGTTACTTAAGCTCAGAATTTAAGATGACAACAAACCTTATGTTAGGTTTTCCTCTTGCAGTTAAGGTGTTCCGTGTATATAGAATACAACAAAGTATGTTTACAAATAATTCTAATTGCCGTGTCCCTTCTGGACATAATGAACATGGCTCTATTCAAATTCTTGTCGTTTTGTAGCTTTTATTAATATTTGTCTTGTTGCTGTTCTCTAATCCCTTTTCTGTTAAGCATGTACGCAATCTCCTTATACTTCATGTCATCTGAGTGTCCAATTCTCCAAGTCCTCTTTCCACAATATATGTCCCAGATGTTTGAACAATCTATTTCCTATGATAAGTATATAGCTCCTCTTCGTTTCTATTGTTCTTAAAACTTCCTGTTTAGTCTCATGTTTAGTCCATGGTATTCTCAGCTTCTTTCCGTAGAACCAGTTTCCTCTTCCCATTAGTTTTCTATTGATCTGTTATTAGATTGTCCAGTTTTCGCAGCCCTATCACTTTAATATCGGTACTTGAAGGAATTATTATTACATACCGGTTCTGAATTATTTTCTAGGTTGATAATGGAATTATTCTTTGTCATAGTACTTTCTTTTATTTTTGGAAGGCATCTTCTTTCGCTATCACAATATATCTTCGAATTTCGGTGTCAAATTTTTCGTCGTCTGTTAAAATTCTACATAAATATTTAAAGTGTTGTACTTGATTTTGGTGCCTCCAAATCGTAGTCCATAAGTTGAGCCTTTCCTTTTGTTAGCAACCCTATATATTATAATAATACATTCTATGTTTAATTCCTTTCTCTTCCGTTCCCTTGCTACTGTCTGTAGAAATTCTTGTACTTTCCTTTTTGTGTCTCCTTTCAGTAATGTCTCATTTGGCCATTTATCTATGCTTAGAATATTGCTGCAATATATGGTCCAATGCCCATGCTATTCACCGCGAGATCCTTGATAAGATCCAAAGAAAGATCTGCAATATTATTGGATCTGATCTGGTGGATTACCTCCAGTCACCATCGACAGGTTGGCCCTCTTTGTTTTTTCTATAAATACTGCCATGTTAATTGTTCGGATGAGCTCTTCGCTATGGTACCTAGCTTTTTTGAATTTAAACGCAGCAATAGGCTGTTGTCAAGATCTTATCTATTTACAGTTGAGCTGGTTAGATTTAGCCGTAAATTCTATGCTAATAGTTATTTTTCTCATTTCTGGAACTCCATTCCAGCTCCATGCTTTCCAGCCACCATTAATCTACATTTTAAATTAAATTTCAGACGCTATCTAGTGTCCACCTGATTAGAATCTTCTCTTTCTGTTCCTAATTCTTCCACACTCTGTAACCCATTGTGTTTTTATGGCATTTGTGCTTTGCTTGGAGTGATTTGGTTTTTAAAAATTGGATATCTTATATCAAGATTTATTAATATTGCGGTCGCCAATAATATAACAAGTTAGAACTTCTAAATGACTTAAGCTAAACTCAGTGTAGGGTAAGAATATAATCTTTTGCGTAGACACATCTTTCAAGAAGCATCTTTTAATAAATACGCAAACATTGAAAGAGTCTTTCGATCTTTCTGATTTAATGAATTAATTTTGCAAAATTAATAAATATCAGTCGTTTAATTAATAATTTTATCTTGCATCACGTTGCTTCTATTCTCGTTCATGCCAGTCTTCAATAACGCACTCTGTTTGTGCTGTAATATTGTTTAAAGGAATTTCACCCCATTGCTTCAAGATCATTCTACCAGTCTTCCAATATATATATATATATATATATATATATATATATATATATATATATATATATAACGCAAATCTATGGTGAGCATGTTGGATTGACTTTAAATAAGAATATCAGATTTCGGGTAAAATTAGCTGATACAAATACTAAACAGGCAATGCATGATATAATCAATATTTTTATCAATAATTTCATATACCAAAATTAAATCTGATTATTATACTCATGTGTGCGCATTATCAATTACTTCTTCACCATTATGAAAAAAAAATCACTTCTTTAAAAGACATAAATAAAACTTAAAAGAGATCCAGTACGTAAAACCATTTTATTACTATTCTTATATGTTTCATACATCCTTTTCATTGTGAAGCTACTTGAAAAGATACATTCATGATTTGATATATTGTTTCCGAAGGCATAAAATGCATATGGAAAATTTACTTCCCTGGCATGTCAAAAGAGTATATTTCGCCATAAAAAAGAAGAAAAGATTTTAGTGTAGTTCAGCATGTACCGATTAACGATCAGTAACTCACAAACTATTACAAAATATGAAAATACTCTATAAAATAGTGGGGGTACCGGTAGAGTTGAATATATAACTTGTTTATGTTAGTAGCAAATTAAATAACATACTCTCATAATAGATCAGCCTGTACCATCGAACATCACCGTTATTTTCCTATATATATATATATATATATATATATATATATATGTGTGTGTGTGTGTGTGTGTGTGCGCGTGTGTGTGTGTGTGTGTCTGCGCACGCCTGTTTCTTGGGTGTATTGAGTAACGTTAATGGGTAGTTAGTAGTGGTAGAAAGAGAAGATGACGGTTGACTCTAAACTTGAACTTGTTAAGATTGTAGTGATCGTGGAAACAACCTCTTGCGAGTCTGATCCACGGGGGATTAGTTCACCTGAAGAAGCTGTTTGAGTGAAACTTACTACTCGTCGATCGAATACGAAGGCAATATGGGTAGTTTGTTATTATGTAAGTGGCCTAGTGGGTCCTAGTCCTGAATGTTATGTTTGGCGCAACCAAGAAATGTTTTTTTGTTTATAACACTTTCTATGGCAGTAGCTATAGAGCAGTGAGAGACTCGGTACATCCTGCCTCTCTCTGTGTGTGTGTTTGTGTGTGTGTGAGAGAGAGAGAGAGAAAGAGAGCTCGGAAGGTGGAAAATAATTCTTCAAAAAGGGCTCAACTTTTGAACTCTATCAAAACTAGAAAGTGAGGTCTGGGCAGCTCCTACCCAAATATGGCA
Organism: Acanthosepion lycidas; assembly: GCA_963932145.1. Taxonomy (NCBI): domain Eukaryota; kingdom Metazoa; phylum Mollusca; class Cephalopoda; order Sepiida; family Sepiidae; genus Acanthosepion; species Acanthosepion lycidas. The sequence continues at coordinate 37,867,910 of OZ010576.1, forward strand.
ACAGTACTCCATTTTTGGCCTGATCTGGCTTTTATAAAAGTAGACAATAGCACGTAGAGTTACTAGAACTATACAGGGAACCGATCATTTTCTAGCAAAGGATCATAAATAGAATTTCCACTTGAAGTCAGGTGTTTATTTGAGGTCCAATATTCTCTCAATACACGGGGCCTCATCTGGGGGATATCCGTTTATCTTGACTGGCCGTAGTTCGGGGTCTGATCGGCGGTGATGGATTGTAACGAGTTTGGTTTTAGATACATTGAGTGTAGCCACACAGTTTGTTTTTTTCCCACTGAGAAGTTAGTCATAGATCAGAAGAGGGGTCTGCTCCCGATTTCCGAGTGTTTTAGAGGTGCGCCTATAAACCATCGTATTATCGTCATAGATATTTACAAATGATAGGAGTATATTCTTAGGTATAGAAAGAGAGTTGTTCCGAGATGTGATCCCAGGGAACCGCCTGCTTTGACCACCTGTTAGGAAGGGTTTCATAGTAGAGGAAACCTATCCAGTGATTCTATAGCTGGAAGGATTGTATAGAGAAACCTTTGTGCCACACTTTGTCGGAGGCCGTCGAGATATCTAATGCGTTGTGTGTGTCGTCAAGAACCTCAATAATCTGAGTGTAATGGTTGTTGAGACATCAGCATTCGCATCGGGCTGATCGAAACTCGTCCTTCTCGTCGCACAAGAGGTTGTTCCTATCTAAGTGTTCGATGACCTTCTTGTTGATTAAGGTCTCAAAACGCTTTCCGATGTTACTGGGAACATTAAACGATCGATTAAGGTCTCAAAACGCTTTCCGATGTTAGTGGGAACATTAAACGATCTATACCACACGAGGGAGGGTCGGTCAGCCGCGATCTTGAAGACCGGGCTATACACTTGTCACATTCCACAGGCTTAGGACAGATCTCTTATTCAAGCCCTGGTTAAAGAAGTTTGCTAGATTTGGAGATAATTCTAAGTTGATAGTTTTAAAAACGACCACTGGAATTTTGTCTGGGTCGAGGCGGTTGATAAATCTAGAAACTTCACTTAGTGAAATGAGTATAATACTGATATTATGAATTTCTTGGTCGGTTATAAATTCAGTGGTTTTCCTTCTCATAGACCGGTTGCAATCCAAAGCTAGAGATCCCAGGTTGGGGTATATGAAGAAGATTCAAGGGAGCACATACGTAAGTGAATATAGTGGATATAGAACCAAGACTGTCCTGCAATAGAAGAAAAGGATCCATACCTTTCCAAAGGTTATTTCACGTAAGTGAATGCAATTGATTCGACTCAAATTCGAACTTGTCTCTCCGATTCCCCAGTGCGACCTGCTATTCATTACTCCAGTGCTTCCCGATATAAATAACTATAAAGGATTATAAAGATAAATCCGCTAGTAATTCTTCATTTCGACTAATAAAACCAACCAAATCTAAATTGGGTAAAATAAGCCAAGAAATACTGAAAAAAATGAACGTTTCATTGAGGATCGCTACACAAGCTAATCAACTGAAGGACACAAGGGGACGCATTTCTTGGTTCCATAACATTAAAAAATCAAAAGGAATATGAATTTATAAAATACAACATAAACATTTTTTATTCAGCAATATCTAAAATATCTATCTTCTTAAGGTTTTGGATTTCGCTAAGACCTTTGTCATTATAACACCTGAACACACACACACACACACACACGCATACACACACACACACATATATATATATATTTAGTTAATTTACATATGCTTAATACGGCCCGTCGTTAATCAAATTAGCGACAGATATACTAGTAATTTGGAAACTATAACACAAAGACAAAACGCCAGGAATATCAAAGATAACGTGCAGCAATATATCGTTAACAGGGAAACACGTAACTGTAGAGATAAAGGTAAATGTCCACTAGATTGAGTTTGGAAAATGGAAAGAGTAATTTACAAAGCCTAAGTAAAGTATGCAAATGGCTAGAGCGAAATATCTGTGGTGTTTAGTTAATGCAGCTTCAACAAGAAATAGTATTAGGTTGGTGCAAAAATAATGACGTAATAATGTCGTTTTTTGACGTATTTTTAACGTCAAAAACCGACATTATTACGTCATTATTTTTGCACCAACCTAATATAATGACAAAACCTCTTTCAAGCTAGAAATGTTTAGGAATTTTACCAGACTAGCCAGCCATGTTTGAGAACTGAAAGGAAAAATAAAAAAAATAGCCGATTTTAAATTGGAAAAGATATAAAAAATCCAAAAATAACAGGAATATCTGCAAACTGTACAAAAAGGAAAAGTAAACACTAATAACATTTCCAGACCCCCAAAATCTGCTGAAGAATAAAAAGTACTTTTCAGTTCGTACGAACTAGGAGAAAGTATGTATATTTTATTTACTCCCCCTCCAATGCACTCTCAAATTTCTTGCTTTTCTCCCCACCCCCTATTACACTTCAGACTGTGCGTTTATATATAAATAATAAAACGTTAGGAAATCATTTGGTCTATATCGCCTGGGGATACTAAAAGTTTTAAACCAAGTTAGTGTGTCTGACATTTCTCCTAATTTTATATATATATATATATATATATATATATATATATATATATATATATATATATATATATATATATATATATATTATAAGTTAATAGACTTAAAATATGGTTTTTCGAAAGCTCTCCATCTCATCCTACGTATGACTTTCTATTTTTTTTTCATTAATTTCGGAATTTCTCTGAAGTACATTCCTAATACCAACAAAAAGGAATATTTCGTGATATTAATGAAAAAAAAACCAGAGGAACTCATATGTAGGATGAGATGGAGAGCTTGCGATAAACCATATTTTAAGTCTATTAACTTATAATAATAAAGCTCTGTAAATTTACATTGAGCACTATTTTGTAAACATAAAAATATCTATAAGAACACCGGATTATATATCTTACTGTTCTTTCTTTTTATTAATATACATACATATATATATATATATATATATATATATATATATATATATATATATATATAAACGAACTGGGTGTCATGCAATCAGAGAGGCAGAGAAAGAGAAAATCATATGTCATGGTGATATATATATATATATATATATATATATATATATAAGCAAATATATGGATATAGATCCGACAGTATGAAGAAAAATATACGGGAAAAAACAAACAAAAATCCTTATATGCAATAATGCTTTTTTAATGTTAAAACAGCATTATTGCATATAAGGATTTTTGTTTGTTTTTTCCCGTATATTTTTCTTCATATATATATATATATATATATATATATATATATATATATATATATCATCGTTTCAAAAGCAAAGCAGTAAAGCTACTAAGATGCAAGGTGTTACTGAGTGTTAAAGAATATAAGGCAAGACAAATATTATAAACGAGCGTGAACAATAAAAGAACACAGAATAAAAATTAGAATATGTCGATTAACACTTGATCAAATTAAACAAGACGTAAATATAAGGATCTCGAGATAGAAATATGTAGAATGTGTCAACGGTACGGTTATTATTAGGGATTTTGAAATGATATCAAAAGTTCAAGGAATTATGTTAACCAAATTCTTGGTAAGTCTAGAATATGTGAATCGCAAAACAAATCATATGCAACTTTACTTCTCACAGCCTGCGTACAATTTTTTCCATGCAATTATCACATATGACATATGCTTTTCTCTCTCTCCCCAACTCTCTCTGTTTGCATGGCACCCAGTTCCTTTGCATATTTTGATACCGAAATGTGTTCTCTATTGAAGTATCTTGTTGAAATTTAGTGACAACTCGTACTGCACAAAGCAAAGTCAAAACAATGAAAAGATTAATGCATGGAATTATACCAGGGTTTGCGCGTGTGCCCTTGTCTTAATCGATGTGTTAACGTGTACCTTTTTTGTGTTTTTAAATTACCATAAGCTACATTAAATATCACATTCAGTGCCGTTGGTCGGTCAGGGGCCTGGCTGTAGCAATTTGCTGACGTCATCTAGGGACTGAAGCAGACTGCATTACCCACCAGTAGCGAGATTAGTTCGAGAGCATTGTGTTCAATTTTTGCGTGGCTTGCCTTTTTTTATTAAATTTAGATGAGGGGAATGTTTATCCCATTTGGGCATGATATTTAAATATTTGTGAAAGCACAATCGGAGACGATTTGTGTGTGGTGGGGGATTCAGTCCACTTGGAGATAGATAACGAGCCTCCGACTACAAGATTACGTAGCGGTTTCAACAAAGTCTATAACTATATAGATAACATTTGGCTGATGTTTGTGTTTGATGGGCTGGGTGTAATTTTTATTCGGTCGAGCTATCTCGGATTTTCACGAGTCTGTCAGGCCAACCATCACGGCCCAGCATCAAAGTCGGGAGGCCATTGGGATGGCATGCTGTGTCATATCATAGCTGTTAAACGCAAGTGGTTGCTTGGTGATCAACTCGTTACGACTGGTTATTCGGAGCAGTAGATAAGTTCTTGTTTTGCTCGTCAGCATTTTCCAGCAAACGCATGCTGCTTTCACGTAATTTGTAGAAATATCAAGGATAGGTGCATAGAGCCGGGATTTAGTTGCATGTTTGTCTCCAAGAGATATTCAGTAGAGTTCTCAGCATCTGATTGTAGGTTCAATCCAACTACGACTTTATATTTATTACTCAATCTCTAAGCACTAGCACCGTAAATTAACTACGCCTATACAGTAGCAGGAATGTATTTTCTGTGTTATGATCGGTATATTTGATTTAATATTGTTGTACCGTAGATTCAATTGCTTTCTTGATGATACCTTATGGGATACTACTATTATTAGTACAACTATCGTTACTACTACTACTACTACTACTACTACTACTAAGATGAAGAAGAATTTTGCGGTTGGCGATCTCGCGACTATTTCCAAAACACTTTCCGTGGAGACTTCACTGGGCATACGCAACTGATAGCTCTGCTTAGAACCGTTTATCTGTCCAGGAAATCGTTGTGTCTCTAAGTTGAGGCCAGATAATAATCATTGCCCGAACAAAATACCTTAATTCAGAGAGGATAAGGAAATTAATAATAATAATAATAATAATAATAATAATAATAATAATAATAATAATAATAAAGGTGAAGCCGGTTGAGTGAATAATAGTATTACGGAATGGGATAAGTGTTAAATGACAGACCGAGAAAACATTATCTCTTTAAGTTGTAAGCGTTGAAGATTAAATTAACTGACAGGGATACACCAACATTGCCTATGCAGTTTTAAAATGACGTTCATGCATCGTTTCTGCTAAATCATGTAATACTACAAAACATTTTTATTGTAGTCTCCCCGCTTTTAAATATATATATATATATATATATATATATATATATATATATATATATATATGTGTGTGTGTGTGTGTGTGTGTGTATGTGTGTGTGTGTGTGTATAAAGAAAGAACAATCAGATATATATTCCGGTGTTCTTATAGATATTTTATTTTTACAAAATATTGTTCAATATAAATTTACAGATCATTAATATTATAAAATTAACTGACTTAAATTATGTTTTTTCGCTACACAGTTCTAACCATGTTTCAAAGATGGAAGCTAAATGCTTCGAATTTAATTTTGTAATTAAATTAAAGACATTAGTTCCATTTCATTCGCTTGAGGAGAACTGTGTAGCGAAAAACCATATTTTAAATCAGTTAATTTATAATATATATATATATATATATATATATATATATATATATATATATGTGTGTGTGTGTGTGTGTGTGTGTGTGTGTGTGTGTGTGTGTGTGTGCTTAATCGTGTTCGACCCTATCAAGGAATTAAAGCCACTGAGACACACGGGATTACTGTATTCGGAAGAATTAGCATTTACATTACTAAGGATCGAGAACAAATATGATTGATCAGAAGGGCAGTAGATGGCACATGGCATTTCATTCAATATTTTGCAGATTAAAGTCTGCTTGAAATCATGAAGCCGGCAGGGAGTTGAGCAAGCAAGAAAGATGAGAAAAGAAACTGTTAGCATAGAACATAGAGTTACATCAAACCAACTCAACTGTAAACTGCGGAGGCCTCGCCGCCAGTCTAATACTGAGCTATAATTAAAGAAATAAACTCTAGGCACCATAGCAAATAATTCATTCCAAATAATACCATTAATGGGTTTATAGAAAAGGCACTGGGGGGCAACTTTAGGGGGGTTGTAATATGACTGAAGCCAAACGGTCAGAACAGGAACAAATATGTTGTTGATACATTTTTGGATTTTATCAAGCTGTTCTGATCAGATGTGTTAGCAGCATTCTAAACGTGGGCGAATGGTAGATATAGATATATAAGGTTCTCGTAGTAAAAATGTCTTGCACGACAAAATGAAACAATTTTCTAACCGGCTGATATAGCAATGGATTCAATATAGTCTCTCCATTTCATGACAGCTAAGAACGTCTTCCCAAGGAGGCGCAATGTGTCGCTCTCCTGGAGGTTAGTATCTGCCATGCTCATGGACGGCAGTAATGGGTCCCTCGGATGAGTAGTTTAGTGCTGGTGGAGTTAAAAATAATAAACCATCCTTTGCCCCTGTTTACAACAAACTGATTAATTTGACCTTAAATAAAGAAAGAGTATTTCCATGTCATAATTGAGCCGTGAGAATTATTCAGTTACAGTTATCTGTAAGAATTTGGGGAAAAATCGATCATTTTGAAGTAAGGAAATCAGTTTATTGCAACGTTGCAGTAACAGGGAATTTTATGATATTTCATCTCTGGAAATGGAAAAAAATAATCACCTACCAGGCCTTGAAGATAACTTTGAACACTTGATAGAGATTCTGATAATGTAAAATTTGAATAAAGATCAAATCATCTTTCTCTGCCACTCAAAATTACTGTAGAAAATGTATCTTCTTGTCTTGTAATTTAAAAAAAAAACTATTTTTCATTTTTTTTCATTATTTGTGTACATATTTTTAAAATAATGTTTAAGTTTTTATCACTTTCATTATTAAAAATGCAAATATTTCTATTTCTTCCTTTGCCTTTTAAAAATGTATATACACATGCAAATTGTAGCATGCATATGTAACTCTATACGCATGTGTGCTTGTAAGATACAGATTTGCATAACGCAATGAATATAATTCTACTAACGCTAAAATTCTAGGAATTTTTTTATTTTTTTGGCGCCAACCATTGGGTAGGTTATTTGGAACCGACACCAATAGCTTACTGCCCCGATCTCTAGATTCTTTGCCTGTTCAAGTCGAGGCTTAAGCGTTTCTTCAACATATATTCCCATAAAATATGCCTATTATTCTGCTTTGTAACCCTCTGCCATTATTAGCACTTAAGCCTTATACGGGTGAACATTATTGATATATATATATATATATATATATATATATATATATATATATATATATATATATATATATATATATATGTGTGTGTGTGTATGTGTGTGTGTGTGTGTGTGTGTGAATAATGTATGCAATACTCAATTTTGGGTGTTGACATCAATGTACTCTTTCATATTTACATAAGTTTTATCATCATATTGAACGCTTTAAGCCATAAATACCTTAAAACTATATTATCATATATATATATATATATATATATATATATATATATATATATATATATATATATATATATATATATATATATATATAAGTGGACATAGACGTCAACTCCCAGTCTGTTTCATGCTTTACTGCAATGTTCCGGACTCAATGTTTACTTTTACATTAGCATACGCACTATCTCTGATATTGAGCAATTTGACATATAAACATAGCAAACCATAAACATGTATTTTCATCACACACGCATCTCCCATATATATATATATATATATATATATATATATATATATATATATATATATATATATAGAGAGAGAGAGAGAGAGACACACACACAGAGATAGAGATATATAATATTAGTAGTCTACATACATGCATATATATATATATATATATATATATATATATATATATATAATGATTCGGGATCGTCCTGCTCGAATTATTAGACGATCTTTTCTCTTAATATATGTTATTTTTTATCTACTGTTCACTCTCACTCATACTATGTAAGTCTGTTTCGTATATTTGTAATTTCTTTTTCTTTATGTCTTCTCTCTTCTTTTTCTTTCCAACTTCCCGTTCCTCTTTGTGGAAATCCTGATTTGGTTTTTACGTTATTATTATTTGTCATAATGAGGAAATTAATAGCTCTGTTGTTATCACGCAGACATATATTTTGTTAATGTGTTTGAGAATCGGAGAGGAATCATTTGATTGTAGGTATTAAAAATAACTTTTGCTTCTAAAATATTGTTATAATTATTTGAAAGCGGTTCATAAATGATATAATGACCTTCCAATGTTGAATGGCTTAAAAGATAAACGATTTTGAATATTTGAATGAATTTGTGTATCTCTAGAAAATAAAAGACGAATATGCGTAATCAAACTGACTTTTTGTTATATATAGTCTATAAACCTAAGAATTTTTAGCAGCCCGAAACTCTGAAAATGTTTAACTGTTTAAAAATATAATTGTGTTTCTGTCTGTGCAATTCATACGTAAAATCGGCATCAAATAAATGAGGATTTAAGACATTATCCGTACGCCCACTCGAATTTTATATGGATTGACGCGCGATGGTGAAGTGAGAGCCCCAAGTGTACATTGGCATTACCGCCTCGGGAGTGAACAAAACCACAAAGACTAACCCTAGCCCTTGCACTTTCAGGGTTTATCATATATATGTAGTAGTAATCATTCTATCGCACTTCTCACTTGTGGAAATCTCTTACGGTTTCTTGTTTCTCAATCAAGTTTGATATTCAAATATTTAAATGTAATGCCAATGGTTATCTTCTGTTTCTTAATTATAATTCTTTTATTGTTCTCTTTCCTTAATATTTTTCCCAAATTATCTAACACTCAGAGCCCTTTTGCGTTTATTTGCTTTATTTCTGTTGTGGATTCCGAGATGAATTCGGTCTCCAAGGAATGACAAACGCAATAATTAAATATAAGAAACAAAATGTATTTACACAATCATTCAAAGAGTAACACTGTTAGTAAGTCCAGGAACGAGGTTAGTAGCAAATACAGATAGATAGTCTCGAAGTAGGACGTCCTTAGAGTCTACGTGCTTGTAAGTGATTTCTACCAGAGTGGTTACCTCACACTATCTCCGTTCGTATATTCTCTCACTCTCCGTATATCCTCTCTCTATCCGACTACCGACTACCGACTACCGACAACCCACACTGACTGTAACTCTGGGTATTTAACGGCAGCAGTCCAGGTAACACTTGGTAGAGTCCACATATGAAATGATATGATCAAAACAACGAGTATGTCTTTTATGTCTTGTTCAGTTTGTTGTATTTTACCAATTATTATATTCAGTTTTAAAAAGTAAATCTTGTTTCTGTATATTCTTCTTTATCTTCTTCTTCTTCTTTTTCTTCTTGTTATTATTATTATTATTATTATTATTATTATTATTATTATTATTTCCTTGAATTTCTTTTGTACACATATTTATTCCAGGGCCCCAACCAGAGACCTATTGTTAGTAATAGCTCCATGATATTTTCCACTGATTATTTTTGTAAAAAAATAGCGAGAAAAAAAAAAAAAAGAAAATCTCAAGACAAATTTTACATACCTGTACAATGTTTTCTATTTCTTTAACCTATGGTCTACGTGAAATACCTTCAATGAGTCTATCGGAACCTTTTCTAATCAACCCGGGAGGTTCAAATTCCAACGAGGACAATTGTATACTACTACATATTCTATACATCGTGCTTCTTTTATTTAAAAAAAAGTATATATCATCGTGCGATCATTGTTTTATTTTTCCTATCGTAATTACATTGGTGTCAAGTTACTTTCTTTATTTTATGATCATTAGCTCGAGGCAATATCATATATATTATGTTCTATAAGTATAAGTCACGTGACAAAACAAAGATCATAGCGGTTTGTTCGGAATGTTTTATGTTCAAGCCAAAATTGATACTCGAAGCTGTAAATCCAAGAGAAAATTAACGGGTTTACAACGATTTCGCTGTCCATTATGTTACATTGGTCAAGCGGCAAACATATTTGCGTTGTGATTTCAGACAAAACCAACGAAGCAGAAGATTACCGGTTAGTTTTCTGAAATGATGCCGTAAATTAGCATGAAGCAATTTTTTTTTTCGCTTGGCGTCGTTTCTTTACACCGATATTGCCTGCCGTTGGCGAGGCTAAAGAAAGGCACGAAGCAGCCGATAAACTTTAAGATGCCTCTCTAAGGGGATTGTGTTAGAAACATTAGAATGAAAAGAAATAAAACCACGAAGTGTGTCCCGATAATATTTTGAAGAAATACAAACGAGGAGAAAACTGAAACCGCCATTAAAAGAATTTTGAAAACCGGATGGGAATATCTGATTACATCGATCGATGGGCTCTGTTAAGCTCTGAAATACACAGTGTTTAATATTTACAAATGGACAGTCTTTATATATTTATATCTTTAGCGTTGATGGACAAGAATTCAGCAATTGTTATATTACTAATAATACGTACCGGGACGTGTAGGGAGTGAAATATATATCGATAGGGAAGTTGCAATCGGCGGGCATAGCCAAAATGCTGGGCCAGTCTATTGCATTTACTTTCGCACAAATGCATTGCTTGTAAGTTTATAAAGCTTTCACTTTATCCAGCATTTGTTGGTTTAATCGCAGTGGTTCTCTAGCCTGGGTGACAAGCAGTCTAAGAGAGGAAATGAATTCACCGGGTAATCCCTCCACTATGTTTCCCAAGAGATTCATGGCAGTTCAGAATAGCGGAATCTGTAGACAGACATGATCTCCTGCGTGCTGGTGACACATGGCGTTCTGAAACTTAGTCCACAGTACTGTTCCACAACATGCGAAGTTTAGTGGGAAATAAATCTTATCCCGCTTCTGTTTGACATTGGTTAAAAATATAGTTCATTTAAATCCTTTCCAATCTCACCTCATTTTTCTCTTTAATCAGATGTTTAAAGTAAAAGATCAGAAAATCATGAAAAAAAAAAACTTAATCATACCATCAGCATTTTAGTGTTGTACATCAGCATTTTATTCATGAGCTGCGAGTGAAACCTTTTTTCTCCCAATCCACGGGGATGGACGCAATATCCTAATACTAAAAACATACACAGTTCCAGACACTGCTGTGACGGAATGCGAGGCATCAAAACACCTAACCAATCGAAAATAGCAGACCCTGGCAAAGGCGTTATCAAACGTCTTTACCACGCGCTTGGCAGGACAATGGCAGTATGATAAACGCTCCAGACCAGTATTATAGTGATATTACGGACGATTGAGTAGCGAAGAGAAACGCCAAAATTATTAATTGACCCTAGTTTCAGGACATCAACATCTCATTGTACTACCAAAGTAAAAACGTATCTTTTTATGGATGCATCCGACGTAAGGCCCTGGTCTTGTTTCCATTATAACATTTTCCTAGAAACCGAAATTTTCTAACAAGAGAAAACTTGAAGAGCAAAAGTTAATACATATGATGAAATGGTTTATGCTTATATTTCTGAGATGAGGTATTATGTATACTATTTCCATTCCTCGGACTATCATACTCATCTTTGTTGCCAAATTTATCACAACGTTTTAGCCGTTGTACGCTCTGGGCTTTTTCAAGTGGTTTGAATGTCGAACTGAACCCTTATTCAGGTGGTTGGAATGTCGAACTAAACCCTTTTATATACTGTGCCTTGTGTCCTTGAAGAGACATGGCACAGTGGATAAAGGCGTTAGTTAGATCCAGTGACAGAACCCAAAGAGTGTGAGTTCAATACCTGGTTAAGGCGGTGGAGAGGGGAATCAACTTGCGATAACTGATAACTGACATCCATTAGACATGGCACGTGGAAGTAGAACAGTCTACCCCAGCGAGGAAAATAAACGGTTTAATTCGACATCCCAACCATCTGAAGAAGACCGGAGCGTACAACGGCCGAAACGTTGTGATAAATATGGCAACAAACATGAGCATGATCGTCCGAGCAATGTAAATATCGAAATGATTTATATTCTACGATCACTACTAGATATACAGATTGTTTCTTTCTTTTAAATCATTTCCCACCAAGCAAGGTGATAATGCTCATAATACACATAGGATTAAAGGGAGTGGAAACCAATGAGAAGTTTTTAGTGAGGAGAAGTGAGGAAAGGACAATAAAAGAAGAAGGTTCAGGAAAACAGAACACGGTGATTGAATAGGCATTTCAAAACTGAAGATTGTTAGTGGCAGAGTAGCCAAAAATCGGAAGGGACATCCACAGATTGGAAGTGAAAGAAAATAAACAATTAGAATAGAAATAGCAGTTGCGTGATGTTAGTTTAACAGTAAAACTTACTTGACAAATTTAGTTGCACACTTAATTCATATAAGCTTGGAATAAAAATTTCTATGAAAAATATTTGTTGATTTGGTTTGGTTTAGTTTGTTATACGGTATATCAACCTCAATGGCTTATTTAACGCCGACAAACCTTTTACTGTTGGTAATATTTTTTGTTCAAAAATCTATGTCTGGTAATAATTATTTTATCGCAAAAATCTATCGCTGGTAATGTATTTTTTCACGAAAATGTATTGCTGGTATTAAAATCTATTTTTACACTTTCATTATGATTTGACCTCAGTTTCGGGTTTAACTATTTGCCCATAGCTGGGACCCTAATAGGTGCTACCATCCAGGGTCAGAGTGGACCTGGAAACACCGGCAATTAAGAGTTGGTTACACATTCCTAACTATCTCCTGATCAAATGCTTTGCTGTTCAACGTAGTTTATCGTTTTACCCAGGACGCGGATGTATTAGGTTGGTGCAAAAATAATGACGTAATAATGTCGTTTTTTAACGTTAAAAATACGTCAAAAAACGACATTATTACGTCATTATTTTTGCACCAACCTAATAGTTTATCGTCTTACCCAGGACGCGGATGTAGTTTATCGTCTTACCCAGGACGACTAATTGTTGAGAGAAGACACGGAAAGTCAATGAGAAAATGACTGATGTCAAGATGTTAGGTGAGGATCTATTACATTACAGAATTTCAAGATATACAGCAGGAGAAGTAGACCACATTTGACAGTAGTATTCAATGAACGGACGAAAGATAGATTCTTAAATGTGCATGATGGATTCTGGCGAGAAATAATTTCTGGCGCGACACAGTGAACCAACTTTCCTAGCAGTAGATCTATCAATTTATTCGGTATAGTCGATCCACTATATGACAGTGTAAAAAGGTGAGCTCAGTAATTAGTACAGTTTTGCTCTCTTGGCGTTTATCATCGAATATGTTGATGGCAGGCCGAAAATTTTCTCTGTGGAAAGTAAATGAAAGCAGTTTTTCTTTGGAGGCTTTAAAATCTACAAGAAATTACTTTCCCCAGTTAACCACTGATTGTACATCATTTTTGAGAGAAGTTGCAGAGATTAATCTGTCGATTCTTTGTAGAAATTGCTACTAAGTAATACGTAGCTTTGTCATCTGCATAATAACCTGGATTCGTACTTGTGATTTCTATTGTGTAGTATTTTATTAAAGCAATTTCAAGAAGCAACCGCGAACTTTCTCGGGGTACGTTATAGTTGTAGAATTCGCAAGGAGATTATTGAAGCATTAACTTAAGAATTCATTAGGAAATTCAATTAAAAAAACGGTAAAGTTGGTGAATTCTAATTTCAGCATGACAATAGAACTCGATATATTGTAAAATCCACCAACTATATCTAAAAAAAAAAGACAGCTACAAAAAATAATGAGTATTTAGTATAATTTATTTGGATACCAAGGAAACGTGTGTTATCAGGATAACATGAATTGCAGATTTTTATATCACAAATTTTGAACGTCATATTTTTTACTACTTTGTCTACTAAAATACAGGTATATCAAGAAGCATATATAAAAGGGAAGAAAGTATTTCGAGGCTATTTTCATCACAATATATACAATTTAATTCTAAATTATATGTTGAAAATAATACAATAATACGATATAATATTTACAACTCTCAATCCCAATCATCTCATAATTTATAGAAAAAAACGCTTAATTAATGATTGGTTCAAATGTTCCTGGATGAGACATAGTTTGAATCGATTCGTATTTCTATATTGGATCAGATGAATTTTACGATCTACCGAGGATCACAATGAATATAATGTAAAACAAATCAGTATTATTCCGTTTTATCGAACAATAAATCATAGATCAATCACACTTTCATGTGTCTTTTTTTATCGAATTATGTTTTCAGTCAGTCAGAAGTTACATAAACCTCATTTGCGGGTTACACTGATCGAACTTTTGAACAGACACTTATAGAATGATGGGGGGTGGTAAATGACCGAATTTAGTGCTGTGCGTAATTAGAAAATATTGATTTCAGTTCAAGATTAGTCATATTTGCTTTGTTTACCTTACACACACACACACCTACACACAAGCATGTATACGCTAACGTAAAAAAAAAATACACAGAAACGTACAAACACACACATGTACACAATAACACATATTCCTCCTCAGTTTTTCCTACGACCATTGTATTAATGAAAGAAACCTATTGCGGAACTCTCTAAATAGATAACAATGATCCAAACAATAGTACTGAGTATTAAATTGAAATAAAACCATTAAGTCTTGACGGTTCACTGATGAAATTAAGGCTTTAATTCCGGAAAAAAACCGGGCATATTCTATCCCTAAATTACATAAACCTCCAAAAATAATCACAGTCTACACCTCTCAATAGAAAACATCAACAAAAACCTACACAAAATTCACGATCTGATATAATCTTTTAAGATCCATCCACCTAGTCGACAGATATTTTCGAGAATCGGGGACACAAATTCCAAGTTACAGGGACCATATACTCACATCTTTAAAAGCTACTATTCTGACCTACATGAAAGACAATACCCATTTCTTACAAATTCTACAAAAGTAGTTAGATTACTAAAAGATTGACTAATTGTGACTATGGATGTGATATTCCTATACTTTAACATCCCACACGAGGGGGGGATACAAGCTTAGTAAATGGTTTTTTACGTAGCAGTGATTTTCAGAAACACAGAACACAATACATCACCAGCAATATAAAATTCATATTGACGGACAACAATTTCGATTTCAACGGCTACCACTTTCTTCAAGTCAGCGATAGGAACTAAAATAGCCCCAGCTAGGTGAACATATTTATGGATGCCCTGGAACGAGATATATAAAGCAGATATTACCTACACTGCCACAGATACATAGACGATACCTTCTATATATGGACACGCTCTCCACGACGTTATCAAAAATTAAGAATCACCCGCTTGAAATTAATAAAAAGTCAATCATTACAAAAAAGTAGAAAAAAACTCTTCTAGGCTATGAAAGAAAAATTTTTACTTCCCGAATTATTATGTTTTTTGTTTATTGTTTCAATTATAATATTCACAAACTTTACCGTATCTTGCTAAATGTTTTCCAGGTCAAAACTTGACCATCCAATTAAAAATATATTTAGCCAGAACAAACTCAACGCCAGGTGTCAACCCGAACACACGCACGCACGCACGCACACACACACACACACACACACACACACACACACACATATATATATATATATATATATATATATATATATATACGCAATTAATGTCATCTAACATAGATCACCACCTTACCAAAGTAACGTCATGTTAAATAATCTCCAGTGTCAAGTTTGTAAATATGTCATCATTGATAGTATGTCGAGCATACCAGCACACAAAATATTTTCAAGCCTCCAACTTTTACCTGTTACAGTGCAGATAGTATATATTTACTCATCTGAAACAAATGCAAACCAAACAATAAAAAAAGAAATTATGTGAGAGAAACAGGCACGGAATTCCGCCTTCGGTTCAATGACCGTAACACATCATTAATGACAACAACAGCAGTTTACATGTCACTTCACATTTCTACAATCTGGACACAACAATCATAAGATCAGATCTGCGACTCTAGCGTCTTAATTTGAGCGCCAGCAGGAATGACAAAGTCCGAGTTAAAATACATTTTCAGATTATAATCACATATTAAAGGATTAAACGTGGATTTAGACTTTCTCAGAGATTACAGTTTCCATAGAGAGTCCTCTACAATCTCAAAACAACAAAAATATCCCCGGATGAATGAGTCCCATTTCATTTTTTATTTCTCGTCTCGTTGATAAAGTTCACAGGAGTGACCGAAATTTTGAATTTGAAATCTTTCTCATCGTGCTTCCGTTTAGTTAAAAGGTCTATTCATATAAAATAAATATCATCAGTTTTATCGACACTAGTTTTATCTTTTTGTTGGTTTTTCTTTGAAATCTATCTATCTATCTATTTTAATAATTAATAGCTGGCCTTGTCGCATTGCGACTGACCAAGCCCTATTGCACATTTGTGTTTGCTCAACAACCACAGAGCTCACCTGTGGTTTATACTGCAACTATGCTGGGAGAGAGCGTGTTATCTAGCGTGATCAACAAATGGCGCAAGGCCAGCACACCCAAGCCCTCGGCAACGACGACTTGTGGCTTTGTGCTAGCGCAGCTATCGACGGACTTTAAGAGTTCCGTCTACACAATTTCACACACAAGCCTTGTTATGGTTTTCAGGCACTTTCCAAAGGTGCCACACGCTGGAATCGACCTTGATCCATTCCGATAACATTAGGAAGTATCCCTCCTGACAAATCGACCATGGTGACATCGGAAGCCTGGTCTCATGGTCAGAAAGCGAGCATTCGAACCGCTTGGCCACGCGCGCATATCTATCTATCTCTCTGTCTATTTATCTATCTATATATATATATATATATATATATATGTGTGTGTGTGTGTGTGTGTCTGCGCATGCGGGGGGGTGTAATGTGTTCAATGCTTTGCTTACCCCCATTTATCCCTAAACTTTGTTTAAATGGCAAAATATCTACTATATTAGTAAGCATTTTTAAGTAATACATCAATTCCTCTATACCGCTATCAACAACAAAAACGCCACAAAAACCAAAAACATCACAAGGCCCGATTGTAAGTTAAAGCAAAAAAAAAACGATACATTTTTAATTTAGATTTAGTTAACTGTATCAATATATAAACATGCAGCTAGTTATAAATGATAAAAGACTGTAGTGTCGAGGGCAAAGTTTAATCCTTCGTATTTTAGCTGTTCTCAAAGACGAAATGCCGAATATACTTTTTTACATCAACATCAATGTGCATGTGAGGCTCCTACTTTAAAATCGGCCTTGTACCATATTCCGTTCTGCGACTTCCTTCATAAATCCTTAACACTGCCTTTATTTGTGGTCACACTTTTACGTATGATTTTTCCGAACACACTCAAACTATTATTTTCTTATATATTTTAGAGTTTGAAGCGGACATATACACACAATTTGAGCTTTATATATTAGATTATAACAGAAATTGAGCTAGATTACACGAATTTATCATTTAATTTTTGGAGATGGATAAATTCATTCAATTTTAAAAGGCAATTTATTTTGATGACTGTCGAGACACTTTTAATTTTGCAATCTACGCAAATTTCCTTTTCTCGCTTTATGCATTCAAGTAGTCGCTTTTGGAAGGCCATTATGTCATTTTGCACGGGATTCACTTATTTTTCAGTAAATGAATTTAATAATATCTTGCAGACAAAAATATGTTTTTCATATCTACAATCATATACTCTCTCCCTCTCAAAGACATCGACAAAAGCTCTTTCTCTGCAATATCACCACAGCAACAAACAACGTTTCTCTCTATATATCTTTCACGCACACAGAGAAATACACAAAAAATTGTTATACAACTGACATACACACATAAACTTCGCTTTCTATTTAATGCACGTAGAAAAAATCCTCCCGTTCGCAACACTAAGTCTGCATCTCTCTCGCAAATCATATGAAAAATAAGCTTACCTTAAAAAAAAAAAAAACTCTAAATTCAAAATATTTTGTCTCTCTTACACATGTTGCATACCCCCAACCTCGTTGTGTGGAGGTTTTGGTTGTAGTGGGCCGTGGCGTTGAAGTTGTAAAGAACACACGTGGGCTAAAATTTCCTGCTAGCCGGTCCAGCTACATAAGAATGTTGGACTTTAATTAAGTCCAAAGATGACAAAGAAAACAAAGAAGACCGAGAATTATTAGGTTGGTGCAAAAATAATGACGTTTTATCATATAGTAACATATGTTAGAAAACGTCATTATTTTTGCACCAACCTAATATATACAAACAAATATATATATCAACAACAACTTATAAGCGCATGGACAGTTACATTGAGTTTGTCTGGTGAATATTATGTGTGTGCATTGTGGTGAGTGTTCGTACGTACGTGTATTAGTATTGTTCCTCGCGTGTTCCCAGAATTTCGGAAAACTGTATTGGTGAGAGTTCACATATGGGTATTAACTGAAATGAAGAAACAAGGTAAAGAATTACCTCACCTCATCAACGCGAGGTGGTATAAGGCCCAAGGCCCAAGGCCCGAGGGAAAAGAGAGAGCGAGCCAAAAGGTCACCCAGTATTTATAGCAAAGAGAGAGAGAGAAAGAGAGAGACCCCTGGTGAAGAATTAAGGAACTAAAGAGGAGCTAACTCCGACATGGTCGACTGGGTTCATCGGACTCACACTGGCGTTGCCTTGTCTCCCTCACAGTCGGTGATTGCTGGTTGGTTTTAGTTCGCAGATAAAAGCGAACTTCAACAAAAGAATTTTAACTTATCTTGTTTTATTCACCATGTCGAGGTGTACATTTCTAAATAGACAGCGGGCTCGCTCTCTGACGCCGACAGGGGAGCAATTTCCTAGACACGAAAGTACCACGTCTACATTGTATGAAATGTAAGACTTAAATCCCTGAAATCCCTCTATATATTTATCATTCCGACGCTAGCTTTAGCCAATCACAATCTACTTTATTTGTTTCCCTATGTCATACCTCAAAAATCAAAATGAGTAAACATAAGA
>OZ010576.1:37892063-37932063 GCA_963932145.1 Acanthosepion lycidas
TTAAAAATTAATTTGACAACGAGCTAAATGTAAAATTAATATCCCAATACAGATAATGATGGAAATCGATCACTGAGTTCATTGAGTACCAATATGTTGTTGAGTATCTCCTCCCAGAATTAAAAACGCTAGGGTCATATTGAAAATTTACAAGGTCACTCAAAAACTGTTAAGATATGAGCCAGTCAGGTTCTCTTTAGAGAAACAAAGAGTACGTTCTCTCAAACCATAAGACAATCCTTTCCATGTGAATCTATCACTTTCTTAAATAACGGTACATTGAAAATTCAAATATATAATCATTGGTTTTTATATATACACCACTTATTAGGAAAATAGTTATTTTTAATAGCCTGACTATATAGAAGAAAATAAAATATTTCATATACCTGCAAAACGAAACTACTCTATTTTAATCGTCTTAGAGAAGATTGTTTAACTTTCATCATCCCAGCTAATGCTAACTTCTAAGAGAGTGACACATTGCAGACTCTCAGGCTAACGTTATCCACAGATTTGAAGTGGAAATCTTATATTGGATCAATTGCTAGGGAATGTGGTTCACTGTGTGGTGCTAGACAGTTTTTTTTCCAGCTAGAATCTAACATATTTATGAGTAGATTAATCAGCTACGCATTGAATATTTCTGCCATATTTTGTCTGGGGATTCTCCTATGTATTTAGATAATTTTGATAAAATCCAAAGTTGAACCTTCATTGTTATAATTCCTGACATGGCATCTCAGCTTCAGTCACTGTTGCACCGGCGTTATCTAAGCTTCCTTGTGTGTTTTCTAAACGTATATGCATGATATTTTATTCTGATGAACTTTTCTCTTTAATAAATTGACTTTAAGGATTTAAGCGCAGAACTAAATTGGCAGCTAGGTTTCATCCTTTTTTTTGTTGAATTTGCTAGTTGCAACTGTATGTCCAATGCTGCAAGTATTTTTCTCTTGTGTATCTCACTTCTGCTATCTTGTTTTCAGACATCATTCGTCTTCAAACATTTAAATGCAATACCAGTCGTTTTCTGTCTTCTTAATTCCTTTTCTTTTGTTGTTACCTCTTTGTAATGTTTTTACCTCTTCCTCATATTGTTTTACAGCCGGCAACTACTTGTGCCCAAGTGGTTTTGTCTTCAGGGCAAGACGATAAACTACATCCGTGTGCTGGGTAAGATGATGAACTACGTCCAACAGCAAGACCTCTGATCAGGAGGTTTTGAGGAGCATGAAACCACCTCTTAATTGCTGGTGTCCCCAGATCAACCCCGACCCGAAGTGGTAGCGCCTGTTAGGGTCCCAACTATGGGAAAATAGTTAACACCCAAACTGGGGTCAAAGCAGTTTGAAAGTGTAAAAATAAATTTTAATACCAGCCATAATTTTTTTGAGGAAATATTATTAGCAGGACTACATTATTACCAGCAATTATATTTTTTTGACGAATATATATATTACCAGCAATGCATTTTTGAGGAGGATATATTAACAGCAATACATTTTTGAAAAAAAAAAAAAAACTATTACCAGCTATATATCTTTGTAAATTATTATTGCCAGTAATACATTTTTGAAGAAAAAAATTACCAACAATACATTTTTGAAGAAAAAAAATTACCAGAAGTATATTTTTGAAAAAGTATTACAAGCAATACATTTTTAAATAAAGAAATATACCAGTAATACATTTTTGTAAATAATTATTGTCAGCATTATATTATTACCAGCAATACCTTTTTCAGGATAAAATGTACCGGTAATACATTTTTGAAGAAAAAAAATATTACCAGCAATGCATTACTGGAAATAATTATTACTAGCAATAATTATTACCAGCAATAATTTTTTGAAAAAAATTACCTGCAATATATCTTTGAAAAAAATATTACCGGCAATATATTTTTTGTAAATAATTATTACCAGCAATACATTTTAGAAGCAAAAAATACCAGCAATACATTTTTGAAGAAAATAAAATTACCAGCAGTACATTATTAACAGAAATACATTTTTGAAGAAAAAAAATACTAGCAATATATTTTTGAAGAAAAAATATTATCAGCAATACATTTTTGTAAATAATTTTATCAAGAATAAATTATTACCAGCAATACATTTCTGAAGAAAAAATATCAGCAATACATTTTTGAAAAAAAAAAATGTTGCCAGCAATTTAAAAAAAAATATTACCAGCAACAAAAATCTTGTCGGCATTGAATAACATGTTGATACTGATATGCCGTAAAACAAAAGAGACCGAGCCTAGTCGCTTTGGTGTGAAATTATTAAAAATATCGTACCTATTTTTTAAAACACCACCACATTTACCAACAGAGTTTCGGTGTTTTATATTTGTTTATAAATTATACTGTTATATTTGCCTTTTGGGTCATAATTTGCATCATTATCCTATCAATTGCGAGCGATATGAATGCCCCAAAACCTAAGCCTATGTTTACAGAAAAGCATTTGATAAAGAACACGAAAAACTATTTGAACTGATAAGCAAGCACGACATTTGCGAGAATGACATTATAATAATCTGCAACATTCATTGGTAACAAACCGCCTGCACGTGGATAGGACTCGAGTTAAGCAAGTAAACAAAGGGAGAAAAGGATTAAGACAAGGTTGGCTTTTCTCAGCGGAATTATTTCATCTATATCCAACGAGATGTTTCCAAGTGAACTAGAAGATGGGCTAGGATTTATTGTCGGCAGACATAATCCTAACACCAAAAGATACACGGGTGACACTTTACTGATTGTGGTTTCAGAAGGAAAACGGCAAAATTTCTGAGGTAGGGTAGCGAAGAGAGCGAGAAGAAGAAACTAAACATTAAATATAAGAAAACAGTATATATGATAGCAAACAATTGAGGCAGCCAAAGATGTGAACTTTGAATTGATTGCATTTGAATCAAGCAGTTACAAAAATCCACCTTAGTAATGTATCTTTTTTATGCATACATATTAGGTTGACTCATAAAATTGTCGTTTTAGCTTATCATGTTTTTGTTTTTTGTTTTTTGTTTTTTTGTTTTGTTTTTTTTAAATTAATTGATTCGTTTTCAGGTTGTAAGAATACGTTTTTAGATTGTAAGAATAGTTTGGAGATAATAATGATTTAGTGATACACATATTACTAATTAACACATAGCTAGGGGAGAAGATGTTGTTTTATACATTTCCTAAGGCTATTTCGCGTAAGTGAATATAACGAACCCAATTGGAAGTGAAAATCAACTCTCCACTGCACAATTTCTAGAAATTATCTGGTATACCACCGGCCTATCCAAGCTTCAAGCACATGATATTACCAAGAGGACACTCATCTTGGTATTGACCAGGCTTTTCTCAGCGGAATTATTTAATCTATATCCAACGAGACAGCTACAAGAGATCTATTAGGTTGGTGCAAAAATAATGACGTAATGATGTCGTTTTTTGACGTATATTTAACGTCAAAAAACGACATTATCACGTCATTATTTTTGCATCAACATAATAGAAGACGGGCCAGGATTTATTGTCGGCTGAGATAATCGTAACACCAAAAGATACACGGGTGACACTTTACGGATTGTGGATTCAGAAGGAAAACGGTAACATCTCTGAGATAGGGAAGCGAAGAAAGCGAGAAGAAGGAAATAAACATTAAATATAAGAAAACAATATGTATGATCGTAAGCAAGTGAGACAGCCAAAGACATAAACTTTGAATTGAATGCATTTGAATCAAGCAGTTACAAAAATCCAGCTCTGTGGATGGTGTAGTCATGTACTCACAAAAACAGACATATACTTAATTTGTGCACGTTTGCCTGAGAATGAGGTGTTTGTTCCATTTTTGTATAATCCAAAGAAATTATGAACATAAATTGTCCAATATCTTCCGAGCTCTCCCGGTTTTTATAAATCATATTAACCATTATATTTACCCGATAATAGTCCCAAGAAATTCCATCTTCGAAAACAAAGCAACGGTAATATAAGAGATATCCTTATCGCTAACACAAAAACACTATCCAAAGTTCGATATGTGAAAAACAATTTAAAAAAATAATGAAATTACTAGAATACAATCACTTTTCATAACAACAATGCTACAGGAATTAAAAGTTAATTCAGTTTTAGGAATAAACGTACTAAATATGACTGACAGTCTATGATAAAAAAATAGATACGACGACTTAGAATGACGCGTAAAGAGGCGATATTAAGAAAAAGAGGGACGTGAAGAAAGCATATTTGACAATTGCGAAGTAAGATACAATGAATATCGATACGCAACAAAAACTATTAACATAAAAATAAATACAAACTCCCATAATGGCAGTCGATCGAGTTTAGAAAGAATTAGAAAACCTATGTTCAAAATTTCCCAGGAAGCCAGGAAAATGGCCCGAAAAAAAGAAAAATTAAATAAAAAAATGTTACTCTATGTGCATATATTGGACTTTAACAAGAGCTTCATGTAATGTTTTTTGTCTTTCTTTCTTTCTTTCTTTCTTTCTTTCTTTCTTTCTTTCTTTCTTTCTTTCTTTATGTGAGTATATATATATATATATATATATATATATATATATATGATAAAATATACTTTTAATGTATGCTATATTTATTTATAGTTAATGTGCACAATGTCAGGGATAGCGCGCATGTAAATATAAAATGTACATTAAAGTTAACACCCAGAACCGACAGTCGGTTTCATACTAAACAACATCGTCAGGCTATGTGCACATGGCCTGACCATTGTATTTAGTATGAAACAGACAGTCGCCTCTGGGTGTTAACTTCAATATACATTTTATATTTACATACGCGCTATGCTCACTTTATATATATATATATATATATATATATATATATATATATATGTGTGTGTGTGTGTGTGTGTGTGTGTGTGTATGTATGTGTGTGTGGAGAGAGAGATGGTTGTTGCGCTAATACAAAGTCAAAAGTCATCGTGAACGAGGCTTTGAATGTACTGGTTTTGTTCAAAGTTTTGATCACACCAGGATATTAGCTATATTCCTAAAAAAAAATTGTAGCTTTTCTACTCAACAAATTTTCCTTATAAACCGCAGATGGGCTGTGTAATTGTCGGACAAACGCCAATGTCCCCAATCAGACGACTACAAGAGTGTTTGCAAACAAAGAGTTGGTCATTATTATGTAGGAAGACATTATGTGAGTGCGAGAAAAAGAGAGATAGAGTGTGAAAAGAAGATACACAATAATTTTCAAATTAGTGTGTTGGCCAAAAATTAAAAACAAAATTACATTATTTACTATCTGGAGAAAAATAACAGAGGACAATTTTTTTTTTTTTTTTTAAATTTTCCACATTTATTTTATTGCATAGAATTTAACCTTTTCGTTCCATTATTTTATGACATCTTTCAGGCGTCTCCATAATTCAAGAAGGTATTATCTTTTCGTGAAAAAATAGCTTTTTTTAATGTAATTCTTTTTCTTTTAGGGATGTGTATATATAATTTGCCACGCTCAATTATTCCCTGTAATTTTCTTTTGAGTTGTATTTTTATTCCTTTGTTAAAATTTAAGATTACGATATTGTGTAAATGTTTCAAACTTTCTTTCAAATTGAATTAAACATTCCAGAAACTATTTCTCGCCAGTATTCCAAATTATACAATTACAGAGACGCATTTACAATACAATAAAAAGGGCCATTTTGAATGACGATAGAGAAACAAGTGTAACCGTATTTAAGGATAGGCACGTATAAAGAGTTTATGCTGGAAAGTCAAGAAAAGAAAACAGGCGATTATATGTAGGAGAATCTGCTCAATGGTACCATTAAAAATCCACGTTTTTAAAGAGGAAACCATCTCTCATGTTTTTTTTATTTGTCTGCGTATGCTCAGTAATATAAAAAGAACAAGATACTCTCCAGTCGGTTTAGTAAGTATTATCTTTCTTAGAAAAAAAATAAAACGTTTTAACTCAGAATGTGTTGAGTTAAAGCGTACATCTTGCACATATTTTTATTTTATTTATTAATTTTTATTTATGAAATTATAAATTGTTTAATTCTTTCAGTTATAAATCGTTTTGATGAAACTTATTTTTGATTGCATTGATATATTTTCTGTAGGTATCCAGAGCCACTTTATACTGAACAACCATTTTAAGCACACCAATATCGATTCTGTGAAATAAAGATCCCAAATTTTACAATATTTTCTTCTTTTTGCTTGATGAAATTTATAGAAAATATGTTGAATGCGATTTTACCAAATAATTTCAGGATTATTTTTGTACATTTTTGTGTTCATTTTGATTACAGTAAATAATTGAAAGGTTTGTTCATTTAATGGGTACACTACGCAGAGCATGCAGGCCTGTTTACACGTAATATTTTACTGAATAACAATACGACTTCCTGTATCAGAGCGGTAGACGTATATGTTCACAGCATGAGATGAAAGATCACTGAAATTTTATTCAGTTCTCAAAGATTATTGCCGAAAGTAGATCAGAAAACCTGAATTAATGTCCGTTTTCTTTTATCCGGAACTCCATGATCTTGTGAGGACCATGATCAGACAATTTTTTTTAATCAACCGTCGTTAGCTTGTTGAGCGATTACATGGATAGTGCAATACGTTTTTTTACATTCCACACCAGCAGAATGATCCATTGATACGATCTATCTAATTTGTTATATATCTATATATTAGGTTGGTGCAAAAATAATGTCGTTTTCTCACATATGTTACTATGTGAGAAAACGACATTATTTTTGCACCAAACTAATAGTTACATAGTTACCTATTCACGATGCAGCCCAAGAGATCATTCGTTCCAGATGAAAAATGCCTCTGTATGAATCTTTATCCATACTTGATAAGTGGAATTACTGAGGATATGGAATGTCACTATGTGGAATGTGTTGGCAATATGTTTGCAAAGTGTTGTTGTTTCTGTCCTCCAGCATTTTCCGTCATCCGGAACGGACCTAGTCCCAATGTATTTACTGCTAAACTAGCAGTAGAGCCCGGCGTTGCACGGGGATGTAACAGTAAGAGATAGATCAAGTATCGACCATCATAAAGACTGAAAAATAAAATTGACAAAGATTATTGTTTAAGGTTGACGGACACGCAAGTCTTAATTATTATTATTATTTTTTTTTTTTTTTACGAATTGGTAAAACCCAAACTCAAACAAAAACATTGTTTTCAATCGTTATGAGTCTACCGATTGAATAGAATTTTATTATAAACAATTGTCTTGTAAATGGAATTTTTAAAGCATTCTTTATGAATCTTTATCCATAAAGAAAATGTGTGCAAGACAATAAGAAACACTACCTGCCAAAAAAAAGTGAAGTTTTGTTGAAAACGGTTGAAAAATGTAGGAAATCCGATCCCATATATAAAAGAACACACACACACACACACAACCTGGGTTTTTATAATGAGTATAACAAGATATGAGTTGTCCCCCTTTCATTCTCGCGATGCCTCTTAATAGTGTTTTCAAATTAATTTCGTGCAAAAACAATTGTGTTTTTCCAATTTTCGGCGCTGTTAGAACCACCGCGAGGTAATTTTACGTAGTTCTGTTGAAATCGGTGGAAAAATGTAGAAAATCCGATCCAATATATAAACGTATACACACTCACACACACACACACAATCTGCGTTTTATAATAGGTAAGATGCATTTACAGGTTTTTTTTTTAATATATATTATTTACCACTAATGAATAAATATACGTTTCATGTAATTAACTGTACACAGACGCCTAATAAAAAAATATGCATAAAAAATAGAAAAAAAATGATTTAATAGAAATAAATCGCATTTATCCATTTTAATGGGTGAAAAACTATTCGGAAAATGCAAATTTTAAAACTTTTAAATTGCTTCACAATATTAGATTATTCAAGTGGAATATTCTAGA
The DNA here is from genome assembly GCA_963932145.1 of Acanthosepion lycidas. Taxonomy (NCBI): domain Eukaryota; kingdom Metazoa; phylum Mollusca; class Cephalopoda; order Sepiida; family Sepiidae; genus Acanthosepion; species Acanthosepion lycidas. The sequence goes on from OZ010576.1 coordinate 37,900,010, forward strand.
ATTTTCCAATAATGATATCAGTCGTTATTTTTAGCCTAAAATATACAGACAAAAAATTCTTTAATTGATATTCGTACAGGAAGGTTATCATCATGACAAGAGGTAAAGAATTGACAAATTCGCAAAAGAGCTGACTGATAAACTCTAGAAAGGGAAAAGTTACAGGAAAATCTCAGGCAACCAGCATATTCCATTTACTAATATAAGTTCCTTCATCGCAAAATATTAAAAGACTCAAAACTTGAAAACCAAAGACGAACAGGTGTTTCATGTAAGAACTTTTCAAAATCTTCGAGTAAATCCAATGGTTACTTGTCAAGAGTTGCAGAGTGACTTGCTTCCATCTGTAATTCGTCACTAAACGGAGAATAAGAAATGAAATTCATAGGAACAATTTAAAGTGCCGCTCCTCTCAGAAATCCTCCACTGCTATTAAAACGACGCAGAGACGCCAGGTTGTTGGTGAACATAAGGATAAGAAAAAATCGTATCGGGAAAGAGTATTATGAACAGACGAAACCAAAATTTGGACGTCATTCTTGAAATCAACTATGGAGGAAAGATGACGATGACTTCAAACAAAAGAACACAGTTCCAACATTGAAATTTGGAGTTGGCAGCATCATGGTAAGTGGATAATTTTCTGCAAAAAGTACTGGTAACATATCAGTAATAGAGGTTGGAATAAATGCCTGAGCATATCAAAATATTTTTATATTTGCGCTATATGTACTATCTAATTTAACAGTTACTGTTGATAAAACTAATGTCTGTTTTACTAGTATACACCAATATACAAACCCCAAGTGCTGGGGAGCACCTGCGTTGGTCTTATGGCTTCGGCTGATTGACCATTAACAAAGATTCATGGACCTACCTGTTTACCTGCTAGGAAGGACTTGCTAACTGAGAACAATCTTCCAATGATTTCATAGCTGAAAAGATTGTGTAGCACCTCTCGATTCCACACCTTTTCACATACTGTTATTTCGAACAGTTCTATATTTGGAGGCAGTCTCTCAGATTTTAAAAAGTATGGACCTGGCGAAGATATGCATAGTTCGTTTGCTCGAAGGTAGTTTAACTATAGATCAGATAAAGTTGTTGTATACAGCTGAGAATTTAGGTATATAAGAATGGATTACTCGAGGAAAATTACGACGGGCGTTCTCATAACAATAAGAAACACTAACAGTTGAAGAAGTGAGGAAATAAAAAGAAAAAAAAACAGATAGAAAAGGGAAAAATTATTTATTCTTTGACATAGATGGCGCATTTTAACAAAGGCAGAGTCGCTTTTGAAAGAGTAAATTGTCGTTCAATAGTGGTCTCGTAATAGTTGCTTTATATATATATATATATATATATATATATATATATATATATATATATATATATATATAAATATACGCAGTGATAGCATAGACCAATAAAGTTCTTGCATAAAGATCTAGCTACATCAGACAGTTATGCGCTATGCGTGATACACATTTAGGCGATCATGTATCTTTCGATATATGACTGACGAGGTAGATTTTTTCCCGCAATAGCTTGACATTTCTTTCTGCGGTACACCAGTTGCCATCCAAGGCTATAGATCCCGGTCTGTCCTGCTATTTACCCATAGATGGGTGGGGAGAAAACGAAGGTTCATATCTTTCCCAATGCTATCAGGTCGTTAGTGAATGTAATGGATGCGACTGGAATTCGAACTCTGCTCTCCGATTCCTCAATTCGAGCCGCTATCTATTACTGACCGTGCCTCTTCTATAGCTACATACAGATCTAAAAACGATCACTGTTATGAAGAATTTATAATTACAAAATTTTATAAACCGAATTTACATTCCGTTTCGGGCTATCGACAAATGTGTCAGCAGATCTTTTTTATTACTAGTTTTTACTCAGTACAAGGAGCACAAGATAGAAGATAGAGATTTACTGCCAGAATGATAAGAGTTTTGTTCGATCGGTTGATGCTACTATAAGTATTTCCATTTATCTCTCCCATCTTTAAGTCTATTTACTTATATACCAGTTGGATCAATACATCTGTAGTCCGGAACATTTTTTTTTTTGCCAATTGATTTTATGAAGATATAGAAGAAACGTTAGATTAAGTGCCTTGACAAAATCGAGATTATGTTAGAAATATTTATGATATAAAATAAATGATTTATCAATGCTCGGCTACTCACCTATTTTTGTACCACAGTTCCAAACACAAACACAAATATTCACGCGCGCACACACACAAACACGCATGCACACATATGTATGTGTGTATGTATACTCACACACACACACACATATATATATATATATATATATATATATACTTACATATATATATATATATATATATATATATATATATATGTGTGTGTGTGTGTGTGTGTGTGTGTGTGTGTGTGTCTCATCTTGCGCATATGAATTTATTGGTTTTGCTATTTTCAAGAGCTGTTTGATATCTACGCCTTCTGATATATGTCGATAGTGGTAATACGAAGTTTGAAGATCAATTCTTTGATGAATGATTCAAAGTAAAATGCCAGTCACTATCGATGACTGGTTTATTAACAGTCGAACATTGCAAATGCCCTTGGTAGAGCCACCTGCCGATGCCAGTGATAAAAGGAATTCTACAATTGATTTCGAGAGGAGGCAGCGTTCGTAGAAGACAAAACTGAGGAGCACTGGCCCGGAGCAAGGGTTTTTACACACCAAGTAGAGACGGGCCATTTCCAATCGCTCTGGTTATTCGTAAATAAATCTGGTTCTCTTGTACTTTTGCAACGGCAATCAATTTCAAAACCCGCTGTTGTCGGCAAAAATCGAAGTTTTTCAAAGGAGAGTGCCTGACAGAACTAAGATGAGTTTCTTCTGCCAGTGGCGCATATTGGATGTACAGAGTGAATTTCTGGAAATATACAGAAACGATAAGTAGAGACTAAAATCTCGAATTTTGTATATACTTGATACACCATAAATACAGTGTGAAGTCTATATGTTTAAACTGTCCGTCTGCTTCAAATTTTATTCAGCGAGTAAATAACGTTTACAAATTCTACCATTATTTTTACGTCAATGCTTTTATTTTAGTTTTTTAACAATTTTTTGATACTACACGAGATAATATATTGTGGTGTATGACTTTTAAATTAAATAGCGTTCAGATTAATTTCGTGTCCTAAACATTCATGAAATATATATATATATATATATATATATATATATATATATATATATATATATATATATATATACACTCCTACGAAAAAAAATAGTAGTGGAAGCTATCTTACGTATGTACACTATTTATATTTTCGGCTATTATCCAAATCTTTGTCGTTGTTATCACAAAGTTTCGACCGTTGTCCTCTCCGGGTTTCCTCATGAGTATATCAGTCTGTGTTACTTACAGGGAAATCTGAACTGATCATTTATTTAATTTACGGAGGTAGACAGTCCTCGTTCCACTAGGGATATCGTCTAGTTGTTATTTGATGTAGTACTCTTCAGTTATATAACTTAACAATATTAAACTTAATGTTGCACACTAAGAAAATGATTGAAATAAAAAGCCGATCAATACAAGAAAGTACTATATTTCGAGATGCTGAGAAGTTTCATATTCGGAAAAAATCACATAGTTTTGATTAAAAAAAAATCACAGTAAACACTAATGCTAAATGTTCGATCAATAACTGGTAAATATTTACTGTAGGGAAACGGTTTTATCATTAGCATTTTCAATTTAATTTTAGTTCAGCTGAAGGCTACGTTACAGAGTTTGGGACTCTGAATTGAAATTCAATTATAATTAAAATAACAGTCATAATTTGTTCCACTGTAGGATTATCAAAGTCTTCTACTAATGGAATCCATGTGCAGTCACAAATATTGTACAGGAAGTGAAGTTCAAAATAATGGAGTCACTGTCAACAGTAAATGGCAAAGCAAAATAAATTCTTGTCTGTTATTACAATGATTTGAAATCTATTTCTCAGATATCATTGAATAAGCTCTGAATATTAAATAAGATACAGTTATCTTTTAAAACATAATTTAATGTTTAGCTATAAATTGTAGTTATCTTAAGCTTTAGCACACTGCATTATTAATATTACTTCGCATTAACTGCATTCTTTTTCAAGGTCTCTCAATTGCATTATCCTTATTGTTAATTCCACTCATTTGTTATTGGTGCCATCGAAGAATATGAAATCATTGCTATGAAATTGAAACAAATTTTTGTTCATGGATCAGAGTCAACTTTAGTGGCAACATAAACATTTTACAGAAAATGATGTCACATAAATAGTGATCAATGTTTAAAGATTGTTTACAAAACAGTTAGTTATCAAAACAGTCATGATTAAGCGTGATAATGCCTATATATATATATATATATATATATATATATATATATATATATATATATATATATATATATATATAAATGTCTTTTCCTTTAATCTCCTGGGGAAGATATTCTGATGCTGTATTATAATATGACAATGTTCGTTAATGTTTTTTCTTTCTTTTAACCAGTTAATTTAGTTCTACAATAATATTCACATTGTACTAGGCCCAAGATCCACTCGTGGTTGAGGGTTACCTTGTAAGAAGCAGAGTTTATGAGGATATCTGGGGAAGATAACGGTTAAACTGCATTAAAACAAGGTAACATTGTAGAAATCCACAAAGCAGCTTTTAGGAGGAAGAAGCTGCTCCAATGGAACTTACATAACACCAGTGAAATACAAAGGGAATGAAGTTGTTTTGATAAAATATACGTTATATGACAGGTCCTGGAAATGAAGGTTAGAACGGATGAAACTAAGGTATCTATCTATCTATCTATCTATCTATATATATATATATATATATATATATATATATATATATATATATATATATAACGATAGAGAAGCGAGAAGATTGCGATATTTCGGCTAAGGGGAAGGGTTGTAAAGTAGAAAAGTAGAAAATAATTAATCACCTGCATGGATGTGGAGAAGCTTTATCAAGCCAGGAAAATGAAGACTGGCTAGTTCCTGTTAATATATGACAGCAGTATACCATGAATTTTATGATGATAGAAGCTCGAAGGTAGCAAATTGCCTGAAACAAAAAGAAGATTGCGCGCGCAAAAAATAAATAAATAAATAAATAAAAATAAACAAATATAGAAAAACCGTCTTCAAGAATAATCTAGTTTCTGAGTTGGAGAAGGCACAAGAATTCAGTTAAACATCCCATTCAAGATACAGAGAAATTCACCAACATGCAACAAACTATATTTTCGTAGAACATCTGTTGGGTTCATAAGGACCCTAATTAATATTTTGGGTATATATATTCCGTTTTATACATGGATATCGGTTATATTCAGAGCCATCATAGGCACTGTTTTCATCATTTTACCCCAACAGAAATAATATATATATATATATATATATATATATATATATATATATATATATATATATATATATATATATATATATATATATATATATTTAAGTTATAGGATATATAATTAGGTAAAAGTGCTCAATATCAGAGAGAGACAGACAGACAGAAAGATATAGTGCGTATGTATTAACTTAAGGTCATTGCCAAACAGTGACAGTCTGATGCTTAAACGCTATCATCAAGCTATGTGTGTTGCATTTTGGCCCGACTATTTATGTTGGCCAACGGTACATTATCGATAATAAGTTACATTGTATTACACAACTGTTACTGTGTTGGCGATAACGGTTATATTTCAAATTACTTTGGAGGCTACTGAGTAGAAATAATTGTAGATCCGAATGAGCTATGTCGTAATATTGTAAACTTTTAGTTGTTATTTATTATTGATTTTTTATTTGTAATATGGAAGATTCCTATATTTTTTATCAATGCGTTCTCGTTGTCGAACAATCGTAATTTTTGGGAGTGTTTAATGATTTATATTTCACTTGTACTTATTTTTATTTGTTCTTGTTCTAAGTGAATGGCATTTCCTAGCATGGGATAGGCATTCCGATGGGAGGCCTTCATGGCGCATAAACCTGAGAGCTTATATTTACTACAAAACTAAGTAAAATGATCGATAGAAAATTATGTAAACCTCTAGATGCATGATAGCCTCTTAATCCTTTTTCGAAAATATGGTATCCGACATATTTATAAATACAAACATAAAAGAAATTAGATTTCCTAGATGACACACTCTGTCTAAGAAAATGTTCATATCAACTATGTAGAAAATCCAATGACAAATTTGTTTACATACGCACAACTTCCAACCACCCACCAACAATAATCATGCAGATCTCAAAAGCTATTAACTGTAGGTTATCTGAAAATTCATCAACCAAAACTATTTTTAACGAAGCCAAAATTTATTATGAAACATCCTAAAAGATAGTGAATTTTCGTCAACACACACACACATATCCGCAATTGAAAAATCCTACACGAATAGAAACATGAAGTTGTTTAACCATCGTACAACATAAACGTAAAAACCTAAAAAACAAACATACGAAAAATATTCATTACACTCATGAAAAAAAAACATATATATATATATATATATATATATATATATATATATATGGGTGCATGGTGAGTCGAGTTCAAATTTCACTCGATTCCATGCTAATACCCTTGGGAAAGATACACATCTTCTTCTCCCTCCAGCAATTGGTTATTTCTAGGATAGACTGGTTCCTATAACTATGGATGGTAATGTGTATATTAATGTGCGTGAGTATGTGTGAGTGTGTGTGCGCGCGTCTGTGTTTGTATTAGTTTTGTGTATGCGTGCGTGTGCATTTGTGTGCACGCGTGTTTGTGTGAAAATATATATATATATATATATATATATATATATATATATATATATATATATTTATTAATCAGTGTTTTTCTTTACCATATTTACAATTACTAGAAAATGTTTTTTTCAAAATTGTTTCACCACAAGATAATTCCTGGTTTGATTTAGATAGATAAATGGTTCTCTATTAATATAGCCATGAAACATTTTGTTAACGAATATAAAAAATGTCGCTTCTACAATAGATTTTACCTTTGTATCCGAGACTAAGAATATTGTTCCCTTCCTAGATATCATGCTACATAGAACTAATAACGATCTTCAGTTCGATTATTACAGTAAAGCTACCAACAATTATTGTCTTATTATATTTTTATATTCTCCACTGCCACCAATTCTAGTGAGCTAAGAATCTGCAGCGCCAATATTTACCTGATGAGGAAATACAGAAAAAACTTTAAATCCTACAATATCGTTATCGTTTTATTCACAACGTTAAAAGAATGTCATAAATGATACGCAACTAGAAAAAATACATTAACTTTATTAACAACAGTAATAATGAAAATAAACGATACAGGAGACATATAATACGACATACTAACTCCTTACACAATCTACTATCCAAAACAAAATCTGTCAACTCTTACCAATATGAAAATAATTACAACCATATCCCAAACTATTATGGATAAGATCAGAACGTAAAATACCAATAAAAAATAATAATTCTGAAGCTGGTATATATAAAATAAAATGTCACAACTCTTATTTACAGTGTATTGGGGATAACTGCTTAAATTAAACACACAAAAAAAGATCTTACTTTTAAACACAAAAGAGACCTTTTACGAAAACATTTATGAAATATATTTGTCTTACATAACAATCTGTTCAAACACAAGTTTGATCTAAATAATGCCACACCCATTAAACTAAATGGAGTAGACGGAATATACGCAAATATGACTCCATGGAAAATTTTACCAAAATATAAATATCCACCCGGACTTTTTTCAGTTATCTACTTTCCTAAATGAAATATTCCTTTTCCTATCCAAAATACATGAGAATAACCAATTCCAAAATTAACAGAAATCGGTTAAATTCAAAACCGTTTATTATTTAAAATATAGAATACATTAAATTAATCTAAAACTAAAATAATATCTTACTAATTGCATTAAGGAAATGATTGCGCAACAACAATGCCAACATTTGATAAATTTCGTTTATTTCATATTGAACTGCCTCATTTTGAATGGCCGATAATTCCCATTAATTTTTAATTAACCTGAATATATTCATGAGCGTTCTTATTTTTAAAAATTCTGTAAACTTAAACAAATTTTACTCCTGGGTCTACATATTTATTGCAAAATAAAAACCCAACACTTGTCCTGATGAAGTCAATCGGATGACGATTCGTGTCGATTACAGAAGTCTTTTTCGTTTGTTTTGAATGAATATATATATATATATATATATATATATATATATATATATATGTATATGAAGAAATGTAGTCTTGTGGTGTGCTATATTTATGGAATAAATTGCTAAATATCAGAGATAGAGCGTGTGTAAATATAAAATAATAACACGTGGCCTTACGATTGCATATAGAAACAGACTGTCGCCTCTAAGTGTTGACTTTCTATGTTCACTTATATATATATATATATATATATATATATATATATATATATATATATATATATATATATATATATATATATATATATGCATTTGTGTGGAATGTTTTTTCTTTATGCCCAGTTGAAAGACTAAAAACAGGCCTTTGTTTAAGATATTGTGAATTTGAATTTCTTTGGTTTTAACCTTTCGTTTTTGGTTTCCTGGTAGTCCCTGGACATACATTATCCCATGTTGTGAAATTCAAAGCCAACTCCCACCATGCAGCGTTCAATAAATCCTTATTTTGTTCGTATCTCATTTGTAAGTTGACTGTCCACTCGAACAACAGCTTCCCAAGAAATGCTGATTTATGGATCAGTCTCCCTTGATGATTCTTTCCCGTTCACTACACTTTTAACATTTTAACAGGAGTGTTAATCGTTTTCTTCCCTGCACATCCTCATACACTGAACTTGTTACTGCCTCAAACTCATACGGTAACCTCCTACAGTGAACGAAACTTGGCCCTTGAATTTGGTGAACCTTTTGAAATCTTTCAGGAAGTGTAGGTTTTGTGTTTGTTGATCGATGCACGGATGCAATGCCAAATACATAAATTTCCCTTCTGTTTATTCTTTAAATTTATATATATATATATATATATATATATATATATATATATATATATATATATATATATATATATATATATATATATATATATATATATATATATATATATATATATATATATATATATATATATATATCGTGAGAGACAGACAGTCAGAGAGACAAAGACAGAGTGAGAGACACACACACACAGACAAAAAGAGAGAGATAGTCACGGACGAGTAGTTGATAGCAGCTTGGATTTTGGAATCAGAGAACCGTGTTCGAAATCCAGTCGAATCCACTACATTCACTTACGTATTACGAATTGGAGTCGAATCCATTACATTCACTTACGTATTACGTGATTATACCCTTGGGAAAGGTACTCTTCTTCTTTCCAGCTTTGGGTAAATAGCACGACAGACTAGGATCTATAACCTTGGACGGCAACTTGTCTAGAAGAAGGACTGTATTCAAAACCAGCTGAGGGTCGTTTGGAGAACTTCAGCCTTTCAAAAAGTGTTTATATATATATATATATATAATAGAAAAAACTGTTATTATCCGTCGCGTTTCATCCACTGAAGGACTTTATCAAGACAGGACTTGATAGATTTTATTTTGTTAATGTCATTGGTTTATCAGAGCTTTTCAATTTCATAAAGGAATGGCCGCGTTGCTCAAGAATATAAACATGTGCAAATTGTCTCTTGCTTTTCTATTTATTTTCTTCCGACATGGATAGTCAGAATATAATTTGCACACACACGGATATATATATATATATATATATATATATATATATATGTAATGAAAAACAAATCACTTTAATGTACCATTACGATAATTTATTTCACCTAAATCCTTTTTTAAGGATTCAGGATCATCAGGTAAATCTTCCAACAACGAAATGAGAAAAAAAATGGGATTAGAAATTGGTGGGTAGTGTAATTTTTGTAATTTAATAGAGGGGGTTCTATATTAAAATAGATGTTATATATATATATATATATATATATATATATATTTTTTTTTTTTTTTTTTTTTTTTTTTTTGGAAATACAATTAGTCGGGTGAATAAACTATTAAGATTTTAAATATTTCTTTATGTCCTAGATAAATATGTTTATTACAATAATAGTTATATTTAGTCCTGAAACTACTTACTTAAAAAATTAAATATTTAAGTTAATAACAAAATTTTTTTCAGACATCGAATTTTCTATCAAACATTGTAAACTATTGAAAAAAATTTTGTTATTAACTTAAATATTTAATTTTTTAAGTAAGTAGTTTCAGGACTAAATATAACTATTATTGTAATAAACATATTTATCTAGGACATAAAGAAATATTTAAAATCTTAATAGTTTATTCACCATCTAAAGAGGCCAAGTTTCTGTCATATCTCTTCCAAAAAAAAAAAAAAAAAAAAAAAAAAAAATATATATATATATTTATATTGTCTGGTTAACTACCACTCTCAACCCCCTCTATTAAATTACAAAAATTACACTACCCACCAATTTCTAATCCCATTTTTTTTCTCATTTCGTTGTTGGAAGATTTACCTGATGATCCTGAATCCTTAAAAAAGGATTTAGGTGAAATAAATTATCGTAATGGTACATTAAAGTGATTTGTTTTTCATTACATATTAGCTCTGTCTTAACATTGAGCTCTCAGGATTTCATCCTCTTTGGATTTACCAATTCGGTTTACCAAGTTCCTTATAACTTAAAAATTTATATATATATATATATATATATATATATATATATATATATATATATATAGTTGTAAGGAAATTTGAAAAGGAACTGTTGCTAGGTAAGTTATAATATTCTGCTGTATTACAGAAATCCGTTTCCAGGCATATAAATTGTTTCAAATAAGACAAAATATGACTATTTCTATCTAAAATAATAATGCGTAAATGCACATTGATGCTTAATAGAATATTTTAGCAGATGGACACGAAGAATGCATTTCACATTAATGGATCGCGTCAAATAATGTCATAGAACCAAACATGAAAAAGTGAAACATTGGAAATCTTAGATTTCATTGAAACAATAATGACAGAAGAATTCTTAAAACAAGAAATAATCTATGGCACCTACAGAATTTGTTAACAATCTGTAATCACTTTAGTCACTGTACAATAATATATGTTGTGAGAGAACTGTGAAATAATACAATGGTAACAAAATACATTTTCATTCATCTTAGAAGAATTGAATATATAAATCTCATTTAAGCTGTTAATGCATGTGTTCTAGTGTACATTTTCTATTGTCGTTTTTTTTCAGTCTCTCTTTTTCTATGTAAATATCCATCAACATCCGTTCACTCACTATCTCCGAAAATGTCTATTTAAATATCTCTTTACATCTCTCCCTGAATCTCTCCGACATTTCTCTCTCCTGCATTTCTTTCTCCCCCTATCTCTCCCGATTTCTCTCTCTCCATCTTTCCCGCCTCTCTCTCTCTCTCTCTCTCTCTCTCTCTATATATATATATATATATATATATATATATATATATATATATGGGTGTGTGTGTGTGTGTGTGTGTGTATACAGCATGCTTTGGATAAATTGTCGCCTAAATTACCCAAAATTAAAATACCACTTAAATTCATTTTAACAGATATAATTACCAAAATTACACAGAAATATCTTAAAATACTAAAGGATACATTTATTTAATAAAATCACCATTGGCCTCCCGACGTCTTCGGAATCTCCTGCATCTCTTCTGAATGGTTTCCTTGTTTAAGTTGATGAATGCTGCAATAATCCTTGCTTTAAATTCATCTTTGGTGTTACAAGGAATTTTGTTGGTCTCTCGCTCAACTGTGATCCACACATAATAATCAAGCTGGTTGCAGTTTGGGGAGTTAGGTGGCTGAATGTAAAGAATGATGTGGTCCTGAAATAGTCTGACAGACATGATTGGGTTCTCCTGCTTGTGTGGCATAGTGCAATGTCCTGTTGCCAGATATAACGTCTTCCAGTAGCCCTCCTCTTAACCCAAGGCTGCCTTACCCACTCAATTCACTTAATGTAGGCCTCCGTGTTGTGTCTGAGGCCCTCACCAACAAATTTGGGAGTTCTTTTCTCATCAGACCGAACAGAGGGAAGTTTCCGTGCTGCCTTACCTTCGTAATCACCATGTGAGTAATCCTATTCTTTCGGAATCCTCGGCAATGTCCTCACTTTGACACCCCAAAAATCTGAAATGTTCGTCTTGGACTTTCATTTTTTTCGAGCTGATTTCTCCAAGCCATTTATAACATGAAATTCGAAGAGAACACTCATTTCATAGGGGTATACTCCGGCAAACATATTTTATGTTTATTATTTGAGCTCCTTGAATAATCAGTTAAATTTCATTGGATAACAAATGACGCACATCGCCTCAGCCCTCCTCAAGTACTTACTTATTTTCATGCAACGATATTTCTTTCAATTTAAACATCCGTGAGCAAATAAACATAACCGCATATCTATCTATCTATCTATCTATCTATCTATCTATCTATCTATCTATCTATCTATCTATCTATCTATCACTCTATCTATCTATCTATCTATGTGAAAACTCAATGATTTACAAGATCGTTTCTGAGGCCTCTCCCACGCTGAATTCTTTTCTCGTTACATATATACTTTGCTCACGATCTGTAATGTTTACTTGACTCTCATAACGTGAATTGTGCGATAAAAATTCACGCTTCGTTTTAAATAATTCCAGCCCAAGCAAGAAAACATGACCACTAGAACTCGGTTGGATGTGCAGGGAGTAATAGCTATAACGAAGAATTTAGCATGCAGAAGTAAGGAGATGGGAATAAAGGAACGGTGTTTAGCAAGGCAGAAGATCACGTTTGATGTTACATTTACTTTTTTGAAGATCGTAGAGGGCAGGGCTACAAGAAATCGAAAGGTATTTTCACATGTGAGAAGTGCGAGAAATTAAATTGTTATGTTATAACAGACACTTGCATCTTGCTAGTTCAACAGCCAAATGGTGAAAAAAACTTGTCAATCTATTATCTCTTTTAAATTCATGCATTCAAGGGACTAGAGAAAAAAGATCACCAGAACAGTTACCTTGGAAATATTTGTAGAACAGTGGGAAGTCATGTCATGTACTTGAAGTCGAGATGCCTCGTCAGGGTCGATTATATTCCAGTGACTTCTTTGAATTTTGTTAAGAATATCGTGATGTTGCAAGAGCAACAGATCGGATACGGTAGCAATATTCAATGCCCAGGCGAAAGATAGATTTATAAATGTGAAAAATGGATTCTGACGAGAAAAAGCTTCTGTCACGACACAGTGAACCAACTTTTCTAGCTGTAGACATAGCAATTGGTTCGGTATAGTCGCTATACATCATGTCAGTGGAAAACATAAGCCCAAGAAGGCGTACAGTGTTGCTCTCCTGTAGTTTAGCATCAGCCATTTTGATAGCAGGCAGAAAAGATTCTCTGAAATGATTAAATAAATTAGTTTTCTTTTGGAGGCCTTAAAATTGACAAGACACTTCTTGCCCCAGTAATCAACTGATTGCATATCCTTTTCAAGAACAGTTGCCGGGTTTATTTTGTCGGATCTGTCTAAATTAAATAAGATGGAAATAAGATGAACCCATCAATATCAGTTACCAATAAGATTTTATTGAACCTTTCCGAACTTATTCGGCAAACCAATATAATTTCATTTTAAAGTTGTTTTTTTTTTTAATTTTGAAGAAATATGTTGTCTGTTATTGAATTAAATTACTCAAGCGCAAAGTTTCACATTCTAATGAATACAATTATTTTAAAAAGATTTATTTGATGTTTTACAAATATATCGGGGTTTGACATTGAATTAGAACACTGCTACGCGCGGATAAATTTATTTAAACTCAATGAATTAAACTGTAATTTGACAACCGTGTCACATAGACTAATGTTCGTTTCTCTTTGACTAAAGGCAACTGAGGAGAAGCCTAAATGTGAGGCACTTTGAAGATATTTTGAAAATTTGTTTTTATACCAAATGTGTATTTCGTGTAAGTGTCGTATTTTAAATTGACAATAAAATTTAGATTTTAAAATTTTGCCTTCTTGCCGTCAGTGAATCGACAGATAATTAAACTAATACAAAATAATATACACGATAGAATGCATTTGATTCTTAATCACTGTTAAATATGCAACTCTCTGAATGTCTATTTGAGCGTTCTAATATAGTTTGATGATAGGTTCTTCATACACTGCATATTCAGGTAGATATTAAACACATCTATGTAGTGTATATATATTTATGGGTGTCGAATATAGATGATTATGTTTCAATGTGAAAATAAAAATTACCCTCGTAATTCAAGCAAATTCCTTTGATGTCGATTCTTTTGCTTATCGCCGATCTAATTTCGCACTTGGCTGAGGCATACACGCGGCAGAAGTTCTTCGCTGGAGCGAAAAACAAGAAATGCCAGAACGTCACGTGTTGGGAAAGAATAAAACCATTCAGAATATAACCACATAAAACTCAGGGGACACAGAATGAAGTTTTATCTCTGATGGAAATAAAGAAGTTAACATCATTTGATTATCAACTCTTTGTGGCATCGATGTCTCTGTCTTCGAAAGATTTTCGCGAAAAATCATAACTTAATAAAAGCCCAATAATCTGCTTTAGGTAGCCGAGTGCATTCCATTTAAGGCCAACTCGTATTGCAGGCCAATGGCAAAAATGGTCTAGAAAAATAGGGTTCTTTTGATAATAAGCTACAACGTTTTCTTATAGATCTGCCACCATTTCTGGAAAGTGTATAATACGGTGACATGAAGTCAGATATCCTTATAAATATTTATTAGATTCCCGAGTAATGAGAGTAACGCAATTAGATGACATCTCGAAATATATGTTAAAAGGAATATAACTATGTAAATGTCCCGTTACTTGATCTTAACTTTGATCTCCTACGAGGCTGTAGGTGATAGAATTCTTACAGATCGAGGTGAATTCTTCTTTTTTTTTTTATCAGACATGCATCCTTTTTTATATGCAAGAATAGTATCAGCCTGAGTGTTATAGGAAAAAAAAATTCCAAACTAAATCGCTAGTTTCTTACACGCATTTCTTTACAAAAATCTATACTATTCATTTTGCTCTGTAAATATTCCAACACGATAAATTTGTAAGAAGCTGCTAGTTCTTCCGTTATGTGCCATGTCTCTTCAGGGCGTAGTCGATCATCGCCTTCCACATCTTCCTGTCCCTTGTAGCTCGTAATGAAGTTTGTCTTAATTCTCCCAAATCCTCTTTTGTTATCTATTTGCTCAAGTATGTTATACGCTTCTTTCCTCTGTTCCCCTTTTCCTCAATCCGTCTCGTGAGTATCAGATATTTTCAAGCCCTGTTTTTCGATTACTTACTCCAAAAAACTCAACATCCTCTTCCTGATGTTAAGTACAAGTTTCCTTTTAGTTTACATTTTCTCCAAAAAGTCGTCGTTGCTCACATGTTCGGTGCATGGTATCCTCATCATCCTTCTGTAGAACCACATTCTGTTACTTCTAGTCTCTTCTTTATCACTGAAGAAATTTCCCATATAGGAGGACAGATAACGCGTAAGAGTTCAGTGTTCTTTTCATTACATTTAAAAAAAAATAGACTGTATTAACCAGAAAAATAAACAAATACAGAAATAACAAAATGAAAATTAGATTATGGCTAATGTCTTATGCAGCTTTTTCAAGATCTATAAAGCATAGGATATATAAATATATTGAAACAATAAGACAGAAAGAAACGCACAGGGTATAGTGAACGCTTTATGAATTATTTGATTGCAAAAATGCTAGAGTTTTATGAGCGGAAGTAAAGGCTAACATTCAAATTGTCAAAGTAACTATCTGCAATTCAGAAGTAGTAGAAAAGGGGGAAAAAAGTAAATAAATAATTATACTTTTAGGAATAAGTGCCATTTGGCCGGAACGTAATTTTTCGATCATAGGATTAAACATTCACTGTTACAATTAGAATGGTCAGTTGCTAGCCTAGTGTTAATATGAAGATAAACTACATCCAGCAGCAAGGCTTCTGATGCGGAGATTAACGGGTTTGATCAGCGTGGAGCCACATTTAATTTGCTGTTGTTCCCAGATCCACACTGAACCGGGGTGGTAGCATCTGTTCGAGCCTCAGGTATGGGCCAATAGTGAACCACCAAATAAAAATAAACACTATGAAAGTATAAATATATATATTTTATAGTAAAAATCGAGCAATACATTTTTATATAAAATAAGATACCAACAATACATATATATTGCTGAATTACCAACAATAAATTTTATACAAAATTAACAAAAACACATTATATCTCTCGTTCAAGATATACAATTGCGTTAAAAATAGTTGGAATTTGGCTTTAAATAACCCATAGATTTTGGTATGCCGCTAAACAAAATCAAGCAGCCAAGCTGAGAGTCGCAGGAAGAA
This sequence comes from Acanthosepion lycidas, assembly GCA_963932145.1. NCBI lineage: Eukaryota > Metazoa > Mollusca > Cephalopoda > Sepiida > Sepiidae > Acanthosepion > Acanthosepion lycidas. The sequence goes on from OZ010576.1 coordinate 37,916,609, forward strand.
GGTATCCTGATGGCTGTGATTTAGGTCACAGTTGTTAGAGAGTGACGACTGAGAGATTTAGAGAGGGGCATATTCATAAAACCGCGTAGACTTGATGTAGAAATGGGAAGATGGTCTGACGGAGGTTTTCCTAGATGAAGCGAATGTCAGTTCTGTTCGTCTATCGTGATAGAAAACAAAAGTACCAGTGAAGCTGTCCTAAATTTCAACTACCTATCCAATTCTCAAACCGTACCAAGAGAATCTTTGAATAAATCTCCAAATATATTGAATACAGGATTCACATCTTCATTTCTCACTGTGGTGTTATTTTAACCATCACTTCTCTTGTGAACGCGCATCGGACCTTTCCCAGATTTTGTTCACAACAGCAGTGATAGGAATCTTACACACTATCTTGGGAATTCTCCAGTCGTTAAGAAAGTGGGGTAGCGGGACTGGGTTGTATATATTTACCGTCACTTCAGTCAATCCAAGGACAAAGATCTACTCAAGTTAGGGAACTGCTTAGCATGACTCATGTTAACGATGGGGACAGGGAATTAAAATAGTACGCTTCGAATATTGCTTGACTCTGAAATTAAAGAGATCAAGATTGGAGTTCTCCGGTAGTCCTTTTGGAAATTAGTACCAGTAACTGGTCATGTGAATTAGCTGAGAGGAAATTTCTTTCTATCAAGCAAACACGAACGGAATTGGAAGATTTACCGCCTTGAACATGGCAGGTCCTAGTTGCGTAACTCGTTCAGATATCTAGAATAGGGGTTCACAGAGGAGAATAATTCCTCAAGCTCAAGGCCTTGTAAGCGCTTTTGAATTCTGTCGATGCGGGGTAATGAGGTGTTTATAATACCTCTATGACTTAAATGTTGATTATTTTAAATTGTAAATATATATTTGAAATTACCTGAAAGCCAAATAATTACATTTATTTGAGTCGCGAAACTAATCAATTAAATGCAAATAAAGTATCTGCTAATTACTAAAAGGTATGTGTGTCTTAAGAGATTTTCTAGTCTCAAATGTTGTGACAATTCATAATTCGCAGAATGATAAAGATTGTTTTCTTTTGATATCACGTCAATCGAATTTCGATTCATAAATGTCTAGCCTGATGCTTTCCCAGAGTATGCTGCCGTTTCCTTCTCTGGTAAACTAGTTGCCAACCAAAAGCTATAGGATGCTGTCTGTCGGTAGCTGGGGGAATAGATATAGTGATTACATTTTCTAAATTATTTGGGCGTAAGTGAATGTAACCCAAATGGTATTCGAAATCGGTTCTCCGATTTCTCACTCTGAGACATTATCCATTACACCACACTGAATGATTTTTGATTAAACGTAATTGCTCGAGAAAAAATCCATTTTCGTTGCGAAATTGTCATTATCCAGTTTAATATTTAAAACATCATCAAAAGTGTTTTGAAATTATTTGTAAACAAAAATGAACAATTTTGGAAGATTCTAAGATTTTACATATGTAATATTTTTTTCCGTCATATTATTGTCAATTGTGTGCTTTCAAGAATAAAGATTCAAAATTTCTGTCGAGGATGCAACGGTCTTTGATGATACTCTCGGGTGGTACCTTATACAACTTTCTCTCATCAGGTTGTTTTATATATGTATAGTATTAATTCAGTTGTATTGTTTATATATCGAGGGCGAATACAGATATATTTTGAGTTTCGTAACTACAGTAGTTTTCTATGAGGCCATTTTCTAGCATGACTCTGTAATGCACTTAACTCGTATCATGTTCTGTTGTGACACCGAGTTCAAAACTTACTTTCATTCATCTTAGCCGGAGCACAGTGTCTGCCGGTTTTACTATAGATCTCGTGAAGTTAAGATAATGCAGTATATCCTCGGTCGGCGTGGGGGTGAATCCGCATCCGTTGTTATACAGTTTTAGAATCAATTTATCATCATTAATACTCATATATTTTAAACATAGGCAACAATCTTAAAAGGTATTCATATAGCGTTATTTGTGTAATCCCGGATTTTTTTTCTAAAGTATAACAGAATGTTCGGCTCTATGTTAAATAATGTGTAATGATATAATAAAAAAGCTATATTTCATAATAATATGCCTTAGTCGTAACCAAATTTTAATACGAGCATTTATTAAGTAAAGTTAACAATAACTCCCGTTCATGGAAAGTAGCAGAATTGGCGAATAAACAAAATTAATTGTTACTTAAATATAACAGTTTACGAAAAATGGCATCTATGAAAATTTATATATGACAATATTTAATGTGAATGTAATGGTTTTACAAAAATAAACTCAAAATCATCCTCAACAGGTAAGCTTCATGAAAAGAAGTTATTGACCGTGTGATGCTATCGGTAGGGTGTTATTCATTTATATGTCTTTAAACGAAGTGAGGCAGAAAATGCACGTTTCTGTGTCCAGCACCTGCAATAATTCGTTCTCCTCCACCACAACGCACATTTTACATAAACATTTTAGAAACTATGTTAGTCACTTTTACCTCATCCGCCACACTCGCCTGACCTTCTACCAAAATATTATTAACTTTTTCGAGCTCTGCAAAATGTCTTGATGAAGAAAATTTCTCTAAAGAAAACTAGATACATGATTGCGTGGAAAATCTTCTCACAACAAATCCTTCGATATGTTACTCGGATTTTATCTAAAGGATTTCTGATGTTACGTGTTTTTTCAAATAATCTTCACTACATAATTGAATCAAACTTAATTGTACTTTTAAGAATAAATTTGATAAACATAAATTTGATAAACATAAATTTGCTGAACGAAATCTGAAATTATTTATGATACAAGATCGTTCTGCTTAATTGAAGATTTAGACATAATTTCTAAGTCACATCCGATATGATGCAATTATGCGTCTATATGGCAGATTAAGATTAATATATATATATATATATATATATATATATATATATATATATATATATATCAGTTTAAACTTTATTTTAATGATTACACAGATTTGAGCAGAATAAAGTTTATTTATTAAAGATTATGAATCCTCTTCTTCTCCACCTAGCTATGGGTAAAACAGGCCGGGTCTATAGACTTGGATGGCAACTAGTCTACAGCAGAAATATATGGCAACCTACTGCGGGGAAAAATCTGCCTCGTCAGTCATATATCGATAGATACATAATCGACTAACTATTACAACCTGACGATGAGGACATGATGTCTTTGAAAGTACTTGCTTCTATAAAAAATAGACTACATTCATCTGACAACAATGTTATTCATAAAGATTGCATCATTCAGTGGATTGCTAGTAGTTTAATGCTTATATTAAGTGTATTAGCGAAAAGATTTCGCCATTAATCGTACTAATATTGCTAATTGATTCAATGTATGATTATATCTTTATAATATAAAATATATGCTGCCTAATATAATACGTTTATATATATTTATATTTATATACACATACACACACACACATATATATATATATATATATATATATATATATATATATATATATATATATATATATATATATATATATATATATATATATATATATATATATAATTGCTGACCACTCATATTCGATGATACTCGTACTTGGGCGGATAGCCAATCCCCATTGCAGACACTCTCTCACATACTGTTTTTGCACAATATCCACACAGTCCCCCTGTGATTTATAATGCAACTATGCTGAGCAGACCGTAGGTACAGTTTCTGGGAGAAAGAGTGTTATCGAGCGTGATAAAAAATTTGAACAAAGCCAGCATGCTCAAGCTATCAACCAAGATGACATGAGGATTTGTTTTACCGAATTTCACTCACAAGTTTTGGGTCAACCCGTGGAGGAATTAGGAATAGAATCATTCGTAAAGAGGGGAAAAAAGCAAAGAGCAATCATTTATTTTTTTGCGGATTAAAGATGGCTGGAAATCATAGATCTAGGAGAGATTTCCACAAGCGAGAAGTGCGAGATAAGAAACTGTTAGCAGCGAAGTTGCGACTACAATTGTAAATTCATATCTCGTCACTTATCTAGTTTTACGCTTAAATTTTTAGAGTCTAGATACCATAACGAAGAGCTCACCCGAACAATTAACTAGAAAGTATTTATTAAAGAAACACACACAGCGAGGCAACCTTAAGGCTGTAGGCAATTGACTGTATCTGGTCCGCCAGATAAGGTCTAATAAATAATATTGCTAAGTCTTCTGTATTTCTTATCAACGAGCTGAAAAGAAATAGCAGGGTCACCGGACCCTATTTGGCAACAACATTTCAAGCAGAAATGAATGGTTGACTTAGTTATGCAATATAGATTTCGGAGAGAAAATATTGTCTCGACTGACACAGTGAACAGATTTTCGTGGCAGCTAATCTTGCAATGGATTAAATATATTCTTCCGATGTCAGTTGAGGATGTTAACCCTAGAAAGCGAAAAGAGTCACTTTCCTGACGGATAACATCAGACATGAAGACAGAGAGTGATCTTTCAGATGATTAACAGTGAGAAGTTTAGTTTTAGAAGCGTTAAAATTGACAGGCCATATTTGCTCCAGTTAACGACGGTCTTGAGGTTATTTTGTACACTAGCTGCCATTTTGAACTTGTCAGACTGATCAGCCTATCGAGGCGGGAATAAACGGTAATGCCGTCAGCATAGATTCCAAGCTGAGAGCTGATATTATCGAGATCGTCGTTAGTGAAGATTAAAAACAGCGTAGGATGTAGCCCTGGTGGATACCCGAGTTTTTATGAAAAGAATATAGATTAGTGGTCGTTCAGGAAAACTTACATTTCGCTATTTGATAAGAGCGACAAGATAAGCCTCAAAATATACCCGGTGATACCGTAAATTTTCAGCTTGTGGAGAAAACGTGAATGCCAGACCCCGTGAAAAGCTTTTGATAGACACTTACCGCAATTATCTTTAGCACACCAGCTCTTGACCTTGAAAAAACTAAAACTGTATTGCTTGTTTGAAAAAAACTCCTACAATGAGAGATGACGACCCAATTCAGCATTGATTAGAACTTCTAGGAGATCCCAACAAGAGGTAAAAAGGCCGATAGTTGTTTGGGTCGGAAGATTCGCCAGAGTTTTAAAACTGAAATAGATCTTGATTTGCAGTAGGTTGGAAGGCAGGAGGAAGCATATACAATAGCAACAAAAAGTTAAACTTTTACAATAAACATTATGGCACATGGTGTTCTAACATATTTACAAGTGGTTTTACATACATTATTTGTTATACTTGATATCTGTGGGGGATTAGTTAAAATTATAGTCGAATCTAGGTAGAGAATATAGGGGTGTGTGCTCCTTAATCGCATTATTGAATGGTGGTACCAGGGTGGTGAGTCATCTTTTACTCGGTGGGCGTGTGGTGGGGTGATGTTGGCGTGAAAGCTTTTTTTTATATGTCGATCTACCTTCGATATTATTTGGCCCTTATCAAGAAATTAGAGTCGAAACACTAGTTACGAAAAATAAAGTCAGCCAGGAAAAAATACCAAAATGGTATATATATATATATATATATATATATATATATATATATATATATATATATATATATATATATATATATATCGAGAGATAGACAGACAGACAGTCAGAGAGACACAGAGAGAGACGCGCATAGAGACAAAGAGAGATAGGCACGATGTAATAGTGGATAGCAGCTCGGATTAAGGAATCGAGGAGCCGAATTCGAAATACAGTCGAATCCACTACATTCACTTACGTATTAGGTGCTTATACCCTTGGGAAATGCATTATCCTCTTTTTCTTCCTCCAGCTATGGGTAAATAGCAAGGCAGACTAGGTTCTATAAACTTGAATGGCAACTGGTCTGAAGAAGGTCTGAATTTAAAACCAGCTGAGGGTCGTTAGGGGAACTTCGGGCCTTCAAAAAGTGTGATTTATTATAATAAACCTTCCCCACAATAATCAAATCTTATGTTCTGGTGTCTGGTCTCGTTTATTTAGAACTGAGCCGCTTGACCCTCATACGTCGATTACGACGGGAGAGTCCACCACACACACACACACACACACACACACACACACACACACACACACACATATATATATATATATATATATATATATATATATATATATATATATATATATTATGAACGCACGATTGAAACTTGCAGGTTAGGTCAAATAGTTTAGATTGATGGGTGGGGCTGAACAAAAAAAAAAGTGTTATAATTAAATATGCATTGAGAAGGGATTAGAGCTGTTAGTGTCAATTGGATATAAATCAACCCACTGAAAACAGATAGTGTTTATATTATAAAAATCAAAGAATAACTTTCTGGTTTCTGGTCGTAGTATCTGTGGTTTTTACTTTGTCACACATACACAAATATATATATATATATATATATATATATATATATATATATATATATATATATATATATATATATATATATATATTTATATATATATATATATATATATGTATATATATATTTGTATATATATATATATATATATATATTTATATATATATGTATATATATATATATATATATTTATATATATATGTATATATATATATATATATATATATATATATATATATATATATAGACACATACATACACACAGATATATACATATGTGTGTGTGTTTCTTTGTGTTTTCTCTGTGTGTGTGTGTGTGTGTGTGTAATGAGCTGCTACTGGTTTCAATTTAGGCTGGTATAATTGCGTGGATAGCTAATCCTGTTGCAGACGCAAGCTCAGGCATATTTGTTGTTTTTTCTGTTATAATCTTTGCTTCGCGATCTTTTGTTTTAGCCTCCAAAATCCAGGAATTGATTGGCAAGATCCGTAAAAGTCTAGTTTACATCTTAATAGGCTGACAATGAAGTAATGATGCTAGACCTGTAAAATAATGCATGCATAAATTTCAACTCTTCTTCTTAATAATGGCATTTGTCATTTTCAAGTAAACTGACGCCTGAATGTTCATAGAATACTTCAAATGTAAATGGAGCGACTATTCATTAAAATGGACAGAATTTGGCATCGTGGTGTTATCAAATACCTATATAAAAAGGGTTTAGACACCAAGGAGCTTCGTACTGACATGGTTATTACATTAGGAGATGGCGCTCCAGTATTATCAACAGTGTAAAGTGGGCAGGTGAGATTAGGAGGAGAAGGGAGTGTCTTGAAGTTGCTCTAGAGTTGCAACTGTAATCACCGAGGAGAAGATTAGTCGTGTCCACTACATAGTGATCTCTGACACGCGAGTGACCACAAATCAAATAGTCATGTGAGAGTTCAGAATATTCGGCACATTGACTTTGGCATGACAAAGCTTTCTTCTAGCTGGGTGCCACGTCTTCTGAAACCTGATCAAAAGCGCACCAGGCTGATCACATCACGGGAAAATATGATATCGCTTGAGACATATCCAGCTGCTTTCCTTAATGTTGCAGGACACAAAATGAATATCGGGTTCATCACTCTTAGCCAGAGACGAAGCTACACATAATTGAAAGGTCAATTTGAAGGTCTCAGTTCTTGTAATACAACAAAAGTATTGTGTTTATTGATTATCTTCAAACTGGCCACACCATCAATTGAAAGTATTATGCAAACTTCCTGAAGCAGTTACGAAAATCTATCATGACCAATCGCCCATGAAACCTGAAGAAAGTAGTCATGTTTCATCTAGACCATGCTTCAGTGCATAGATCCTTGTTTAGCAAGGCTGGTGTGCCTGACTGTGACCTTGAACTCCCTATCATCTTTTCGCAACATGAAAATGCACTTAACATGGAAGCAGCATCGCAGTGATGATGACGTCTTATCTGCTGTAGATGACTTAACTGAAAAAAAAATGGATGAACTGTTTTCTGTGAAAAGTCAGATGCCATCTTACCTGGAAAGAGACATGTAGTTATTAATAAGAATTGAAATTAATCTGGTCATGGTTTCACACCGCTAGCATTCCCCCTTCAGAATTAACCTTTGAAGTTTTTACAAGCTACCTTAGTACATTCAAACCCTGTGTCAAGATGGTTTATTTCAGCATGCAAAATTTTCATCTACACTTTTTTATATCAACCAATGGTGTCTATTTTCAGGAGCTTCCCAGTGGTGTCTCACGCTGTATTCCACTATCAACGTTGATATTATCAAACACTAATCTTCTTTACAAATTGTCTATTGTGGGCTTGGAACTGGAGACTTGGTAGAAATATAAAAAATATAAAATGTGCTATTGCTGACGAATTCTCTTCCAAAAATTTGGCTAAATGATAAAATAATACATTTAAAAATGTATTCTTTATTCCACAGTAAAGCATTAATTTTAGAAATAAACTGATGTTAAACACACACTAATAATATAACGAGACTTAACATATGTAGCAATAAGTGTCAGCTGACGTTTTCTTAAATTGATAACGTGCGACTAGTCGTAAAAATGGGTACAGATGATATAATTTCAACTGATGTTTAACAGTAAGTGGAGTCATCTTGAAATTACATATTTAGGGGTTCAGAAAAAAAAAAGATGGAAGAAAATTTACCTTTTTTAGACGAAGAAGACAAAATAAAAAAAAAACGTTATCTATAACACCCAGGAAAATGTTATTCATCCCAGGTAAAGGCACATAGAAGGCTCAAAACGTTCCCCGGAGAACAAACAGAAAAAACTGCCGCTGGAATGTGCATCTGCCACCTCATCTACGCCTCATCTTTATTTCTCTTGCTATTAGCAGTAGGTTACAACACAAGAATAAAATCAGGTTTACTGCTAGAAATTGTTTTGTTTTTCACTCGTGTTTAAAAAAAGGTAATTTTTAAGCTACAACCGTTTGAATGGCAGAAGCTCTACCCTGTCAACAAACGTGGGTTTTCTTCTGTGCTGCAACGCAAAATTTAGATTCGGCCGGTTATCCATAATAACATTGAAAGTATACGTTGAATTTACAAAATTAAATGCATATATTGCCTGAATTCCCAAATTATGTCCTAAATGAAATATCCGCTCTGACTATGGGAAAAGGCTATAATTGCCCTGATACTCCCAAGGAATATTTGGCTTAGATAATCTGATCAAACTTTTAATTTTTTTAGTTCTCATGTTTTCTCTCTGGTACTGGTTAGTTAATATCAATGTGGGTTAATTGATATCTAGAAAACTGATCCTCCTGCGAAAAGGCAGACACAGCGGAACGAAGCAAGTCTCGCAGAACGGATAGCGAAGACGACTGCTAGACTGTGCCCCCACCTCACTTATGTCTGATCTCTGCTTGTCTGGATTATATCAGTAGGTTACAACCCAAGAATAAAATCAGGTTTACTGCTAGAATTTGCTTTGTTTTTCAATCGTGGGTAACGATCTGGCCGGTCGGTAATTTTTAAGACACAAGAGTTTGACTAGAAGAAACTGCACACTGTCAACAAACCTGGTGGTTGGTCTGCGTTTCAGCGCAATACATCTAGGCTTTTGCTTCAAATACGCATACTATTTGTTACCCTCTGCTCCAAATTAAATTTTATTAGTCTTTACAGTTTAAAAACAATAGTTGAAAAAATGTAGCGAAAAATGAATTAAAACTGATGTGAAATATATATATATATATAATATCCCAGGCTTGATAGAGTTCAAAAGTGTCCTTGTAGGTGATGGATTATTTTTCTTTTCTAAAACCCCTTTTCTACAGATGAAACGTCGTAAAACACTCGCTGCTCTATCACTGTTTCAAAGGAAAGTGTTTGGACGAACTATATTAACTGTTCCACCACTTTTAACTTTCACGACTAAAACACACCATGACACGCAGATCGTAGCGAACCGGTCTGTTTTTCTTTGTATTCTATTGGTAAGATGCAAGTTCTTCTTTAGCAAGGTCTTTCCCCGCACAGCTGCTTTGTGATAACGGCTCTCAAGGGAATACTTCTGCGATCACTATAATATTAACATGTTCAAGTCTAGTGTTAACTGTTATCTTGCTCATATAACGGCATAAATGGAGCTTCTTAATCTTTAACCTTCTAATTAAATTGCTTTTGTACCGAGTGAACATTATTGTAAAAAAAAAAAAAAAATACGAAGACAACGCATATCTGTTATTGTATAAATGTATCATTATATACGATCCATGTATTTTAATTGGAATATCCATCACTAAATATTGTCTCCACAATTCTCGATTCAAACAAAAGTTTGATATTGGAATATTTGCTTGACAAAGACGGTAATCAAGATACCATTTATGTGTCGCGAACAGTTTTCCCCTTCGTTTACGGCTTATTCCTCGTGTCGTTAAATGTGTTTATTGATTGGTTTCGTTGAGTAGAGGATTAGGTTTCAGTTGGAAATGTTCGGCGTACACTCATTCGCCGATGTTACCGGTTGAGAAACAGATCATAGTTCGAAAGAAAATCATGTTGGTCGTGTTACGTAATGAAATTTTATTAATTTGGAATTTGGTTTTCATAGCTTCTTTTGTAATCTGGCATATAAAAATGGATATTGTCCCATAATGACACTCTACAATCAAATCATTAACCACAGGTTCTCACAAATTATACAGAACACAGGAAAGCCATAATTTATTACACACACACATACACACACACACGAGCGTACGCACTGTTGTGCATATATTTGTTTGTATATGATTATATTTTCTAAGTGTGTGTGATATTGAATATATATATGAATAAGTAACATGTAACAATGTCTACATTATCTTACCATAAAATCCCGCTATCACTTCCTGTTTATTCTCCGGATACTGTGTATTGATCAGGCATCAGCAAGCTTTTTGCTCCAGGTATTAACTTTCCCGTTAAACAAAAAATACTTCTAAGAAAATGGATCGCCCGAACAATACCTCTGTGTGGTTAGTTGAAATTAGAATGCAGGAGATGAATAAGCTAAACATTAATATTTCATAAGTATGCGAAACAAGTTGGAAAAATAATTGGAATTTCGCCAGTGACAGACACCGGGAGATATATGAGAGAAAATGAGAGTGGAGTAGGTGTAAAAGCAGACAGAGACAGAATGAAATATACCCTGGGATTCTCAAAATTATCTGATCGAACTCTTGTAGTTAAAATAAATAGTTAATACATAATAGATAATATATATATTATATGTCCCGACAGTGCAAAGTACGGAGGAAGGGATGAAAAAGATTTATAACAAGCATTCGCTTTAGGCAACATAGATGCCAACATAGGGAAAGAGCGAGATTGTAGAAATAGTTTCTTTTAACACGAAGTGAGTTAGTATATAATTTTTGAAAATGCCACGCAATATTCAATTTCTTTGCGATTTTCAGAAATTCAGATGGTGGCACACATTTTTTGTCATTTTGTGTTATATAAAATACCCTCCCCACAAAAAAATATATATATTGAAAATTCTCCCTTAGACATTGAATAGGCCTTATCTAGGACTTTACAAAAAGTTTCAACATATTAATTACCTGTTTCATTATATACCAACTGTTTGCTTAACATGGCTCTATAAAGAGACTATTTTTTCAGAATGAACTAGAAGGTATATTTATAACCAAAATTGATTACTATTCTTATTAACCTCTCAAATATATATCACTTGTTGACGATCTATGAGTCTTGGTTAAACAGGAATTACTTTCAGGATGAATTCTTCTTCTTCCTGAAAGACAGAAATTTGATTTGACTTGAAGATGACTCCTTCTGGATTTTTTCTGTATTCGTCATTTGTGACTAGAGAATGTTGCTGTCTTTTAAGTTCAGATCATGCCGATTAGTAGAAAAAAAAAATGAACGAAAATTCTTTAGTAACAATATAAATAAAAACAGTTTAGTTTTTGAGCGATGAAATATAGATATTACCATTGCGCTTTAAAGAAGGCGTGGTCAGAGGCAAACGTAATAAACCAGATTCTTGTCTTCCATTGTCTAAACAGCAGGAAAATCAGTATAATATGGGCGTTTGTTTATATTTTCTCACTTTCTTTCCAATTTCCTTTCGACAATAGTGGAGGAGGTCAGATTATCTTTATCGTCTGTTTCGAGATATTGTTACGTATAAATTTTTAAACAGGACTTTATGAAGATAACTACCATTTATTTTGAAATATTTAAAATATATATATCTTTAGTTTGTTACGAATAAATGCCACTGATTTATTATTTTACTCAAAGAGTATACTAAGAAAAAGTAAGAGATATTAAAATTTAATTTCTAATTATGCCCGTCTGTGTGTGTGTATGTGTACGTGCGTGCGTGCGTGCGCGCGCAGATAGTTTAATGGTTAGCGGATCGGAAAAATACATCAGCGTGCTGAGTTCAAATTCCTGCCGAGATCATTATGTGCACTTTTTCTCAATTAACCATAAGATACTCATGAATCCATCTGTTTTACCCCAATCTATGGGTTGCTTTTAAAAAGCAGAATGTGTTGTCTCACTTTCTTTGACAATGAATCCAGAAGTCAAACTGAATTTAAACCTGAAGTGGGTTGTTTTGGAAATACTTAGAACATATTAGCAACTTCCACATTTATCGCTCCTTGCAAAACGTGGGACTGTGCAATATTTCATTACTAAATGAAATCATAGGAACGTTGCGAATAATTGACTTAACCAACTTGTGTAATTGGTTGTCAGGACAGGAAGTAGAGGAGAAAGTACAAAGACAAAGATTGCTACAAATGATAAGGTAATTGGGGAGAACCACCATCGTCTACACCCTGATCTGACATTTCACATAGAAGAAGAAGAAGAAGAAGAAGAAGAAGAAGAAGAAGAAGAAGAAGAAGAAGAAGAAGAAACAAAAACAAAAAAAAAGAACGATGTCTAAATTTCGGCCCATTTACAAGTTTCTATGGAATAAGCATTAATTCAATTGACAATATGCGATTATCTCGGAACTTTGCCAGATTTTAACCCTTTTGCTATCGGAGTTTATCATCTTTGAATGCTGAGTGACGGAAAGTATTGTCTGAGAACGACAATATTGACGGCGCAATGTACACGTCATCAGGAAGTGTTTTTATTTTCATTTATATTCACGAGAGTATAATATCTCTCTGCATATTCTTTCTATATCTCTGTAATTCAAGGCACTGTCATTCACTGATTTTTTTAGCATCCCTCTTCTATCATTAACAGCGATTATTTTTATATATTTCGACGTTTCTTTCTGTTAGCAAATGTCTTGAAATTTATTGCGAATTCTTCTGATGTCGGTTTTATTTTTAATATTTAAAGATATTCTCTATTATTCCGATATATTCGGAAATACTTGATGATGTATATTGAAATTATGTGTTGAACTTGTTTATTGATTTGATAATGTTTTGAGGATATTTTTTTTAAAAAAATGATGTGTCGGTGTGTAGCTGAAAGCACAGGTGGTTTGATTGAGACAGCAAATAAAAGAAGGAAGTATGATGTGAGTGAAAAAGAAAGATAGAATCAGAAGAATAAAGGGGAAAAAATGAATGAAAGGAATGGTAAATCTGAAAAACGAAAATCAAAAAGAGAAACAAAAGAGAAATCCCAACGGACGAAACTGATCGAGAGACGAGAAAAAAGAATGGAAACGGTGAATAGATGGAGAATTTCAATAAAAGAAACATATGTGGAGAAATGAATATGTTCTTATTATAAGTCTGGCGAAAGGCCTTAAGAAACTACCATTGTAAATTCGTAAACTTAAGGAATCAGCACATATGCTAAGCCACAAAAATCTCCTGAGCCGACCAAACATAAAAATGAATACAAGATAGGAACCAGTAATAAATAGTGCCAGAGAAAAGCGATAATAACAAAAAAAAAAAAAAAATCAGTATGAACTCTAGTAAAAACATACTATGATAACGGCAAAAATTTCTATATGAGCACTGGTAAAAATGAATGAAGCTGATTACATTAGACTTATATTACCTAGAAATTCATGCGCAGATGTCCTCAAGGACATATGGCACAGAGGATAAAGGCGTTGGTTAGATCCAGTGAGAGAACCCAAAGAGTGTGTGTTCAATACCCGGTTAATGCAGTTGAGAGGGGAATTAATAGGAGATAACTAACAACTGACATCCATTAAACATGGCACGTGGAACTAGAACAGTCTACCCCAGTGAGCGAAATAAAGGGTTCAGTTCGATATTCCAACCACCTGAGGAAGGCCGAAACGTACAAAATATGGCGACAAAGTTTCGGACAATAGTCCGAATAATTTTAATAATAATATAAATAGAGCCTTAAGAGACTATAATATAAATAGTACCTTGAGGGACAGAATTTGTTCGTAGTTCTGCAAGAAAAAAAGACTTGATAATTATAATTCTAGCTCTACAAAACGGAAAATTAGTTTGATATAGGACACACTACCTTCTCAAACATGGAGTTGAAGAAGTTTTACAGTGGTCTAGTTTGTTAAAAAAAATCCTTAAACTATATTCCCTCTAGCCACAATTAGCATTACTTAAGTAAGAGAATAGTTCATATTTGGATTAGGATAAGTTTATGTTGTGAAAACAGACACCAATCATGCTTCTTAATGTTAGAATTTATGGGTACCTTGGTGTACTAGTGAGCCAGCCAAAATGAGCAGACTCATTTTATAGTTCACCAATAGAAGGGTTAACCAATCAGAAGGCTCAAAATATTCAATGCGACGTGTATAAAGGCGGCCATGTTTTTTTTCCCGAATACTCACTTACGCCTTTGATATCGAAGACTGAAAAATTACAAAACCTCTGCTACTGGTGGTGGTATTGGCGATATAGGCAGATTCCGTACAGTGTCTGACTCGTGAGTATTAATCTTTAATGTTGTTTCATTGAACAAATTACGTACTGCGCTGTATTCCATATTCATAGACTATGGTGAACATGGTGAACACTTAATTCTCAGATTCACAGGTAAAATTGTCCGTTATATGCTCTGTTGAATCATATATACACACTGTGTGTATATATATATATATATATATATATATATATATATATATATATATATATATATATATATATATATATATATATATATATCAAGATTTCGCCTTCGTTTGTTATCAAACTCTTTCTAGGATTTTGTAGATAGCCACATATGTTATGCAATTTCATTCTGAAATTACATTACCCAGGTTTACTTGGATAAGTATATTTAATTTTAAACAAAGTGGATCCTCTGGGGGCACAACAACCCACTGATTTTTTCTCTTTGATTTAAATTTACATTTGAATAAGAGAATGACTCCTATCCAAATTAGAGAAGAAGAAAACCAGAATTTGGAGGTCACATCGGCAAGATCATTTAGTAATATTGAAATGGATCATTTTCTCTGCAAATTATAACAATGATTTAGAATCAATCATTTTCTTACAAAAAGTTTGTGACACGGAGCAAGGCGTGCGTAATTTGGCTAGTTAGTATATATTCCCGGCAGTTTTCTAGCGAGAAAAGAAAAGAA
>OZ010576.1:37934563-37957063 GCA_963932145.1 Acanthosepion lycidas
ATATATATATATATATATATATATATATACTTAACAACATCAGGCCAAGAAATCAAATTATCTGTCTTGATGGGGCAGTCGAGTTGATATCTCCACACGGAGTTCGAATTCGCCGAAGCAATAATCCCTTTGCGAAAGCAATATTTCGTCGACCGGCAATTTCCTTGTAATCTTTATTTTTTTCTTTTAGAATGGGTTGGGATTCATAGCGACGCGCACGGGCGTTCATTGGTCAATAATATATAGTAACTTTTCATTCTTTAGTCGAGAGACTTTGCTATTTTCTTTATTCCGGTGGGCAGTCCATTTAGAATCGGATCGGTTCGCTCTGTCGGTCTTCATCCACTGCCGGATTTTAATTTTTAGATTTTTGCTGTCTCCAAATATCGTCACGTGGGTTTCTTTTCGTCATTGACCGGTTACGCAGGAGGATGGGGTGCCAATTACGATCTGTTTGCGAGATCCAAGCAACCCTCATTAGGGTCTGATCAAGTTATCACCACAGTATCTGATTGCGTCTGGAGTTAACTCTTGGTCAATCGTCCGCTGGCCGCATGATTTTCGAAGCAGCTCATTCTCAGGTTGGGTCGCCTCAAAGTTCATGAGCCCTTGGCATGAGGTTAAAAGAGAAAGAGAGACAGAGAGAAACGTAAGAGAAAAGGAGGGTAAGGCTAATCATGGAACATATTCGTTCGCAAGTTGATAACATTGTATTTTATTTTTATATTTTATTTTTATTTAACTATCTTTCGAACAAGGATTTTTGATTTTGAGGGGCTCATTAGCCTCATCCCTAACGAAATCGGAGGTACCTCTCAGTATATATATATATATATATATATATATATATATATATATATATATATATATATATATATATATATATATTCGGTCTGATGACCTCATCTTTATTGCCATATTCACAACGTTTCGGCCGTTGTAGGTTCCAGCTTTCTTCGGGTGATTGGAATTTTGAACTGAAACATTTATTTCGTTCCACTTGCCATGCCTCTTCTGGGTGTCTCAGTTATCTACTTTTAACTGACATATCTAAGTTCTTGGCCGATATATATATATATATATATATATATATATATATATATATATATATATAGATAGATAGATAGATAGATACATAGACATATGTTAAATTGATGTATAAATAGTACACATTCTTATATCTCAATGTGTCAGGGAGGAGGAATGCTAATGAATAAGTATTAAAAGCAAAAAGTATATGAGAAGTAAACCAAACATTAAAAAATAATGTTTGTAATGCGAAATATTCGATTTGTCTGCTGATGTCTCATTAAAACTTTCATTAAATATTTAACTTAAGAAATCATGGTGATGTTTTGAAACGTCGGCATGTTTTCACGTGTATCTTGACTGTCGCCTTCCCATGAAGTAATGATTTCTCAGATTTCCTTTTTGTGAAGATTCTGCTATTTAGCAAATAAAATCAATAATATTCAATTTTGACTGATATATCACTTCATTTTTCTTTTCGAAATATTTTTCTCCTTTTTTAAAATATTTATTTAATTTAATATTTTTCAACGGTATACTTGGAATGCAAATGTATTCCTTTAAGGCTCAATTCATTTCACATATTTCCAAAAAAAAAAAAAAATTCATTTCACATATTTCCAAAAAAAAAAAAAAATCTGTTGAAGACTAAATTACATTTAGATAACGGGCAATTATTTCGTTCTCACAATATTATAGAAAATAGTGCGTTTTAAATTTAGCGTCACAGGCCTGAATTAAAACCTGCTCAATCACAGAGCGCTGTGACCGAGCGGATTTAATTTAGGCCTGTGTAGCTAAATAGTATACGTACTTTTTTTTTCTGTTTGTCAGGTCATACACCTTTAATTTTATCGTAATACATAGTTTGTGACTTAGTTTTATCGCTAACTAAAACCAGTTAATATTATGTTTAGGAAACGTGACAACTGAACAAATAAAAAAGACTGGAAAATAATTATATACCTTTTACATTTTTTGTTTTTTTTAATCAGTTCACCCAAATCAAGACAATAATGTAGCTAAGCCTAAAAGGGACTGCTGAACGTGAAAAATAATGAAAATGCTTTAGACGGCATCGCAAGCACTATTTTCAGAGTTTCGGAGGCGAAGTTAGAGTTGAAGCAGAATTCAGGAGAAACCTGAAACACAATCCTAAACAGGAAACAAAGCATAAAACGTCCTCTATTCAAAAGACCAAGGAGTGCCAACCGAGCTATATGTGAACATATCTACATCTATTGTGGAAAAACTAATAAATCGTAAAATATTGTGTTTAGGCGGAAACGTTAGAAATAGAATTTAGATAGAACCGGAAACCCAACCGCAAAGAAGAAACAAGGGATAAACATTTTCTCCCGTTCAAAAGACCGCTCAAAAGGGACGAGTGTGAACTGTGCAGTAATAGATAATTTTTAATATGTCCTATTCCATGGACCAATGACGACTGTGAACCTCATGAGAGATGAACCTATCTACTACCATTGCGGAAAAAAAAATTAAATAATTCAGAATTTAGGAAGTAACTTTATAAGTAGAGATTTGAAGTTGAATTTAGATGAAACAGGAAACCCAACACTAAACAGGGGAAATAATAAAAATAAACATCTTCAGCTGTTCTAAAACACAATGAGGAGTGTGAACCGGGCCATAGGTAATTTTTTTCGAAAAAAGCAATGAAAAATTTAGAGTTTAAGCGGAAACGTTAAACATCTGTGTTGGATTCTATTGTGGGGACCTGCCTACAAATGGACTCTTCCACACCTATATAATATGGCTACCAACTCTGAGTAAAGGGAGTCACCAAGTGAGAGTCACCGAGTAGTAGACACCGATTGAGTGAATGAGGGTGACAAGTAGGGAGGTATGTATAATTTAGATAGAACAGGAAACCCAACCCCCAAAAAAGAAAACAAGAGGTAAAAATCTTCTCCCGTTCAAAATACCAGGGTTTATTATTTTATTAAATTATTGGACTCTAATTTGAAGAATAAGTATGTATTTAGCTCTAAGTTGACATGATGATCCTGCTTGATGCTGTAAGATCCTGATCCAGTTTTCCTTTTTACTGTTCCCACTTTTGTTAACCTATTCACCGTTCTCTTGATGGCATGAATGTTGGTACCATTACTGAAAATTTGAATCGTCTTTTTCTTCTCACCATTGCTCAGTTGGGAATATATAGTGGTGCTGGCACAAATCTATTTTAACCTGTTCTCTTTCTAACTGAATAACTCGAATGGTATTTCACTGATTCTTCCGAGGAATAGCGTCAGAATGGCTAAACGTCTCATATGAAAATCTGGACCCAAAAACTCAATTAGCTTATTGTTATTTTAGATATAAAATATTTTGGGCAATGTAGAATTAACTTATGATTTTACAAGATTTGGGACAACTTTGCTGTTACGCTTAGTGTGTATATATATATATATATATATATATATATATATATATTGAACAATAAAAAAATTAAAAAAATAAAATCTTCAGACACACTGGGTTGTAGATTAATATTCTTTCATTTTTTTTTTTATTATTATTCCATTTAGATTCCTCGACTAGTTTCGGCCGAAATGGCCATCATCGGGAGGAGAAATATTTCTGCTTGCTGCTAGCAGTAAACTACAGAAATGAATGTCTTGATGGAGAAAATGAACTTTTGTCTGTAGTTTTCATTTGTTTTTTTATTTTTTTATCATTTAACATGAATCTTTTAACATTCCTTGTGTTGGTCAAAAAGTCTTTTAAGTTGTTATTTGAGATAAGAGCTGGATAGATACATGCTGCTATGAATTCTCTGGTCAGTTTGACAGTTTTATTGGACCTGGTGAGGGGATGTGTCTCTGTTTAGTGTTTGTGTGTGTGTGTTATTTGGTTCTTAGGGAGTGAGTGAGTATATGTGTAAGCGTGTGCTGTGGGTGTGTGTTATCATTTGACTCATTAGGGAGTGAGTGCGTATGATGTGTGTAAGTGTGTATATTCGTGTGGGTGAGTGTATAAGTGAGAGGCCTCCACACCTCCGTAAGCCTGTCTGTCTTGTGTGGGTGAGAAATGTGTGTAGATTTTGATTTGTTGAGTTATATATTCATACTACTATCTATATATTGTTAAATTTGTGATTTAGCGCGGCTGGATATTTTGTTTTTAGACGTTGTATCCACTTATTTTCATGCGACTCTAAAATCTTTCTAATGTTATCTGCTCTGAACTTTTCTATTCTCTCAATTATTGTGAATTTAGCATGGGTTTTGAAATCGTGTTTTTCCAGGCGGAAATGTTGTTCTACAGGTAATAATTTTTAATATATATAGAGAGAGAGAGACGATTGCATTTAAGCATGTAACTGGCGCCACTGGATGTTGACATCAATGTCCACATGTATGTATTTGTGTGTCTCTATATATGTGTGTGTATGACGAGCAGGAAAATAATACAAACAACGAACAAAGAACTAACGCGAACCGCCCCCACAAAAATTAATGAAAATATATATCATTTATTTAACAGAAATTCTTATAGAACATATTAATACGTATTATCGGCGGACGTAAACTTATTAGTTTGGTGCAAAAATAATGACGTACCAATGTCGTTTTTTGACGTTAAAAATACGTCAAAAAACGACAATATTACGTCATTATTTTTGCACCAACCTAATATTGAAAAAATGTTATGCGGGCATCACTGTGTTGATAACAAATTCAGAAGGAAAACCCTTTAAAAATTATTAGAAAAACTAATCGAGGAGAGTATAAGAAAAATCTAATGATTAGCTGTAAGACAGGGTTACTGTCTATCAGTAAAAGATGAAGCCTAATGCATAACACACACGCCGCGAATTTGTAAATCAACCATGTACGATAATTGAATAACAGAGAGAAATATGAAAATATGACAGAAAAATTGAAAGGTACATAAAATAGAAAAAATAAAATTTTTAGAAAGGGATCAAAGTATTAATGGATTTAAAGATGGACAGTTTTAAATAAAAAACGGAAACACGCCAGAATGCACCATAATGCTTAATATTCTTCCTATGCAAATTCCTGTTGCATATGCACCAGGAAGATGCACATCCAAATGCAGAAAAATACTTTAAGTGGTGGAGCTGCGTATATAGCAAGGAATAGTGGGAACAACAAAAAACAACACTTTTAAATAAAATTGGAACTACGAATAATATGGAGTTAATACCCAATATCTTTTCATTAAATCTATAGGTAAATATACCTCGCTAACAAAAGTAAGATAGTATTCTCCTCAGAATGAATTTGTATTCAATATTACAATATGCAGATTGAATCTATCAGAGTCTCTAAATCATGTGAGAAGAATTTGGAACGGAAATACTCTGGGAATATGATGGCATCGTGCAAAGAATTGTAGTAAAAACAACGAAAAAAAAGGAAAATCCGACAAAAAATTGTGAAAGAAAGATAAATTCATGAAAATATGAATTTCAGAATCCATAAATTGTTTATTATGTCTTCAATATATTTTTGGACCTCTATAAAAAGCGAAAATTCTTTAGATCTTCGAAGGAAATACAACGCAAATCCCGAATGAAATGAACTGTGTTAAATCATTTCATAACTTATTTGGATTTATTTGGTTTGTACGTAAACAGGTATATGTCTATCTTCAGCATTTTATAAAAAGTAAATCAAATCGAAAAAAGAAAAGAAATAAACTTATATTTCACTGACATATATTTCAGCTAATATGCCCAATCAAAGTAATTACAACGACAGCCAAAATTATAATGGATATGATCAGAACAAAAATACCCATAACAATAATAATTCTGAAGCAGGCATAAATAAAATAAGCCGCTAAAACTGTTCCTCACAATAGTTTGGGGAAAATTTAAAAACGTATTTATGAACACAAAAGAAAACTTATACAGAACAATTTATCAAATACATTAGTTATACATAGAAATAAATTCAACCTCAACTTTACTCCAAACAATACCACACGTATTAAAAGGGGAAATAACTTAAACGAAAATATCTCGAGAGTTCCTCTATCGAACCTTATCAAAATATAAATATTTCGAATGTTTCCAAATGCTGAAAGAATTAGCAGTTTCTCAAGTCAACATACATAATTATGAAAATGTTTAAAAAAAAAATAACGGTTATATATATAGTCACGTGTTATTTAAAATATACAACACATAAATTAAACCAAAGTGAAATAATTAAAGTATTAATATCATGAATATATTTTACCGACTTACGTTTATTAGACTTCAAACTATGTAACTTAATGTCCTCCATAAATTACCTAATCTTTACAGCTAATTTTTGCTCTCGTCTATAAATACTTTTGCAAAATAAAATCATTGCAGTTACCTTGATAAAGTCTCAAAGAGGAAGAAAATTTTTTTTTCTCTTTATTCATTTCAACTAATGTTTATAAATGTTAACTGCTAAATATAGTTTAAGGATTCTATAAACAATTCTAAAGGATACTATTATAAATATTGTTTTTCGCTTTGTATAATGCGAAAAGTTTAACACAGCATTATTTCTATTTAATACGCTGTTTCTTACTACTGAAAGTACAAAGGGGTAACAGTCGAATAGATTGTTCAACTGTCTAACTCCCTTCCTCGGCAGAGAGGAACTCGGACGAAGCTTTGCCGCATTGCAAAGTTTCGTCCGGGGAGGTAGACGGTCCCTGAACCCCGTTTATACGGGTTAAAAGGAAATATTTTTGGCAGAGCCTACGGGCTCGGAGAAACTCACGTTAAACTAGGCCTTGTGCCACACACATTCCTTGTGGGGGGACTGTTAAATATAAATATAACAAAGGGGTAATTCGACTAAACTCGACATATTAGGCTAAATATCCGACTGCTTAGTTGATAAAAAAGTGTCAAGAAAAAGCAGAGAAGATTATAACAGAGAAAGTAAAGATCAAAAAAAAAAAAACTTAAGAAATATTGCGGATGTATTTTTGATTGGACAAAATAAGTCAGTTACATGTTAATAACAGTAATAATTTATAAAAAAATAAAAATATTTTCAAGTTAGAAGTTAATCAATTTTATGAGTTTTAAAACAGGGATTATTATTATTTCCGATAGTGGTAGGCGCTATGACATATTTGAATGAGTAGAACCGTACCAAAAGGCAATATTCACTCTAAAAATATAAAGATTACTTGAAATCATAAAAAAATGATAAAATAGGTCTTCTTGGTCGTTGAGATGATTGGGTTTTTACTATTTTTGTTCATATAAAAGCATTAATTTTCAATTTAAAATGCATGTCCCTTTCAGTTGATCGATTAAAACAAAAGAAAGTTTTTCTACTGTACGTTTCGTTGAAGTTTCTTTCCAGTGACCTATACAGTATACATATATAAACATACATACATACATGTATATATATATATATATATATATATATATATATATATATATATATATATATATATATATGCTTGCATACATGTATATATATATATATATATATATATATATATATATATATATATATATATATATATATATATATATATACTTTATTATAGGAAATTACATCGAAACATGAGTGCATTTATGTAGCGGTTTATACATGTTTTTATGTAACATCCTATAATAAAGAATTTTGCTCTCCTATTGAATTGTATTGAAGCCTAATTTGAATTAATACTATGAACGTTTGGATTTATATTTGATTCGTTCTCACTTCATGTTATGTTGTGTGCGTATATATATATATATATATATATATATATATATATATATATATATGTGTGTGTGTGTGTGTGTTTACATATATTAGGTTGGTGCAAAAATAATGACGTATTAATGTCGTTTTTTGACGTATTTTTAACGTCAAAAAACGACATTACATTTATTATTACGTCATTATTTTGCACCAACCTAATACTAATAATTGCATCAGCATTATATTGTGTTATGGTAAATTTTGACGTAAAAGAGATTGATGGCAATAATAAATGTAAAATCTTCATAATAATATTTCAATTAATTTTTATTAGATGGCCATCTTTAAAATATATCTTAATTTCAAAATAATTATATATATATATATATATATATATATATATATATATATATATATATATATAAACTTAAGATTATCGCAAAAAACTTTCATAACTGAATCAATAAGCTATCAGATCCTCATACGTCGAAATCGACGGGAAAGTCCATTATATAAGGAAGCAATTAGGATGGAGAGAGGGGAAGAAATACTTTGAAAGGAGAAAGAGCAGGGAGAAACGAACATAAGAGGGATAGATATAGAACATGAAGGAGAGAGAGAAAAATGTACGGGGAAAGAGGAGGAAATAGAGCGAAATGTGTAAGAGGAGAGCAAATGGAGAAGGATAAATAGCAGAAGGGAAGCGGAAGGAATAATTACACAAATATGTCGGAGGTGCTGAGAAAAAGAAAGATAAAGCTTTTTTGTTGATATATACATTTTTCTACGGCTTATTAACACTTTGCTGGTTATGTAAAGCCAAAAAAATATTTTTAGATTGTAAGAATTAGTTGGAGGTTATAAGGATTTAGTGATACAAGTTTTAATCGTTAACCCATACCTGGAGGGAGAAAAGATGGATTTATGCAATTACTACGAGTATTTGCGCGTAAGTGAATAGAACGAACGCAAATGGAATTGGAACTTTGCTATCCGATTAACAATTCTGATTCATGATCCATTCCACTAGCCCAAGCTTACATTTATTCCCAAGCAATCACCCATTTCCGTACTTAAAAAGCTCGATGTTGCTTAACTCCAGTGACAATACGACGTTATGTGATTATAAATATAAAGAAATTAAAGCTGAAGAAAGAAGATGGGGATAGTGTGATACAGGCGAGGATGAGACAGAAATCAAAAGGGAGAGAATAATACAAAAAAAAAAAAAAAAAAAAAGAAGAGAAGAAAAAAAATAAAGGAAAATGAAGCCGTAAAGATAAGAGATGACCGGAAATCTTTTTTAAAAAATCCTTTCGGAATCATTCCGTCACTTTTCTGTCGATGCCAGCATTATAATCAGCTAAATTTAACATAAAGCGGGCAAAAACCATATTTGATAATAATATTGTCAAGCTGATTTGATAATAATGTTTTTTATGAGTATTTTCTGATTATAATCAGTAAACGTTTCGAAAAAAAAGTATTATTTAGCACCGAAATTATAGTTTAGTTTAAGAAGTATATAATTATAATAGATCTTCTGAATTAAAAGTAAGAAAATGTGATCATAGAAAGGAAATATGGGCTATTAATGGACACAGTAAATCCTTCGCAGAATTATTGAATTATTGTTATTATATACCACGTGAGTAGAAAAGAAGTTTTAAGGAGAATAAAATTGGAAAGTCCACTTATAACTAGAATCAGATAGCAACAAATGACATTTCTAAGGCACATATTAAGGAATGACAGGAAGAGAATTTGACAGTCACATGACACACCTTCTCATAGATAAAGAGGAAACATGATGAAAAAGGTGTAGTCTTAATTAATGATATTGAAAAAGATATGATCGAAGTATACAAGCAAAAAGTCAGTTTTATAAGGTTCAAGATTTTTGACTGTTACAAAAATAAAACAATAATAATTATTTTATCAATCCGAATAAATAAATAAAGTAAATTTTGTATTGATTGTCTATTCCAACGGTTACTTGGGGCGGGATTGGGTTGTTGGTTTGTTTATTGATTACTTTATTTATTTATTCGGATTGATTTGTTAGTTATTTTACATTTATCTATATTATTTTGTTTATTTTTGGTTATCCTTTTCATGCTTTTAATTTTTAAGTAACTTTAATTTCTTTTTTGTTTTCTTGTCTGCATTTTGAGATGAGCTCAAATCGTTTATTTAGTAATTTATTTTGGTTTGGGAATGTAATAATTACAATTTATTTTTTCTTCCAATAATGTTTGCAGGCTTTGGATTGATTGTTGTAAGCTGATGATCTTGTCCTTATTTTCAATGATATTTTTGGTGTGATTTGCATTTTGGATTACCCACAATGCACCACTAAACCATATATATTCAAATAGTCGAGAAAAAATCCAACACTCGCGACCTGATGATTGCTTCTAGCATGAAACAGCCTGTTGCATCTGTGTGTTGACTTCAATTTTCACTTTTATATTTATATTTATATGCACACTATCTCTGATATTGAGCAGCTTATGACGTAAATATAGCACACTGTAAATTATAATTTTACATATTCATACATACATATATATATATATATATATATATATATATATATATATATATAAATAATTAAGTTATAAGGAACTTGGTAAACCGAATTGGTAAATCCAAAGAGGATGAAATCCTGAGAGCTCAATGTGAGGACAGAGCTAATATGTAATGAAAAACAAACCACTTTAAGGTACCATTACGATAATTTATTTCACCTAAATCCTTTTTTAAGGATTCAGGTTCATCAGGTAAAACTTCCAACAATGAATTGAGAGGAAAAATGAGATTAGAAATTCGTGGGTAGTGTAATTTTTGTAATTTAATAGAGGGTGTTGAGAGTGGTAGTTAAACAGACAATATAAAGTATAGGGAGGGGTTAATTTTATATATACTCTTAAGTATGTTTTATATTGGAGTATATATATATATATATATATATATATATATATATATATATATATATATATATATATATATATATATATGTTTAAGCCAATAAAAATATTCACAAAACAATTGGTAAACACATATGGCGGGTATAAAATGCAAACATTTACCACCGAGATATAAACAAATGGATCAACACTAACTACCATTACTTAAAATCAATTTGCCATAAACATGTCCCACAATGAGGTGGACTTGATATGTCATGTTGTATTTTACGCCGCAATTTACTGTAACCCATAAAAATAAAAAAATAAATAAAACACAAATGGCTTGATGAAATCAGTCACAACATTCTACCTAACCATTTATCGAAAATTACTATTTCAGAAACAATAAACCATTTAATTAAAACAAAACAGAATATTGAAAACGACAAAACTGGTGGAATAATGTGTCAAATATACTGCAAAATATCAGCAAAAATATGCAAAAGTCAAACGTTTACAAAATATGTAATAGTGAATTTGTAGTTAAAAATATGCAAAAGCGAACTTTTAAAAAATATATAGTAAGTGAATTATTTGTTAATTGTAATACAACCGATAATTATTTCGACTTAAAAAAAATAATTTAAAGAAAAAGCAATTTGTTAATGCCAAAATATACTGAGGGTGAACTAATTTCTGAAGCTCCTACATTCAATTCTAGGATCATAAAACATATGCCTTTCCTCAGAAAACAAATGTAGACAAAATGTTGGATGTAAACAACAGCAGTGATAAGAACAAAATAAAATTTTAAAAAAACAAAACAGAATGCTGAATCATGTCCGCTAGTTTATGCATTTCGATAAACTGGAAGTCAAAAGATTTATATTTTATATTTAAAGCTAAGAATATGTGTATTCCATTTTTTTTTTCAATGTAACATTGTAACAGGTTATTTTTTTTTCCATTTCTTTCCCATAACATTATATCATGGAGGCGCGGTGGAGTAATGGATAGCTGTTCGGGTTGAGAAATCTGAGAGCCGAGTTTACATTCACTTACAGGCTAATAACCTTGGGAAAGGTATGAATCCTCTTTTCCTCCCCACAGATATGGGTAAATAGCAGAATAGAAAGGGATCTTATCTTAGTCTACCGCAGAAGGAAATAAGAACCTACTGCTGGAGAAAAAAATTTGCCTTGTCAGTCATGTATCGAAAGATAAATGATCGCCTAAGCGTGTATCACGCCATGACGCATAACTAATGAATATAAATCTAAATCCATTAAGAAAACTATTATACGAAATGCGTTATTTCGCAGTTTATGTTTCATATTCTCATACGATAATTCAGTCTTAGCCTGATATATAAATTTGTATAGGATAACTATATTCTTATGTGCATATTATTTGTGAATGTGTGTGTATAAATATATATATATATATATATATATATATATATATATATATATATATATATACTGTGTAACCCGTATATAAGAGACCCGTATATAAGAGAAACCAGGATATAAGAGAGATTTTCTCTGGTCCCAAATTAGAGCCTGTGTTAATGTATATGAATTAGAACAAACCCGGATATAAGATAAACCCTGATATAAGAGACTTCTACTCCGGTACCGACAACTCTCTTATATCCGGGTTACTCTCTCTTTCTTTCTCTCTCTCTCTCTCTCTCTCTCTCTATATATATATATATATATATATATATATATATATATATATATATATATATGCACACAATTAGATACATTTATATTTTATAATATGATATTAAATAGGGTATATTTCTTCAGAGGTGGTCGTATATGGATGTGTGTAGAAGAGATATGATCTGAAATCTTAGGTTTTACCGTTCAAAATGGCGACTTCTTAGGCTAACTGGCAACTAGTTCTATCAAACGAGAGACCTCGGTAGGTAGCCAAACACATTTTCTCGCAAAAATCACGCAATTTTTTATAACGACTGTAGTGACAGCCGAAATAAATACACGGATAAGATAAACAAATTGTGAAAATTTACTAAATTTAAGAAAAACTTGACCGACATAAAAAAAAAATGTTTAAAAGGGTGTGCGTATGTTTATGCATGGTTATGGGTGTACATATATATATATATATATATATATATATATATATATATATATATATATATATATATGTAAACTTAATATAACAATATAGACTGCAAAAACATGTATATCATTATTTACAAATACGTATAAGTAGTTCATTACATCACGTATAATTATCAACTTTACAATGAAAATACGAGCAAAAGAACCAACTGATACATTTAATATATTTAAGAGCCTATATGCTAAACTGAATTCATGACCATTCATAAAAGTAGTAGATACATACCGTTTTACATTGCAAATTTAGCGATTCTTTGTTTTAAACAGATATAAAATAATCCATATTGTACTAAGTAGCAGTCAACATTCTCGGAATGATGGCGCTTCGTCCTTAGAAATAATTTTGCATTAGCATATTTAATACCATAAAATAGCGGAATTTTTACAGACTTTAGAGTTATTGTATTATTAAAACTGAAACTTACTGAATCATAATTATGATATTCTAACTTCGAATGTGGATTGGAGTTTCATGAATTTACAAGTGGAAAGATTGTGAATCCTCAGGATTAGGGTTAGGGTTAGATCTTGATCTGATGTTTTCTCCGCTCTTTTCATTGTAGCGAATATTACAGATTATAAAAATTCGACCTTCAAGTTTTAGCTTATTATATAGTTTCGTGTGCGAAAATTTATGTCAGTCGATTTTTTCCTTAAATTTAGTAAACTTTCCCAATTTTTTTTTTTTTTTATCCTTGTATCTCGCCTGTCACGACGTTTCCGCAAATTAACGATCTATGCTTTAAATTGGATGGGGGAGAAATCCCATAGTGGAACAACACAAGTTTCTATGCATCAACTTTAACAAAAAATTAACATTCTTTCCCCATCTAAAATATTTAAAAATAAAATTTAGTAAAGTCCTCCAGCTTCCGCGTGTGGTAGTCCATACTGAATGAGAAGCAGATCGACAAATATTAATTAAAATATACAGATCGCACAAAGCTGGATTACGCTAGTTTCATATAAGGGGCGGCCAGAAAAAAATACATATAAATACTCAACGCAAACTATCATCAAGGCCTCAGATCAGTACTTCAAAATTTTAGGATATCCTCAGTGGAAAGCTTATACAGAGGAGCTAATAAAACACCTCCACATGTAAGGGGCACGAAACTGGCACTACAGTACTATGTCAAAATAAAATCATGCCCAAGTAACCCAGCTTTCAGCAGTACCTTCAAATCTCATTACTGAGATCTATTTTCACACAAAATACAATAAAACCTATGAAATCAAGATGAAATCTATTTCTGAAAAGTCACTTCCAAACATACGAAAAACGACTACAGCCAGTATTCCACCATGGATACCAATGAATTTCCAGAATTAAATAAACTACCTACACACACAAAAAAAACCCCGCAGTCACATACAATCCAGAAAAAAGTTTCAGGTCATACTGTAAAACTACCCTAACTATATACAGACAATTCAAAGTGTAAAGACAAGATAGGACGTGTAGCAGTGAGCCAAAATATTACAAAATAAAAATACCTCGCAAAAGGAAGCTCTATTTTCATTGCGGAGGCTTATGAAATGGACAGTGTTATCAACATCATCACACAGAGCAAACAAAAAAAAAATCTTAATTTTTTCGGGTAC
Organism: Acanthosepion lycidas; assembly: GCA_963932145.1. Lineage (NCBI taxonomy): Eukaryota > Metazoa > Mollusca > Cephalopoda > Sepiida > Sepiidae > Acanthosepion > Acanthosepion lycidas. Next base: position 37,948,952 of record OZ010576.1, read on the forward strand.
ACACTATTCGTCCTAATGGCTTTAAATAAAAAAAGAATATCCAAAAGACAACTCATGATCAAACTATTAACCCTAGAACACTAAACATCAATTAAAGTTACACCACTACTAACCATGGGTATATCATACCCGATTTTTTAAATATCAAAAAAAAAAAAATCTTTATTTGAAATGTTTTACATGCAGGGACTTCAGACTTTGTACTTTAATAGGAACTGAAAATCATATTATTTAGGTACGAAAATCAGGTACTGAAAATTGTAATTAAAAATAGGAAAATTTGCGCTGGGTACTATACACCCATGGTAAGTGTTCTAGGGTTAAACAAAATGAGCACCACTAGCAAACATAAAGAGATCAAACTATGTTGGATTCTTGGGCACATCGGTGTTGAAGGTAACAATAATGTTGTCCTAGCAGTCAAACGAGCTTTAGATATGGATGTTGACTCAAGGACCAAAATCCCATATTATCACTTGAAGGAATTCATTAACAAATATATGGTGCTGGGAGGATTACCCACACAATAAACTCTACGCAAATCAGCTCAAAGAAAGAGAATGGAAGATGGTTTTCATAAAATCCCGAAAACTAAATACTGGCTTAAGCATTGGCCATACTAGAATAACACAATCGTACTTACTAAACAAAGCAGATCAACCAGCAGGCCAAGCATGTGAAACGGCATACACTATTAAATATATCGAAACTCAAGACAAAATGTGATAATATATACAACATGTATGAGCTCTACGAGATAGAAAAATTTGGTGAAATTTTATTATTTATTAAATCAGAGGGCATCTGCCAAAAAAAAAAAATATCAGAATATCAATAAAATCTAACATCTGCATATCTGAAAAGAATCCAACAACGAAACCAGACTCTGGACAAAACCATCTTTACAAAAATACATCAATGATACCTGATCTACAAACTAATTTCTTACAAAGAATACATATATTCTCTTCATACGAAAAAAAACAAAAATTGTCAGCATGAATATGCCGTAATACAAAAAACAAAAAACAAAAAAATAAAGCAAAACAACAAGCAAGGAGTAAGCAATTTCATCACTCAAAATCAAATCACACGCATGCCCATATTCGCACACACACAAGTATGTGTGTATTCGAGTGTGTGTGAATTTAGGTAACATATCATCATTCAAGCATCTTTCATTTAATAATATTGTCATATTATGTCTACTTATTTTTATGATAATCTTTATTGTTATCTAATTACATACTTGATGTTAAGTTAAAATTCATCAAGGTGGGCTACGCAGCTTTTGGTAACCTCAAGTACTTTTGATCTCCTCCGAGATCATCCTAACATCTAAATTGAGAAGACAAACTTATTGTAACTGTGATCGTTGTGACACAGAATTAAACTTTGATAAATCTTACATTTATCAAAAACATGATTTTTTTTCCTGATAATATTCTCTCAAATGTATGTGGCAATATTTAATTTTAGTAAATGCAGGAATGAATGCAAATGTAAATATTTCTGTAGTTTATATATATTGATCTCTGTCTCAATCTTTTTTCTCATCCTCTCTCACTTTATATTTGCAAACAGCCTATCTCTGATACTGATCCCTTTTACCATAAATATATCATTTCACCATATATATATATATATATATATATATATATATATATATATATATAGGTTAGTAAAAGACCACTAGAATTGTTACACAGATATTTTTACAGAAAGAGCGAAAGGTACCTTTGAAAATATAAGCAAAGCACGACGACCGGCGCAAATATCGTTAGACAGAAAGAAATGTGTACTAAATGTAATTTCTAATACCTTATATATTAGGGGGCGCAAAAGATTTTTCCGTTCAGATGTAGAAGTGACTTGAATCTCTCAAAGTGAAGTTGTAACGAATGCTAAAATATGCTGGAAGAATATTTGAGAAATTAAAATTTTTAAGAGTTCACCAGTATTTTGCCTGGTTTCAACATTTTTCCGTTGGAAAATGGCTGCCGTTACGTGTCTCCCACAAGCATTACTTGACGGGATTATGTGTGTCCGAGTAAAAATACGGAACGCAAAACATGGATTTCAAACAAATAAAAATTAATCCACCTATGACCAAAATAGACAAATTTCTTTGACGTGTACACAGTTGAAAGGTAAGACATGTAAAGCTTACATATTTAATATTAAAAATTTTGCTCGTCCGTATGTGATACACACGTGCGTGTGTATTCAGTTCTCAGTTGCCCGGAACTTTCTCGAGCAGGCACGTCCTCACTCACGCGCTGCTACTGCAACCCGTAGGTGTTGACAAAACGTTATCGTTGACACATCTCAAAAAACACTCATCACTTCTGAGTTGTATTTCTTCCCTTTAACTTCTCCTCAGTCGGGAGTCAATAGCTCACCTAGCTTTGAAGAATAATACCAACCTTACGGGTCCTCCAGCTTTCTTTTCCCTCTTTAGTTTGGCCCAGTGTGTTGTTTCGATATGGTTTATTCCGGTTCCCCAAATCATGATATTGGGATTGATGGTGAACCCCTAATTGACGTTGTGTACCATAGACAATAATGCGTAATTCCTACTCATGGCCGTGGTAAAGCTTTTATTTCTTTTCGCCAGAGAGCTGTTCGGAATGCTGTCTGAAATGCGAACAAATTCAATAACATTCACAACACTATTGATCATTCTAATAACAGATCTATTCAATATAAATTGAAACTGGTTGATTAAAATATCTCTATTATTTATCACGAAATAAAGTTCTATACTGCAGGGTGGTGGTTTATAAATTGTAGTCACAGACGTTAAAGCCCGTCAGTTTATTATTGACTAATGCAGGCAGAATAAAATGGAAATTCTTCTCGCAGTCGTTTAAGTAATTGTCACCCAGTCAACCGTTCTTCAAATATTTTGTCTTGCGTGTTTCAGTGTATTACCCCTGGTCACCGAAAGGTGTGTGCGTTTCACGTGTCTGACCTCTGCTCCCCACTCGAAAAAATAACCAGCAACCGAAATGCGTGGTTGCTTTATATAGGGTAATATTTTCCGATAATAATGATTAATGACTTGAATTTAAATAGCCAGGCCCCGGAAAATAACAATTCACAATTCCCAAATTCATTATCTCCCTATTCGCGTAAACTGACCATATGGCTTTTCTTACCGACAAAGGATTCTTTGCCAGAAATCCCAAGTAATGATAATACTGAAAATTGCAGACAAGTGTCGCAGAAAAGACGTATCTCTTGTTAATTAACCATATGGTATTACGATATTATGTTAAAATATTCTGAAATAACTTTCTGGAAAGATAGTTTATTCTCGTACGCTCCACATAAACAAATACAAAATTTTGGATCTTAACACAAGACAGGTGTTTTGTTACTTTGTCTAAAACAATTTAGATTATTATTTTTTGTGACCACATATTTTCTACAAAAAGCTTAGTGTAAACAAACGTCCGAATTCCAGTTTCTCACGACTCACGTAGTTTAGACAACATATTAACTGTCTTTTTCTTATTAGTACTTAGGGTCGGGTATCATTACTTTTTCTAAATTTGTAGTGTATCTTGTTTAATTAAATCTACGTTTGATTCTCCTTGGAACTATTCTTAATTTCATTTTATTATTCTAAAATATAAATCGTAACGCATTTCGCGTTTAATTTTATTCACCATTATTCAATCTCCTCTCCTGAGAATTTAAATAAATTTTATCCAATTAGTAGTAACTCCAAATCACCGTTCTGAAATTGGATACATTTAAATGTTTAAACAGGACCAATGTCTTTCTACACTACATCTTGGAGGAAGAGAAAGAGGAGATATATTTGTCTTTTATTTTAAACAACGCCACCTAACGGTCGCTTGGGCGAATCTAAGTAGGATAACTCACATATTTGTACTCAGAAAAAAGCACTTGATATTTATGAAACATTTAACGAAGAAGGCTGGTTTAGATAATGCGAAATTCCCAGGACATAATACGGTTATGTGAAGCAGAAGAGACAAACAATGACTTGCAAAACAGAAGCAGATATGGATGATGAAATTGTACAGGGCTTACATGAAAGCGTAAAAATAAAATATTATAGAATAGTTCACATATCAAAAAAATATAATGAGGAAAGAGAGTTAAGCAAAGTTAACACTCACAGAACAAATTGAATACAAACAAACACCATATAACTTAACGAATGTTTATGAATATATGACAGAACAAATACAAAGAAGGATTTAAAGTGTCAACAGTTATTTAGAGTAACAAAAGACAGGACAGTGTGGAGAGCAATGACCGTTCACATCCTGAAGGGAACTGATGTGTAAATGAAGAATAATTCTAATTAAGATAATTGGAAATAAATCTGAAAGTGATAAAAGTGATATTTTTGTCTTTTTTAGTTGTATTATACGAAATTTAGTTTTTTTTTTTTTTTTACCATAATTTAATGACTATTGTTGAATGTTGAGCTAGACAACTAACAAAGATTAATGCTCTGCTATATTTGAAAGAAAATAGCAGTTTTTCTTTTTTATCCCTTTTATCTTTGCATGGAAATGTATGCAGAGTAACCCGACCAAAGAAAAGTCCAGCATTTGCCACTCAGTATTGAATAGCTTCTAAAAATGTTTCTAGTACAATAGGTTTTTATTTGCATCCTCTTCAGGTTCGTCATGGATGTATACTACTTTACACTAACTTCCTGCAGGAAATTTGCTTCGTTATATCTTGAGATAAAGTATTTAGACATAAAAAGGATTTGCATGCTAGAAAACTAGTACCTAATTTTAAGCATGTTCATGAGTACCAAATTTGGTACAAGATACGCAAGTCGTTATTAGGAATGAAAAGTCGTCAAAGGGTTCATGGACGCCCAATCAATGGAGGAATGGCAATCGTTTGACAAGACGTCGTAATTAACATGTGACTACAAATAATGAATAAAATCTCAAAAATCAAACCCCAAAACTAAAAAATAGAAGGCCCACTCCCACACAAAGAAAGAAAACCTACCTTAATTTTATACGGTAAATTCTGCTAAGCAAAACATTCTATAATAGAGCTGGAATATTAAATAAATAACAGACTGGCATTAATAATAAATCAAATTAATAAGAAATACCAAAGAACATTAAGCCTAACCAATTTGTTAGTACAATTACTAAACTTCCTCTCGATGTAGAAATACTTACAACTAAAAACTTAATTATAGATTACAGTTTTAATCAATTCATACTAAACCTAGGGTTGTTAACTTATTTAAAATCAATTAAAGAATATTTTAAAGTAAAGCAATGACTTCGACAAATTATCCAGATGTTGCTATGGAATATATATACAGTGAAGATTTATCTGGGCATCAAACTGGACAATTTCAGAATTAGTATTTGGATGAGGACATCCTGCCTGCTCGCCACAAACTTTGCCAATAGAAAACGCGTTGTAAGTATTCAATTCTTTAATTAAAAGTGGATGCTTGTGATGAATAGCATCTCAGATATAAAAGTGACGTTCTGTGTAGATATTTACAAAGCAAAGAATCGTGTCTGGCATACCGATCCCCTAAATTTTTTAGTGTCTACGGAATCGGATCTTGATTAAATAAAATCAAAATTTGTTCTTCACTAGTAAATTCTCCATTTTATTTGAATTCAATATTTTTTTAGCGAAAATGGCGCATCGTGCTATCAGGGTAACCGATAAATCTTAGCTGCAGGATAATTATATTTGTTTAATGTTGATCAGGTGTCCGTTTTCTCACAACTGCCTCCACTGAAGCCACCAATGAATTAACGTGTATTTAGAAACACCTAAAAGAAATCTAGTAAAGAGGCCGAACATAAATAAAATATCTTTCGGGGGAAATGGCTTTTCCAGCAATCGGATTTCTTTTCAATTACTGATTGGCGAACAATTGTTTGAATTACTTTATTTAGAATCATTGAATTTAATTATTTTGCTGTTTTTAATTTTGACATTATTGTCAGAGTTTTATGCGACATTATTTAACTTTGAGAATTATTCAACCAAATATTCTACAGAAAAAGAAATTTAAAAGAAATTAATCCTCATGAATAACGAACAACAACAAAAAAAAAAAACTTGAATCTGTCTTCTTTTTTTTTTACTTTTACATTGATTATAAACTGCCACCGAGAAATGCTTAAGATGTCATAAACTGGAATAAGAAATTAATCCAGTGGTAACCGGTGTTAAATAAAATATTTTATTACATTAATACAAGTTTTATAAAGAAACGGATGTATATAACATGTAATGGTTGACGGTTTGAAACGAGAATTCCAGCCGAATCCGGTGCCTTCCCTCTCGCAGTGTATTATGGATTAATGAAGGGTAGACGGTGATATCTAGCTGTGGTTGGCAACCAATCTAGAATCATAGTTCTGAATTCAAATCCGTGTGTGGCTCTGGTGGAGGACACAGATTAAGTATAGTTAATGTCCAACCAGCGTGAATACAATATAAATCAAGTGTTTTCTCGGTGGGTGTTGAATTAACAACAATGCACCTGAACATGCTTGGAATCGTGTAGCCATACTGAAGATGATAAATCACACGATTTGACTTCAAATCGTAACAACTCTAATAATGATGACAAAGGTATTGAATTAAACACACGTGAACCGCATTATAATTATACAGGTATTTCCAACATTTTATGCAAGCTATTTCGTTTGTTTTTAAATAATATCTCATTTCTGTACTTGTATTTATTTATTCAAATGATATATTATTCCCGGCCTGAATTTGGATTTAATCCGGCGAAACGCTTGAGATGCGCAATCCTGTTAAATAAGATGTCATTCTCTGAAAAAATTAAACAAATTGGAAATATTTGTTGGGTATAATTTGGTTGTCTTCATTAAAATTTTCATATAACATGGACCGTAAAGAAAATAAACCTTTAAATGCTTCAAAACAATTAAACATAATATAAAATGTCATATTCTTTGTAAGAGACCATATTACAATAAGAAATTTATTAAAAAGTTGGTACGGTACATTGTGAAAATTGCCAATGTAAAGATACCAACATAACTCGACGAAACAAAATTCGAGAAGTTTACACACTCAATTAAATATAATAAAGAATTATTCGATGCCATCGGAGGTCAAGAATTGCTTAAACTCTCAAAACATTGCGTCGCTGGTATTTTGATTTCAACCATTTTCCCAGCGCCGTAGCGTATGTTCTGTGTACATTTCTACAAATAGTTTAATAACAGCTGTTCTGATGCGTGCACTATATTTCTAACTCGATATAACGAATATGAACGTGCTACTAGATTGGCGGTTAGGTCTCATCACTTCACTGTAGTAATGGATAAATCTAACCGTAAGTTCTATTCTACCTTTTTATCTTGCATTTACTATATAACTGTATTTTTATGCAATTAATGAAGTTTGTAGTACGGTTGTAACAGATTTTAAGAATATTGCTATTTAGACTTTCGTATAGAGGATATTTTAAAAGAAAGTGTTGTTTTTTTCTAGAATCTTCAAAAATATTTGCTTACTTTGGTAACTGCCATATTGTATGGCGATGGGAACTACCTTTTTTTCTTCTATATTTTGTCGTGCTACTGTTGTTACTTTTGTAACAACAGAGCTTTTAAAATACATGTTTGTATATTTTTTATTATTATTCAATAATTCCACATTGGAAGAGTTTTGTAGATAGTCGTTTTGTTTCTGTAACATCAGGGAGTGGCTTAAATGTCTGTATAATGGTTACACAGAGAGTTAATACAACTAAGGTAATGTTTAGTATTATTTAAATTGGTTTAAAAGCCTTTCATTCAGAGTGAGTGTTACATCCAAGTAATAAAATTTCTATTAAAATTTCGTTAATTACCATTTCGAAATTAATTCTTTGAATGTATTGATTATGGTGCAGAATTGTTTTTCTGTCCTAATCAGTCCTTAATCACGGAATAACACGTTTGTTGAAATCAATCTCTGTATTTACAGTTAGGCTCAATGCTTGGTCTACAAAGCCGCTGGGAGGAACAACGCCATTGTGAAATTCCAATGACACAGTGGCCCACTATATATATGGTCAACAGTGTAAAGATTTGAAATAAAGATATT
>OZ010576.1:37959563-37977063 GCA_963932145.1 Acanthosepion lycidas
GAGGCAGGAAATAATGAGTCGTAAAGGCATCTATTCTGAATTTTGACATCAATGTACACTCATATTTACATACGCTCTTTCCCTTACGAATGCATTTTTAAGCCATCATAGATATGTAAATGTTGAGCTTCGACTATTTTCTGAAAACATACTCATACCATCACCCTCCACATAAAAAAAACATTAAATGAAAAATATAAAGATTTATAAAAAAGCATTAGATTCAAAGCACGTTTTTTTTCCAGCCAAGAAATGAACACAAATACGGCACTGACGGAAAAATACAGCTTAAAACAAAAGTCGTCCCCCCGCAACACAAAGACATAGACGAGAATTCGAGAAAGACTTAACAAACTTAATAAGAAACCAGAAATTGCATAAATAAAACGATACCTTCAAAAGCATAAATAAATAAATAAAAGGAAATTTAGCTCAAATAAACTATTCAACTAACGTATTCATCGCATTGGAAAAAAAAAACTAGAAATTTATTGAATTTAGCCCCCACCTGCATTAATCTCAGCAGATTGCTCAAGGACAACATAACTAAAATATATAAAGCCCCATAACAACAGAAGACGATATCAATAAGGAAGATAAAACAATCTCCCAAAAATTAGACTTAGATGATCGAATATTGCAACTATTACACTCAAAGTCTACAAAAAATTTTCAGAACCAACCCAACATGAAGGCATACAAAGCAAACCGAAAGTGAACTAGGCAAAATAAGTAAAACCATACTAGAAAGACTTCATTCAGAGCTAAAGAAGAAGTTAGGTGTAATCAATGGAGAAACACGATAAAAACAAATATAGAATGGTTCTGGAACATAAAAAAAAACAAAGATATTTGCCATTTTATACAACTAGATATAAAAGAATTTTAACCTTATTTAACAAACCCCATGTTAGATAAGGGCTTCTCTCTAGTTCAAGAACAAATACAAATAAGCACAAATAAAAACAAATGATTAAACACTCCAGGAAATCACTACTATTGCACAATGAAGTCATGGATAAAGAAAGAAGGGATCATTTACACTACAATGGCTTTGACGGTGCAATGGTCCTGCGAACTCATAGCTATATATTTATTACATGAACTAAGGAAAATAATCGATAACAATTATATAGGACTCTACGGGGTTTAGGGTCTCATAAGCGTAAGTAACTATAACAGACAAAACACAACATTAGGAAAACAATCATAAATAATATGGAATTCGACATAGACAATAAAACTAACCTTAATAAAGTAGTGTTTCTAGATGTCATATTCAACCTAAGAAAAGGTACATATAAACCATATAATGATAAACCACTGTATATACACACATCTTCTAACAACACGCCATCTATAATCAAGGAAAAAGCACAATCAATTAACCGCAGGTTTTCCGACAATTCTCCCAGTTACACCTTATTTAATGAATCTAAGAAAGATTATGAAACAGCCCTAAAAGATATGGATTCCTGGTAACACTCACATACACAGAGCGCATGAAGATCAACAGGAAGACAAATATCATATGTTTCAACCCACCGTCCAGTAAAAACAAACGTAAGAAAAACGTTTATTAAGCTCATACATAAAAGCACTCAAGTCCATCAAGAACTCTCCACAGGATTTTCAAGAAAAAACTCAGTAAAAACACACAATTTACATTATTCGGACTATTCTCCTCATACATGTTGCCATATTTATCACAACGTTTCGGCCATCTACAGGTGGTTGAAATTTTGAACTGAGCCCTTTATTTCGCTCGCTGGAGTAGTGTTCTCTTTCCACGTGCCATGTCTAATGAATGTCAGTTATTAGCTATCTCCTAGTAATTCCCCTCTCCAAGTTAGCCACCGTTTTAGCCAGGTATTGAACTCACTCTTTGCGTCCTGTCACTGGATCTAACTAATACCTTTATCCACTGTGCCTTGAGGATATCTGTGTATAAATTTCTGGGGTTTTGACCAGATTTTGACAAATTCTGTCGTCAGTCACGCCTAATTTTTCCATTTCCCCTCGTGTTACACTTTTTTGTGTCCTTGAAACCTTACCTTACGTGGACCACAATTGGAGAGAAAAGAGAAATCACTGCCCTTTGTGGGATCAGGTTGAAATCGTAGACAAAAAAAAAACATCATTGGAAAATTCGTAAACCTAAGGAATCAGCACATATACTAGGCCACAAAAATCACCTGAGCAGCCGAACCCTATAATATTCCTTAATTGCACAGTGGATAAAGGTGTTATTAGATCCAGTGACAGGACCCAAAAAGTTGTGAGTTCAATACTGGGTTAAGGCAGTGCAGAAATTGGAGAGCTGAATTAACAGCAGAAAACTGATAACTGACATCCATTATACATGGCATGTGGAAATAGAACAGTCTACCCTAGTGAGCGGAATAAAGGGTTTAGTTAGGCATTTCAAATACCTGAAGAAGGCCTGAGCGTACAACGTCCGAAACGTTGTGATGAATATGGCAACAAGAATAGTCCGAATTATGTAAATAGTGTAAATGATACCTCATCTCAGAAATATATTTAGTAAAAACAGGTGCACCGAGAATATGACAAATAATAAAATTTACGAAAAATTTGTAATATACCAAGGCACAGTAAAATCAGCAGATAATATAAAAATATACATAGGAGTAAGTGAAAGTCCCTGGAAATGAAGAAGATACTCACGCACAACGTCCTTTACGAATAGTAAGTACGAGAATAGCTGAATGCTTTCTAAACTATTAAAAACAGGAAACAAATCACGCCATCATGGAAAATAAGCAAAAAGCATCAATTTTCAACAATCAATTCAAAAATTTTAAACTCTGCTTGGAGAAAAATAACTATAATTAATTTCTCAGGTTAAAACAAACTACTAAATAAACAATCAGAACTCTTCACAAAATCCAGACAGGAAAACAATTTTTATTACGTTACTTAAAAATAGAAAACTGAAAAGAATAAATGAAAATAATTAAAGAGAATAAAATAAAAAAAATAAAATAAAATAATTCAAATCAATAAGTAAATAAACGAAGTAAATACTAAGAAAAAATTAACAAATCACACCCACCAAAAAAAAAAGCAAGAATAATACAATAGACTACCCGCAATGGAATAGAATACCAACAATGCATAACTTACCTGTATATATAGAAAAGTCGAGTAAACACACAAGGCACAGAATCTGACGATTGCATTTAGCATGAAACAGGATGTCGCCATTGTGTATTGAACTAAATGTCCAATTTTATATTTAAATACGGTCTATCCCTGATATTGATCACTTTAACCTATAAATATAGCATACATTAACATTATATTTTAACATATATATATATATATATATATATATATATATATATATATATATATATATATATATATATATATATATATATACTCTTAGTTTCTTGCTGAGGAAATATCCAAGTGTTGGTATATTTATTTTAGGTTAACACCATTCTATAATACGTCAGCTTATCGCGAAATACAACTATTAATGTTTTCAAAGTATTTAAATGAATTGTAATTTAATTTTGAATTTTAATTTAGGTCTACATTAACATTTTAGATTTAAAATGAGGTTAGAAATAAGAATTAGAAACACTTATTTGAAGTAAGAAACAAGAAGAAATATTAGAAAACCAAGTGGGTTAGCTCAAGTTTTTTTCCATGAAAATCAGTAATATAACTAATAATATTATTAATATTAATATTACTAAACTAATTAAAAGTAGTGAAATAAATAATAATAAAATATGCCGTGATAAAATAATATTAAGGAAATCATAAAAAAATAATACATATCAATGAAAACAAAGTATAAATTAAAAATATGATAAAGTAAAATAAAATGAAATAAAAGAGTCATATATTTAGGAATATATATATATATATATATATATATATATATATATATATATATATATGTGTGTGTGTATGTGTGTGTGTGTGTGCGTGTGTGTGTAAAACTAAATAAATAGGTCAAATGAAAGATTAATTCAAAAATAAATATAAATAATTAACGCAAACAGAGAATTAAATATACACGTTTCCACTAATGAGACCAAGGGTAAAAGAAAAAATTAAAAAAACAAAACAAAATAATAATAATAGTCAGTTATTAAAAATGGTAATAGTAAGATAAAAGAAATAATGGATTAGCAAAACTGTTAATTGTGTTACAATCCAATATTATCAATGTTTGTTTAGCAGGATATTAATTAATAAAATTATTAATAAAAATAAATAAAAATAATCTGGGTCAAAGTGTCTGAGTAAAAACATGGTTCTCTGTAGGCAGGTGTAATTAACTCACTTCTTTTGTTTAAGAGACTGGGATTGTTTATATTAGTCAGGATTATTTATTTTTCAGAAAGACATAAGTTATAATTTTTGCCTTTCTCGCTGGAGCACTTTGCTTCATATATATATATATATATATATATATATATATATATATATATATATATATATATATATATATGTATGTGTGTGTGTGTGTGTGTGTGTGTAGATAGATAGATAAAGAGATGTTTGTGTGTGTGTCTCTGTGTCTCTTTGTGTAAGCAATGATCACTTTTACTATTGATAGGGTATTCGGCAATGGCAACTATGTTAAGCGAAACCCTAACATACAATATTATAAAAGTCCGTTAGAAATCTGGTTTTATGCTAAGCTTCTCACACTTCCCCACTTGCTTTGAAATATTACTAAGCACTAGTAATTAACATTATAAGTAGGGATACGTACTTGATGGCATCAGGAAAACATATATGATGAGTTGAGTACAGGCAATGTTAGTTTTTGGGAGACATTTAAGTACGTCTACTAGACCGTAGGTGTTAATGAAATGTTTTTGCCTATAAAATTTCTTGTTTCTATAGAAGCCATATTTATTGTTTTATGATCACAGCATATTTAGGGAGCAGATAAGCACGCCATGGTTGATTTCCCAGATAAATTTAACATTAAATAAAGTTAAAACTTTAAATAGCCTTTTTGAAGTATTATCTTTTTTTCTCAAAGTATCAAGAAAATCTCTAACATATATGAACTTAAAAACTTTAATTATAATCACTGTATTGCTTAACATATGAAGTATACGTTTATATAACTTATCTTTCTATTCTCTGCCAAGAGTACATTGTTGTCGCCGTTTAGCTCTGGTGAAAACATTTATGTATATATATATTTTTTAAATTTTCATTCTTTTATAGGTTAATATGTTATTACATTTTAATTTTTTTTCATAATTTCTCTTGTTGCTTTGTGTAGGGCACATTTTCCCCGTTTCTAAATTTCTTCAGATTTTCCGTTTCTCGATTCTATTATTTCGCATCGAATTTAATTTTTTAGAATACCTCTCTTGCTTTTTTATAATCTTTGCAGACAGATATTTCAATCTATTGTCTTATATACATGAAATTTTCTTCATTCATTTAATTTTATTTTATGTCGACCTTTTCCTCCTAACCTGCTTTCCTTTCTTCCTTTCTTCCTATATTTTCGTTTTTTCTTCCTTATTAGCTTCTTTTATGTTTCCATTTATTTTTCTTACTTCTTTTAAATTCCATCTCTCCTTTATTTTTCGTTTTCATTCATATCTTCCTTTCTCCATTCCTTACTTTACTTATTTTTGTTAATTTCAGGTTCGTTTAGAATATACTTTATTTAAATTTCTTATATTCTGACGAATTTAAAAAGAGCAAATAAAAAAGGAAACCGAAATTACATCTTTTATATTCGTTTCAAAGACAACAGTTAATAAGAGTTTCAAGGGACAGGACATCGTGGGGCGACATGATTGCCCATTTTCTGAAATATAATTAAATAGAGGAATATTCCTTTCTATTTTTCCTTGCCTGCCGCACTTTTCTTTTTTCCTTCATTATTTCATTTGGCAGCCGTTCATTTCCTTCTCTCCAATTAATCTTTTTGATATCGCTATACGTCGCTTTCAATTTACTTTTGTTATTCATTCTCATTTAAATTACATCTTCCTTTCTTCTCCCCCCCTCTTCTTTCTTTGAAATCTTTTTTTTTTTTATTTCCCCCCTACCTTCCACACTCTCATTTATATTTCCTATTGTTTTATAATTTTTACTTCTTCAATCATTATTTCTCATTTCTTTTGCCCATCTTCTTTTCTTCATTCTTTATTTTCTCTCATTTCCATTCTTACTATTTTCGTTATCTCATTCTTTTACTTTCAGCCAATTTCTTTTTCGTTTTCTTTCATTGCAGCTTTTAAAATGTATTTTCCTTCATTTTCACTTAACTTTTCCTTGTTTTATGCCTCCTTTTTTTAGTTTCTTCTTTCCTTTCTTACCCCCATCTTCATTCCTGCCAGTTTATATACACCGACCGTTACATATCTTTCTGATTTTCTTATTTAATTATTTATTTTTAATTTTAAATCTCATTCTATTATCATTTAGTACTTTTTCTTTCTTTCTTTCTTTCTTTCATTCTTTCTTTCTTTCATTCTTTCTTTCTTTCATTCTTTCTTTCTTTCATTCATTCTTTCTTTCATTCATTCTTTCTTTCATTCTTTCTTTCTTTCTTTCATTCTTTCTTTCATAACTATTTCCATTTGAAATTTCTCAGAATTTATTCATTTAAGGTATTTCTTTTTTTTTTTTTTTTAATTCCGGTAACACTTCTGCGTACAGCTGTCTTATGTTGGTTGTGGAGACATATGTCTATCTAATTAGGCATGAAATCTTGTCCGAAATTATTTTGCAATCTGCCAATATCACACGACTAAACTGTTTTCAAGGATAGTTTGTGGTAAATCCTATAGAGGCATTTTTTTCCGTTTTTGTGCAAGATTACACCTACAGACACGCGCACATTTATTATCTCATTGTATCTATAGGAACATTTCTCTCTCTCACAGAGAGATATATAGTGTCACTATTTTCGTCTCTTATGCACACACACACACGCACAAACACACGCACACACCCACGCACAGACACACACACACACACATACACACACACACACACATATATATATATATATATATATATATATATATATATATATATATTGTTATGATGTTGATTTGGGGTTAGTAGAGACAAACTCCAAATAACACGTAACAATAAAAAGGGTTTTAATAGGTTGGTAAAAAGGTACAGATATCGCCTGAGTAGTCAATAACTAGCTCAGCTAAGAACTTCTCTGTCTCACTGTCTTCTCTCATGTCTACTGACATGTCACTATTTAAAGTCTTTGTTCACAGACGCAGACAAGTTCATCTTCAAGAGGGGGATTGGTTTCCGACACAACATATATATATATATATATATATATATATATATATATATATATATATATATATATATATATATATATGTATATGTACACACGCTCACACCATGTCTGAAGTTATTAAGCTAATCATATAAACTTCAACAATTCAAATTTATTTTTTTTAAAAGTGTCAAATTTTAAACAATGAATTTAGATGCCAGAACAAAGCCTGACTTAAAATTCATGTATTATCAATATATTTTAGTGAACTTATGGGAGTTATTTGATGTATTCTAAAAATTGCCGTCTGAAACTATTAGGCAAAACAATGACATTTTATTTCAATAAAAAGGTAATAAAATCATCAAAAATTAATCCACAACTATACTAGAACAAATAAATTTCATATGATAAGTCTTTGAATCCTTTGGATATTAGTATAGTGATCCTTCTTCACTAACAGCCATTAAACTATTGTCCATTGATTTTGTAAGTGCTTTTACGTCGGCGATTTGAGTTTCCGACATAGTAGTTTTAATTACTTCCCATAGGTCTGATTTGCTTTTATAATTCTTTAAACTTTCATATAATTTCATCTTCACAACTGACCATAGAATTTCAATCAGATTCAAATCAAGACTTATGGTGGTCATTTCATTATCGTCTCTTCTCAAAGAATTCACGAGCGGGCCTAGATAGAGGAGAAAGAGCATTGTCTTGCAGAAATACACACTTCACATTGAAACTGCGAGATTGGAACTTGTATCATGCAAAAAAATATCTTGTTCATGAAAACACAATAGTTATCACTGTTCAGTTGAACACTTTCATCGACTTTCAATGGTCCAAAAATGGTTTCGCTGACAATTTCGTCCCTTATAACACTACACCCTCTTTATTTCCTTATTTTAGGTAAATTGCATATCCGCTGCTGGCACATCAGAATTTGATATACTTTGGCCCATTCGTCAAGGTTTGTCCGCGAAAATTACTTTAGAAAAGTCAATTTTCCTGTATTTCTTGGTCCAATTTTAACGATTTGAAATATTTGCTTTAGTGAGAGGAATTTGTCTATATTTTTTACCGAGACCAATTCACAAGTATTCTACATATTTTTTCATTATTAACTCCATCAATTCCAGCCTTTTCAATGTTCTGAGCTCTGCTGAAGAGTTCTTGTTTTGCTACGATTCGCTTTGGTTTACGTTTATCTCGAGGAAGCAAATTCTTGAAGCCTTTTCCTTTGCTTCGAATTCTCAACTTACTTATCATTATCGTTCGATGATCGCTGCAAATTTCCTTTGATATTCCTAAGGTGGACATTCCCTCATTCAGTAATTTCTTACTTTCTGTTTGTCAGAAGTTGCTAGACCCTTTCATTTAACCATGTTTCAACATATAGACAAAAAGGGAAAAAAATTATTAGATTCCAGATATTTTAAGCTGGTATTAGTTTAATCTATATATTAACATCACTCCGTTCACTCTCGTAAATTTGAAATATCTCAAAAACTAACCATTATAAATTGCAGAAAATATACGTAAATACTTTACAAATGGTGTAAAGCGGAGAGTTTAAATTTGACAGACATTTGGTCAAACGTTTTTGAGATATTGTGGTTTATTTTATTTGCATAATAAATTCAGACACATTCTCTTTCTCTCTATCACTCTCTACACACACACACACACACACACACACACACATATATATATATATATATATATATATCGATGTAGAATGTTTGATTAGCTATACCTATTGTTTTATTCTTTTCTTTTCTTAAGCAATTAAGTTAATATCAATCGAGAAGTCCCACAATGTTTCCCAGTCTGGAGATACATTTTTCTTTAGTGGGACGTTTCGATCTTGGCTGGTTGATATCATTTTCAATCTTTTAAAAAAATAAAGAAATACTTATTTCACTACAAATATCATAAATAGTACGAAAGTTTCTACGAATGCAGGTGTGCATATTTACTCATTTATAAATAGGAAATTAAGCACACTTATCTTACTCTGCATTTCCTGTAAGATACAGCAATTGTCAGATTTAGAAAGTAGTCTTATTCCAATCACACGTATCACATCGACCTTACTACCTGCCATAATATCAACCTTCTTAAAATAGTAGTATAAAAACCGTGAAGAAAATCTGATATCGGGTCCTGCGCCGGGAAACGTTTTTATATATTTCACAATCTTGGGAAAGATCTGCCGTTTTGTCTAAACTAACCCATGGTATGAATCCACTGTCGTATTTGTAGGTAATCGGGAATAAATTAACAATTTATGCGTTTGCCAATAAGTCGCCATATCAGGTAGCACTATTAGTTCTACTGGTAATTTGTAACCTAATAAGATAACCCCATACTCGGGTCATTAGAGACTAAACAGGTTCACCCCTCAGGTTTTCTAGTGAGACAAGTAACTAAACAACCAGCAGGATTAAAAATATCGCCTGTCAAGGGGTAGGTGAAAATTCTTGTAGGGCCAAGCACTATCTAGCACAGATGGTAGGCTGGGCTCCGTAGATATGTATGCAGTCAATGCTGCGTTGACACGCCATTGCTGGGCGGAGGCATAACTCGGTTAAATTCAATAATCAGCCACCAAGCGTCCCACCGATGGCGGAAACGCCCATGTGACAGTGACCAAAACGAACTTACACAATGTAGGACATCTCCTGTGGTTTGAGACGTAGAAGAATGGGGTCCGACTTATCAATATGTCTGAGTCATGTGACGGATAGCTGGTAAACATACAACCCATGTATTTGAAGGGAAATGGCCAGATGATCAATTACACAGCAATCGTAGAGCCACACTCAAATGATTATGTTAATGGTGGTGTTGAAATAAAACAATAAGTAACAGTAGGTGGGAATTTAGTGAACACTTTCATAATTAAATATAAGTACCTCCAACATTTCCCTGAAAGAAATAAAAAAAAAATAGCAAGATGAAAAGAATGATTAGTTAAATAGGACCCCTTGGAAAATGTGAATGTTTATTTTTTTTCAAAGTGCTTCTTATTTCCTGAAAACATAACCAACGCATTTTATACACTGTGCCGGTTCAGACAGTAGAGAACCTGGAGAGGGGAATTAACAGGAGATAACCGATAACTGTCATCCATTAAACATGGCACGTGGAATTTGAACAGCCTACCCAGTGAGTGAAATAAAAGGGTCAGTTCGACATTCCAACCACCGGAGCGTACAACGGCCGAAACTTTGTAATATTAGGTTGGTACAAAAATAATGACGTAATAATGTCGTTTTTTGACGTATTTTTAACGTCAAAAAACGACATTATTACGTCATTATTTTTGCACCAACCTAATATATATGGCGACAAAGATGAGGAAAATAGTCCGAACAATATAAATAGTGTACATAATACTTCATCTCAGAAATATAGACAGATAATCTCATCTGATTTTCAGTAAGAGACAGAGACACTGAGATTTTTCCATCACTTTGTAGTAGTCGGTTAAATATCATTACTTGGGAAAATAAAAGTAGACAATAAACCCCATATGCATTTTGGTATTTAATCCTGCAAAATGAACATGAAATGAATAAACCCATAAAGATACAACCGATTCGACCTACAACGGAACAAACACCATGCATCCCCAATCCTATGAAATATTATGACTATGTCACATTAGAACAGATTTTTCATAACGTTGGGTGAAAATCAATATTTTATAACCTTCAAGTGTAAGATCGCAACTAGGTTTTAAATGTAAGCCAGCAGATAAAAGAAGCTATAAACCTTCCTATTTTCGAGGTGGTATATAAATAAGGAAATATATAAAAAAAAAGGTTTATCTGTACCCGTGTACTGCATGACCTTTAACTCTAATCGATAAAATCTTACGCTTCCATCAGTCAAACGACTAAGAACGAACATACATATCTATTTTTGAGTGCAATCCCATCCGAATTAAAACTAAATTCCTTATGAATCATATAAAGAAATAACATTTAAAAAATACAGACAGTAGACCACTTGAAAATATACCTTCCAGGTGTACTAATTGACATTTACAAAAATAACTGATATATCTATATATATATATATATATATATATATATATATATATATATATATATATATATTTATATTTATATATATATATATATATATATATATATATGTGTATATATATGTATATATTTAAATATATATATATATATATATATATATATATATATATATATATATATATATATATATATATATATATATATTGTTATTATATTACTATTGGTAGTATTGATTTAAACATCATATTTTAGTAAATACAGGTGGTTGAGTAGAAACCCTGTTATTTTCAAACATTTCGAATTACATCTATCGGCATGTGGACTCGAGAATCTTAACAAACTAACCGCATTTGAATCTGCATTTCTAGAGAGTCCCATGGTCTTTATTAAAGCTCTTAAGTCCAGAGGCGTTTACTCAAACAGGTGGCGAAATAAGAAATGTAGAGCTTAGATGTGGAACAAAACCGAATGTATTGATTGAATTCACTACTCAATCCTATCTATCTAACGAGATGAGCTTGCTAACAATTACACCTCGTCAAAACGTCAAAAGTATAAGCGTAGCACATGGCCAAACGTTTGGATCGAACTAACTACTCAGTCGTAATTGATCTAGCCCCAGTCGCTGAGACAAGCTTTTTAATACTTTCTTAATAATATGAGGCACCTGAGCGTTTGTTAGACAGTAATTCGTTTTATGTAATAATGGTGGTCTCTTTCATGGTGCAAATGAAATCATAATTAACTCATACCTGTCTTAATTTCTGGGATGAGGAATTATTATTATTTACACTATTTAAATGCAGACAATTTTCATGGTGTTTGTTGTTCCTATCACTTTTCGTTCGTTATGTCCCTACCCTGGTATTCATCAGAGGTAAGTTGTTCCGGGCAATCATATGATGGAACCTATGTATTTAATTAAAGCTATCTAAAAAAAAAAAAAGAAAAAAAAATGGTTTTTGTAAACGCTGACTGATATGCAAAGTTCAATAAAAATGCTTAGTACTGTACAGAACTTAAATAAATATGAACAATTACAATGCTAATTTCTGTTGAAAATTTTGCAATAAGAGAAGTAATTTCCGTTGGCAGGGCTTCGGAGCTTAGTCATTTTCAATACACCACACAATGACATTGGATTTTATTTTCTGTTTACAACAAATCTTTCAAATGATTTATTAATTTTAATCTCTTAATACTCTCCCTGCTGAGAAACCGGGATTAATTATAGAAATTTAAATTAAATTCCGGTATTAATTAAAGGTTTCTAAAAAATATTTTATTTTTTTATTACAAATCTTTTGATTGATATATTAATATTAAGCATTTAGTTCCCGCCATGA
Organism: Acanthosepion lycidas; assembly: GCA_963932145.1. NCBI lineage: Eukaryota > Metazoa > Mollusca > Cephalopoda > Sepiida > Sepiidae > Acanthosepion > Acanthosepion lycidas. The sequence goes on from OZ010576.1 coordinate 37,972,238, forward strand.
AATCGGCATTAATTATAGAAATGTAAATAAAATTCCTCTATTTTTATTGGACTCTAAAAGAATATGGTATTAATTTTAACTTTATGAAGAATCTGAGTATTAATTACAAATTATGGATTAAAAAGTATGTTATTAATAAAATTTTAGTAAAATATATGATAGCAATTTTAACGAATTTTTCGATAGTTAAAAATTTAGGCTAAATTAGCGAAGGCATATAAGCTTATATCAAAAGCAAAAGAGAAAAGTGGTGTAAGTCTTATGAACGGACCAGCTTTTCAATCGATACTTATAAAAACGGACAAATTTTCGATTATGTCTCACCTTTGTTACTCGTGTAAATCTTCATTAAGTAGCCGATTACGAATAATTATAGGCAATTTTGTTTCTTTTCTTGCCATATTATTTATGCTTCTTCGGTAGTATTAATATTAGGAATATGAATATCCTTTGTAAAAGCTTTCTACTTTCTACGAAATTGCAACATATACACATATGAACCCCAGGTTGCAAAGAATAAAGAAAAGGTGAGTTCGCTCAGATAGGAACGCATAACCAGGTGTCAACAAACACAAAATGAACGTTTGCAAAAGATTTTATATAACAACAACAGAATATGGAAAGCATATTGGATAACAGGCATAAAACCAGTAACATACACTTATCTGATAGTGGATCGTAGTACAAGCATTTGAGTTTCATGAATTTTTAAGTTCAAATGTTCATAAATGGCAAATGAAAGTGACTGTAAAATGTTCACATAAAAGTTGTTATTACTTTCTGCAATATTATATAAGACTCCGGAATAGTGCTTTGTATATCATTTTACCTTTTGTAATTGGATTGCATCCAAGTTAAAATTCGGATGATTTCTTTGGGTATAATATTCCTTTATTCTCTACACAACAAGTAGTCGAATGGATCCGCGTTCTTCGCAAATAATATATTTTTTATTCACTTCACATCAAGTAGTTGAATTAATCCGGGACCTTCGGGACAGATATTTCCTTATTCCTTACACATCAAGTAATGGAATAAGGTCATGGGAGCATTTCTCATAAGAGGTAGCTGAAAGTCGATTTTCTCAAGATCTATCGCGGTCAGAGTTTATCGGGAAACTGATATCACAATGCCAAAACCCCACGGACTGATGTATGTGACGTGAACATGGGTGACCGACTTTTACTCACTTTCTTTTTCAATTAAGATATGACTCAGTCTAGACAAGAAATAAAGAAGGAAAGAAGAAAGAAAGAGGAAACACAGAGAAAGTGTGTCCCTTAATCAACTGATCATACGTCTTGATTTAACATTCAACATTGAGAGGTATGCTACACTAACTATAACATATTAATGTCTAACATTTCACAAACTGAACAGTGGATATTAATGACTTAAGGATTCAAGTTAGGTTTCTAGAACAAACAAATAACTTATTTCCAGAAGAAAAAAACAACAGTCGACAGAAATGTCATGGGTAGTTACCTATAACTACAGAATGAACTCTTCCTAACACTATGTATACTACGCCTCTCAAGAGAGAGGGACGAACTCAGTCGAGCCGATAGTAGTTCATTCAAAACCAGACTGACAGTTATACTAACTCCTTGCACATCTTGTATTATTATTTCGTGTAATATACCTTCGTTATTTCTACTCTTGTATTCGTGTTGTTCTTCCTTGGTCGTAACCTGGAACATAACAAGTTGTTTTGTGAAGACTTTTGAAAATTCTTACCTCTGTCCTGTCTGTCCTTAGCTGTCTAAGTGTCATGGGCCCTTACCTATAACTACAGAAGGAATTCTTCCTAACACTATGTATACTACACCACTCAAGAGAGAAGGTCGAATCGAGTTGAGCCGTTTCGGCTTGACGGTCGAACACTCTGCCTTTGAGCAGAGATGAACCCGGACGAGGCTCCACCGAAGGGTAGAGTCACGTTCGGGGAGGTTGACAAGCTCGATTCTGTTTTTACAGTTTCTGGGGCTCGGAAAACCCACATAAAACTCGGCCTTGTGCCACATCTTTCCCTCGTGGGGTGAGGGGCAAGTAAATATCGAATCGAGTCGAGCCGATGGTAGTTCACTCCAAACCAGACTGACAGTCATACTAACACCTTCCGCATCTTGTATTATCATTTCTTGTAAGATACCTTCGTTATTTCTACTCTTGTGTTCGTGTTCCTTGGTCCTAACATTGACCATAACAAGAAATGAAGACTGTTTCATCGATACGAAGTTGAAAAATACGTTGCGTTTGCTTAATGGAAAATGATTTTAAACCATATGCTTTTGCTGAACTATTCACTATTTTAGCGCATTTATTCATCATCGCGTGGTTCATCCTGTGGATATATGCCAGGTAGAGCTCTTGAAATGTATTTTCTGTTTGCCACACATCAAAAAAGAAACTAGCTTAATGATTAAAACTATCGATTGGTGCAAGGAATTCGTGGCCTTGTAGATTGGTTCCTGTTTGCCGTATCAATGTCGAACTTTCGATTCTAATGTACTAACGTACTTATATTTAATTTCGTGCTCTCATGCAAATTGAACATATATCAACCTTCTTAACTCTTCCAAAGCAGAGCTATGGCTACATATTTTTACTGTGGTACTGGCTTGAACGATTGGTTTCTATTTTGCGGTTTATGAATATATTTACTGTTCTTGGAGATGACAAATGGTTTCCCATTCATACTATATACATGGAATGAGGGGAGAAGAAATCCTGCATTTCTCAAGTTTATTTGCGCGTAAGGGAATGTTAGAAACTCAGATGAAATTCGAATTCGGCACTATTCATTACAGCACACACATATCCCGACTCTCGGGTCATCGGACAAATGTACTGTCTTGTCTCTATTGAAAGCCGGAAGTATATATATATATATATATATATATATATATATATATATATATATATATATAGTTTTTGACATTTGTGGAAACCGGTGCTATGCATATCTTTTTCAATCATGCGCAAACCTGATTTATATCAACTATTTTATACTATGTTAGAAACTAGTCATATGTATATTTTTGAGACATGTACAAATCAAACTTTTGTCTAACACGTTAATTCTGATGCAATCTAACCTGCCTTCTACCTTATAACACTTGTGCAACCGCGCCTATGTCCACCTTGCTGCCTCATGTGTAAACCGGTTAAATATATATATATATATATATATATATATATATATATATATATATATATATATATCGTGCAGACCGATGTCTCATTGAATAAACTGAGTGTATAAACTTGTTTAAGAAAATGAAAGGATACGGCATTAAATAAAATGGAATATTGAATATAATTTTGAACAAAAAAGAAACAAAAAGTAATTACTTTGTTAATAAGAGCGACATTTGTTTTCATACAAAACTTTTCCATTTTGTATTGCTTTCAATCAGTGTCAGTTATATGCAGCATTTTCATTTGATTCGCTTTATTTTTACAGATCTGTATTCTCTATTATACCTTCTAGTTCATTGCACGTCGGGAAAGAGCAAGGGTAAGATGTCCGCACGTAGAGAGGACAATAAAGACTGATTAATTGTGTGATGACAGTTGCATCGGACATTTTGATTGCTTTCGAGTTATCAAAGAAATACAGAGATACAAGTCTAACCAGAACCATAATGAAAACCACCTTCAAATTTGGTTTTATTTCTTTTTAATCTCAATGGATTTTTCTCGTTTTTTTTTTTTTTTTTTTTTTTTTCAAGTGGACAGTGAATTAAAACAATACAGATTAATACCAATAGAATTTTTCGGAATTAAAAGAAAAGAAGTACAAATAATATTTTTTAAAAATATATATAAAGAAAAAGCATTTTTATTTAAATCACTTCTCAGAAAACAGATGGTTCTTGGGCATCGTTATCAAGCTACAGTTTAATTATTGCGTTGATTGTAGTTTCGTAATGAAAATGACTTTAATTGATCTTTATTATTTGTCTGCTTGGTAGAAGAAAGAACATTCGCCGTTGGAAATGGAACTTGTTTTCGGAGAGCTTGAAAAAAATACTGATCAAGAATATTTAATAAAATGTCAGGCTAGTTTCAAGATAAATTGTAAAACAGGTGGTGATGTGAAGTGGCAATCACCGAGCACGCGTAATATTTTGTGAGAAAACACCTGCACGTGTTATCGTGTTCATGAGGAAAATGAGAATTCTGTATTCAGTCAATAACTTTGCAGAATTCTGTGTTTTCTTTTTCGTATTTACTTATTAAAAGGGATTCAGAAACCATCAACTTCGTGAATAAAACTAACCATAATTACACCCTATCTATCTATCTATCTATCTATCTATCTATTAATGGGATATATATATATATATATATATATATATATATATATATATATATATATATATATATATATAAACTATATGAACAAAAAACGATATTTTATATAGCAACACACAAACGCATTCGTAGTTCAACGTAAAAAAAAAACGGATCACAGATTTTAACACAGAGAATCCTACTTTGATTAAAAGGGAAAATAAACCACTCAGACGAAAATGTCTGGAAAGTGCCTTGATCGCTATTTCGACCACAATAAATTTGCGCCCAGGCTCTTATAATGTATCACAATTCTTGGATGGTTTCATATATATATATATTAGGTTGGTGCAAAAATAATGTCGTTTTCTCACATAGTAATATATATGAGAAAACGACATTATTTTGCACCAAACTAATATATATATATATATATATATATATATATATATATATATATATATATATATATATATATATATATATTAAAACAATATTTTTATTATGAAGATTGTAAAATCTTATGG
>OZ010576.1:37982063-37999563 GCA_963932145.1 Acanthosepion lycidas
TAAGTGAATATGATTTTAAATATTTCTAAGTATATTAAGAATGTTTTTAATTAATTTGATTTAAACTTCAAGTTTATTCCGGAAGTTTTATTTCTATTAAATGCTGTAAACAATCAGTGACACTTGTAAACCAGACCAATGAGGACAGGAACGAATTGAAATATTTAACTGAATCATAATAAAATTAACTTTCCTTTCAATTGAATGTGGAAATCAAATTCAATATTTTATAACCTGAATGGTAATTGACCCAATGGATCCCGGGTAGTCTTGTAGTAAATGAAATTTCAGGGTTCAGGCGGAGACCTTATAAGTATAGAGTTGAACTAGAATTTACAAGAAACCGAAAGCCGAGTTCTAAACACGGAGCAAGCGACAAATATCTATTGCTGTCCAGAAGACCGAAGACGTGTTTAAACCGGACGATACGCGACCCTGTATACTCCTATTGACCAAAATAAATAAATAGTAAATAAAATTTCAGAGTTTTAGAGGGAGAGCAGAGAATTATAGAGTTGATTTTAGAAGGAACCGGAAGCCCAATATTAAACAGGTAACACAATCTCTATGCATGTCCAGAAGACCAGGAAGAGTCTGATCCGGACGATAGGAGAACCTAACTCATAAAAACGTTTAAAAACAAACTTTTACAAATAATTACGATTTGGAAAGTATTTTATATTAATAAAACGCTACATAACATTTTTATTTTTTATGTCTATCGTTTAAACAAGCCTAAGTGAAAGCTGGTTAGAATATCATGATTCTTTTTAAGCGTTTCACCCCAAACAATGCGGGAAGCCATTAGCACGCAAATTTGGAGCGAGGGAAAAGAAGAATGATAGAGCAAATGATGAAGAGAAGGATAGAGTGGAGATATAGAAGGATAGAAGGCATCTAGAGACGTCTATTGACATTACATTTGAATAGTTGGAGATAATAATATGAGCCTCTACTCTTGTCCAAGTGAAGAGGGAGGCGTATTGACCGGACGGTAGGAAAGCGTACCTACTCTTATTGCATACAACAGACATACACACACACACATACACACACAAAGGCTGTAGCCGACAAGGAGTCAAAGCTAACAGCTGAAGAGATACTTACCGAGGGTTAGGAATGGGATTTTATTTTTATTTTGTCCCTTCCATTATATTAAGTTTTAACTTAGTATAAGTCCCATTGTCCTATCCCAAAAAGAAATTAGGTTATCCAGCATTGTGGATATGGCATATAATTCTACTTACATATGGCAGCTAGTGTTCATATTCGCCGTTTTCTATACTCATGGTCAGCTGTCTTTTTTTCCCCAAGCCTTTATATTTCAAAAAACGCAGGGCTTGGAGGCGGACGGGCATTCCCCCACCACCAACAATGAGCTTGGGGTCTTTGCTTTCAATAAAATAAGACAGACAACGGGAAGAAACGCTTCCTCGCTACTCTCTATTTTATCTAGCAAAATAATCGTTCTACAAGTACATAACAAAACAGACGATTTAAGTTCATGTGTTGTCCAAGACGATTTGTTTCTTTTTTTTTTCTTTTCTTTTTTTTGTCTTTTTTTTAAGGGAAATTTCCAACTAAGCAACTTACAGTGATACAGATAAGGTTAGAATATTAGCACAATAAAAGTAAATAAATAAATAAAAAAACAAAAAATAAAATAAAAATAATTCTTATTGAATCTATATCTTAGCCAATCCTTTAGGATCAGCTTTGTTTTATTTCTGTCAGATCACACTACAAGTGCTCCTTATACTGCTACACACAGTATTATCTGTGACGTGGTCAGAATATCGGTGACTAAACATGTTCTCCTACCAGTCCTTTCAGGAAAGTATTGTCACTAGACATCCAGCAGGATTAAAAACAGAACCTCTATGAGGGTGGATGGACATTCTTGTAGCATAGTGGGATCGACTGGCCTCCCTATCTATGTCAGTGTGGTGGTGATATAGCATCGCTGTGCCAAAATCTACTAGGCTGAAATCAATACCCACTTTAATGACAAAGGCGCACTTTCACGTTGGAAGATATACGCTGTAGTGTGACTTAGACACGTTAAGAGATGTCACGAAGTAATGGCAACCTATCCGATTTTCAAAGCAGATATAATATGAGAACTACTCAGGTTGCACAGCCACCTTGCAACTATACCCGGTCACTAGACTGATAATGATGATTATGAGGACAATTTTGATGATGATTTCCTAAATTAATATATCTTGCTATCAGCCAAGGTTTCTGATATTTCACGTCTTGCTAGTTGTGAGACGTAGCACCTGAATTTAAGAAGGTAATTATTATTAATGAATACATAATAATTAAATATCTTTCAGGTCGTTGTAATGATTTATTAATTTGCTATAATTACAGTCTGTCTTCAGTTCAATTAGAAGTTAATGTCCATCATCACCATTTCTGATGTTGGTAAACTTAAATAAAAGTTAATTCATTAATTTCAGATAATCCATAGATACCGAGTGTCTTGATTTTTTTGGGGTTTCTTTTTGACTTTCAAACGTGTGCGAAGTTTTATGCAACTTCTTTATCGAAGGGAGATTCGGATTGAATGGACACTAGACGACAATGAATTTTATCACGATAGCTAATTCATTTGTTATCATTCTCCTTGTGCAATTATATGGCCATGGTAAAGACTAAATATCTTGGTGAGAATAAAACAGTGAAGCCATTTTGAGAGGTTTACAGAATTGTACAACTTCTAATAGTCAGCCAGACGTCATGGCTGATGGTATATCCTAGATATATTGCACTGAAGATTTTGTTTATCTATTACGAAGCTACATTTTATGAATCGAAGCCGATGGCAAAAATTAGAGGAAGAAAATTGTCAATAACTAAGTCATATGCATAAAGAAGACGCAAGCCAGATTATTCATTATGGACATCGTGTGAGCTTTAATTTTAAGCCTCATTTATAATAACTTCATATTACAACGCTTCACAAAATGTGTAAATAACTCTTCGTTTCCATATTCTGAACACATTTTTATTGGTTGTCGTTATAATCAAATCACATACGCGCGCTTATTAATATATATGGCCATCATTCAAAATAAGGAAACTGGAAAAGCATTTACGCAAGTGAAAACGGATTAGACAAATTTGTGATGGAGTTGACTTGCTGTCTTCACCGATAACCGTTAAGACGTTAATTTTAATAACTCTTAACCCAGGACTGCAGTAGGAATTATCTGACGTATGTCTTTATATACCTCTTCATAACTTAGTAATTAATTGGTTGTGGATTCAGGTTTTATTCCTCCTGAATTGTTTTTGTTTTCATTTGATACAGGATATTGAACTAACGAGTCAAAACGCATTTATAACTTTTTATCTTTAAACTTCTCAAAAACGAAAAAAAAAATAATGATTTGGAAATGTCTTGTACACAAGTTTTTTTTTTTTTTTACACAGAGAACATGCAATTTCACACACCAACAATTTCACCGAGTCTATTTTTACTCTTTTAGACCAACTTGGTGTAACGATTGAATCACGGGTTTGATAAGACGAGTGGATGGGAAGAAATGCTCAGTCCTAATACGATTTTATTAAAAGAAAAACTGTTATTTAATCAGATTTTGCGATTTGTTCTGGCAGGGGAATTTCCATTGCGTCTTTGTAAATATATTTTATTCAGCTTTGTTGTAGGCTTAGAGAAAATCATAACGCATTGGATAAAAACAGCCAAGTATATCAACGAACATGTCTACTTAACGCAGAAAAAATTCAAACAGATTTGTAGACACGATATTAAGCAGTGGCTTTTTTTATACTGTGCCGTGTCTCAAACTCAAATTCTGGGCTTGTGCAAATTTTAAGCGTAAATAAAACAATTAGACATCATTTAGAGTGTTTCAAAAATTTCAAAATTAATTCTTTGAACCTAAAATCTCGATATACTTTTTGTCGGGCAAGCATTTTTCACATTTGTGTAACGATTTGGTGGAAAATACGATCTATATGTGCTCCCAATAGTAGCTAAAGTGAACTGATTTTCATGAAGGTTTATACAGAGAAATGCAAGATAAACTGTGTTTTATTTTGTAAATAAACAACTAAGATGCGAGGATTACTGAATGCTAGAGAATATGAGGAAAATATTACACAAATAAGAGAGAACAATAAAAGTAATATGAATTAAAAAAACAGGAGATAACGATGTAGTGTTTTTTTTAGGATCAAAGTTGGCTGGGAATCTCGAAGTCTGAAGAGATTTCCTCAAGCCAGAAATGCGAGTGAAGAAACTATTAATATAAAACTTACAGTTAAATTTAGCCAATTCACATGTTAAATTTATGAGACCTTTTTGCTCACTTAGTACTGCGCTTAAATTCATGAAGGCTAAGTAAGATGGAGGTAAAGTTCATCAGAATAATTACCATGAAATTATTCATAGAAAAGGTACATGAAAACTACGACACGGTGGTGAGATATTGACTGTATAATAACATTGTAGATTCTGTATATTTTATGAAGAATCTCTAAATGGCAGGATCATCAAACCAGATGTGTCAGTAAGGTTCAAAAGAATAATGAATGGAAGATGAATATGTAAGATATATCCTGTCGAGGAAAATTGTCAAACAGGACACAGTGAAATTATATAGCAGCAAACTTAGCAAATACTTCAATATAATCTTTGCACTTCATTTCAGCGAAAAATATTAGTCAAAGGACACACAGTAAGTTACTCTTCTGGGTGTTAGCATGTCATGTTTATGGAAAGTAAAAAAAAGATTCTCTCAGACGACTAACAGACAACAATACCGTTTTGGATGCATTAAAACATGCCTCAGTTAACAAATGATTGTAGGTCATTGTTTCGATCAGATAGCAAATGTCACACTTCCTATTAGGGAAAGTTGGCTCCCTGTGCCGCGCGAGGAAATTTTTCTCCCTGGAATCGATCCTCCAGATCTACAAATCAACAATTCGCCCTTGCATGGAGTATTGCTGCACTATATAGTCTGGAGCCCCTTCTTTTTGCCTCGGAGTTCTTGATAGGCTCCAGAGGTGGATATGCAATATAATTGGCCCTGTTCTGGCATCTCGTCTACATTCACTTTCTCACAGACGCGCCGTCGCCTCTCACTGTCTTTTTTACAAATACTTCCATGGCAATTGCTCCGAGGAGCTGCTTTCGCTGGTTCCCAGACTTCATGAGTTCAAGCGCCCTACGAGGCTGGCATCCCGCTCTCTCCCTTTCACTGACGAAACTTCTAAATGTAGCCGTCTCTTCTACTCCAATAGCTTTATGTCTCGCACCTCTCGCCTGTGGAACTCCCTTCCCTATTCCAGTTTCCCTGAGAGCTATAATCTCCAGCTATTCAAATGTAATGTCAATCGACATCTCCAGTTGCCTTGATCTATCCATTATCCTTCTCCTCATCCTTTCCTCTATCACTCCTATCTGATCTTGCTCAAAATCTTCTGTAACCCCTTGCGTCCTAGTGGCTTGTCGCCTTGCTTGGGGTGAAACGCTTAAAAAAAAGAGATGGGTAAATAGTAGTTTCATCAGCATGTATAGCGACCTGAGAACGGATGAAATCAGGAAAGCCATTGATTACACGTAGGTCAAATGAGTCCGAGAGAACATTGAATGAATTAACGCGAAATGATCTGGAATGGTAACCATCCAAGACAACGTACAGTTGGCGATTTGATAGGAAAGACTGAATTAGTGCAAAAATTCTTGCAGAAATACCAAAATCATTCGACTTCTGAAGAAGGCTAGTATGCCAAACTCTGTCAAATCCCTTTGGCATATTCATAGCTACAACCCAAGACTCGCCAAAATTATCTAAATCCTTTAAAAATCACTAGATAAGAATGGTGAAGCTTTCAGAAATAATCGCTATTACATTAGAAGTTGACCTTTATTAGCGAATATGATATTGAAACAATATGTAAGAATAATTATCTTATATTTAAGAAATTTTGGTCTTTGGCTTGGAAATCAGTATTCTGTATTCATTTATATTTACAATATATAATCTGTGGTGCATATATCAATTACCACTGGTTATATTTAAGAGATAAAATTTGCTTAGCACTGATGTTGCAAATTAGTTGATTGAAACGTCAAATTTCCACCAAATAATTTACAAGGTATCTGCAAAGTTGTAAGAACATTCCTTGTTAGCTGGAGTGTTTTTTGTTTTCATCTGTGTTAAAGAAACATCTTCTTTTCGAAACAGATTTACATAGACGAATTGTGGGCTTCTCTAATGACACCTTATTCAGTTTTGATGGGATCGTTATTTTGCTGTCTAAAATAACCATTTCCTTGCCTACATATCATCATAAGGTTTATCACTCATCTATCTCTTATGTGAAACTTCTATCTCGAGTGCATCTTGAGCCTTGTACAGAGTGACCATAATAGTAAAAAAATCAGAGACAGTTGGTTTGGACACATCATAAGGAAAGATGACTTGGGAAATTTAACACTCACAGAGAAAACTAAATTAAGTTAGGTTAGATGAACAGCAGCAAATATAAATCCAATAAGAGTGGATGAATAGATGACAGAGAGGGGAGTAACATGCGCGGTAAATATTCTTAGAAAAACAAGGAAAAGGAAGTTTTGTTACGTCATCCTCCCATTCATGAAGGTACATGGCACAACAATGACGAATCGAGGTATTATTCTACTTCTTTTTCCTTTGATGTACCCTATGGCTCTTAATTCCGACAAGCTTGTTTCTTCACTACCTGTCTAAAATAGCTGTTTTCTTGAGATAATAACAGCTTTTTTCTTCTTTTCAAGCCGCATTCGCATAAAAGAGATGTTTACAAAGATGCCAAGTCATAAGTTCGCATGCCTATATGCAGTAACACATATATGGCAAAGAGAGAAATATAGAGCGAAGAAAGTTAATTTTAAAAGCGAAATTCTTGCTTTTAATAGACCCCAACATTGAAAAATTCAGCAGATATTTGTCAGATAAGAAGAAAAAATGGATTAGTTTAACACGGTGATTCCCAGAGGTCAGTTATGAAATATGACTTCAAATGGTAAGAGTTTATAATAGCCAATGACAGCAATACAAAATTTTGAATAGATTTATAGCTTCAACAGAAGTCTTAAAATTGTACTCCAACTCAAGTGTCACCGCGAATAAATTCGTTGTTTGAGGCCGCAAATGAAAATCTATCAGAAAATGCCAAGCACGAAATAACTCGTAGTCGACAACATAACTCGCAGGCGGCGTTGAAATAAATACTGCCAGCTACGACATAATCTCGAGGTTGGCAGTCACTGTGTTAATCAATGCAATTGTCCGAAGGAAGTAGAAAGAAGGACATTCACGTTTCCGAAATATATTAACTGTAAAAGGGACACGCGTAAGACTTACCACGGCAGTCACGCGACTTCCTTGAAATCCGAATGACCTTTGCCTAATTACATTGACAAGCATTCCCAGGGTTTTGCGGTTATTTGTAGAGTAGCCGAATGGAATTATATTTACGAAGGCCTGTCGCCACTTCTTCTCAGGGGCCACAAATTACCACGCTTAGCACAGGCGATATATGCTAGGGCCTATAATTCAGTTGAGTCATGACACAAATTGAACATTAGCCTGATGGAAGCTTGCAATGACAGATATACTTTGGTTTTCTCTTTTGGTTTCAAAGGAGTCAGATTTAGTGATTTCGCTTAAAGATATCTTTATTTTCTGTAGTATTAGGTTGGTGCAAAAATAATGACGTAATAATGTCGTTTTTTGACGTTAACAAATACGTCAAAAACGACATTATTACGTCATTGTTTTTGCACCAACCTAATAGAATGTTCGCATTTACAATATATATATATATATATATATATATATATATATATATATATATATATATATATATAATTATTTATTTACAAATATGATTCCAACGCTACATAAGAGTTCTCATGTTTCAAAACAAAAGCCGAAAACTTCAAAATAATTATTTGAATTAAATTGAATTAAAGTACCAATATATATATATATATATATATATATATATATGTATATATATATATATATATATATATATATATATATATATATATATATATATATATATATATACAGAGAGAGAGAGAGAGAGAGAGAGAGGCACGAAGGAGTAATGGATAGCGGAGTAGAACCGAGTTCGAATTCCAGTCGGATCCATTACATTCACTTGGGAAAGATGTGAAGCCTATTCTTCTCCATCCAGCTATGGGTAAATAGCAGGACAGACTGGGTTCTATAGCCTTTGATGGCAACTGAATTCAAAACCTGCAGAGGGTGGTTTGTGGAACCTTGTGGCACTTAATGCACCAGCTCTCTGTATTCGTCCGTTTCAAACGTCTAGATGGTCCTGCACGAAGCCTTCATCATTATAATCAAATCTCATGTCGCAAGTATATATATATATATATATATATATATATATATATATATATATATATATATATAAGTATACTGGATGTAACAGCGATATTGCCCAAATCTTGTAACATCAAAATTATTCAACTGTTAGATTAGGTTTGAACTATTGTAACTTAGAAATGATTAAAGATATCTTACTTGAATTCTTCAAGACTTTTTATAACACTATCAGGCTATAATGTGAGCAATAAGAATGTGTACTCACTACTCTTAACAGAGGTATCGTGAAAAAATCGATCATAAACGAAAATTACATGTCCAACATTAATTAATCCTAACTAAGGTTCGGAAGTTCATGAAAGATTGAAACAATGTTGAAATATATATATATATATATATATATATATATATATATATATATATATTTTTTTTTTTTTTTTTCTTATTAGAGATTACAATAAAAACTTTGTTGCAATCACAACACAAACATCTTATCATCTTATGGATTGAGCTGGATAATTTCTAATTGATCTCTTTAGATCTAAGTTGAAATGATGATCGCTCTTTCTGTTGTGACTTCCTCATCCAATTTTCCTCGTCTCTTAAACTTATGCACATTTTTGTTGATACTTCTTGAATGAACTTTGAAGATGGTACCCAGAGTATGAATGTTGGTAAGATTACTGAAGACATGAATGATCGTTTTCCTCTCACCATTGATCGGTTCGGAGGAAATTAATGTAAGTAGAAATCAATTTTAAACGGTTCTGTTTCTAGCTGAAAGAATTTTCCAGTGATTTTTAAGACAAATGATATCAAGTGGGATTAACGACTTATCTGAAAACCTCGAAAGAAAACTCAATAAGTTTAGTGTTTTTTTAGATATTAAACATTTCCGGATGGACACATAAGCTGCTACAAGATTTGGCTAATATTCAAGGTACACACACACACACATACACACACACATACACACACACACACACACACACACACACACACACACACATATATATATATATATATATATATATATATATATATATATATATAGATATAGATATAGATATATATATATATATATACATACATATGGTGGACTCTCAACGTCGTATTCGACGTAGAGGAACAGGCAAATCTGTTCTTAGGAACCGACAGACAGACATCAGCACATATGACTTGATTATAGTGATGAAGGCTTTGTGTAGAACCAACCAGAATTTTTGAAGAGCTAAATAGACCCTGTGCACTATTTATCCCAAACGCAGGTTTTGAATTCAGATTTATGATTGTGGCCTTGTTCATAGTTAATATTGTTAAGCAAACACTTAACAATATTATCTAGGCGACAATGTGCTAATCGTGTTCGGAAAATAAAACATCTCTATAAAACAATAAAAGCACAAAAGACACACACTCAATTAAACTGAAAAAAAAATCATCCTTGATAATGGTTAAAAGTATAACCGAAAATGCTGGAAGCTATCAAACATTTGGACAGGTTCTTCACATTCTGTGTCCCAAAATGAAATCGAACCCATAAAAATTAAATACAAAGCTTAACCGTAGCACTTTCCCTGTCGATTAATGAAATGCATGCACACACACACATATAATATATATATATATATATATATATATATATATATATATATATATATATATATATATATATATATATATATATATATATATATATATATTATTAGTAGACTTTGATAATAATATTTAAGTAATTCATCGAGTCCGAACGAAACCTCAACAGAATGCAGAAAGCACTGGACGGCCGTTTCGTCCTATATTTGGGACTCATCAGTGCGCAACCACTACTGAGAACTGAAACCCTGACAGTTAGGTTGTCAAGCAAGCATCATCGCAACTGCCTCGGTGACGAAGCGATTGCAAATCAGACTCAATATAGCGCCGCTCGCTCACATGTTCCGTGGTGGAACTCTTACTGAGTTCTATGTAACCATAGGACTGTGCCCCCTGGAGGCACGACAACTCTCACCAAACCGCTAACAGTGCTAAAGTTAATACAGTAGTGCTAAATGTTATATAACAGAGCTATTTACGTATTTGCAAAATAAGCATATTATCCCGCACCACGCAGAGGAATATTATATATATTTATTAATATAAAAATTAAGATGATGCCAACAGTTTTGAAGCGACAATTCTGACTGGAAAAGCAAGTGGTGCGGTTGTATTTATCCTTATATATATATATATATATATATATATATATATATATATATATATATATATATATATATATATATATATATATATATATATATGTGTGTGTGTGTGTGTGTTGTGGTAGGATCCACCTAATTTGCATAGTGGAGTACCGACCATATAAATATGGTTGGTACCGGGAAGAGAGTGGTAGGAATCGAGAGATCCAAAAAGAGACTCTGCTCGACGGCGACTCAGTCAACACACATTTCAGGAACGGTCTTCCCAGGTAAATACAAAAGAATATATGTAAATATTGTGTACACTTTCTTGTTTCAATACATTTTATTCTAAGTACATTTTGTGTTGCATTATTATTCCATGCATTAGTCAAGTTTCAACGATATATATATATATATATATATATATATATATATATATATATATATATATATATATATATATATATATATATAACATTAATAATCTTATAAATATAAGCAGTTATACTCTTCCGGTAAAACCTTAGGTGTTTTAGCTTGTAAATTAACAAACTAATACCCAAGGGTAAAAAAGAAAGAACATATTTCCTGCGAAAATTATCGTCTAGAATCTACGTTCAGACGTAAAAAAAAAAAAAAAAAAAAAACTTCTCTGATGATCCGCGTAGGTGAAACCTAGGTATTAGCTTTGTCTGGATCTTTAGGTTTATAGTATAGTAGGGTCAGTTGGTTACCGTCTGTGAAAAAAAAAAAAGCATCTTGTCGCAAATTATTCTGTAAGAAATTTGTAGACGCCGGGCTGTACTGCTTGAGATTCGAACAGGTAGCTCCAATATGAACATTTTATTCAGAGGATTGAAGGTGAAAGAAGAGATCTATTTTTCTTCGATGCCCCATTATACGTCTGGCTAAACTGGACCAAAGGAAACATATTGTTCTAGTTATGGCGTCAAGTGGAACACCTGCAACCATACTCAGTAGTGGCCTCACAGTTCATTCATGCCTCAGACTCCCTTCGGACATGTACAATAAAGAGAAAGCAACCTGCAACATTAGTCACTTTTCATTAAAATACAAACTGCTTAGTGATTGTAGATTGATCATCTGGGATGAGTCGACAATGTGGCCTAAGTGGTCCTTCGATGTTCTTCAGGATTTTAGATACAATAGATAGCTCATGCGAGGTGCAACCGTCTTGCTTTTGGGGGTACTTTAGACAAACCCTTGAAATGATTCCGAAAGGGATAAGAGGTAAACGCGACTATAATGTTTTCATACATGTGGAGCTATGTGTAAAAGTTGAGACTCACAACCAACATGATTGTTCTGCTCTGTGGTGATGAGAAAACTGGTACTTTTTCTAAGCAACTATTTGATGTTAGTAATGGCACTTTTATGGGAGAGCAGGTTAGCCGGTTCAGTTTGTGTTTTGGGCATATGATTTGAGAGAATTAATGACTAGGATGACTCCTAACCTGAGAAATCCGTTTACAGACAAAAACAGGCCGAGTATCTGTGCCATTTATGTTGCAGTTCCTGATTTGAACATCAAACTTCGAGAAAAGCTGCCTGGTTAGCGTCTCAGCCAAAATTCCATTGACGCTCTATTAAACGCCGATGAAGATGTGATTTATCAAGTTGAATTTTTAAATAGCCTAACACCAGCAAGCTCTCCAGCTCAAAAAATTCACATCAAAATTGGAGCACCAGTGATACTGCTAAGAAAGCTGGATCTACCGAATCTTTGCAATGTCACACGCCATAAAATTAATATGATGCCAACCGTCTTGAAGCGACAATTCTGACTGAAAAAGCAAGTGGTGCGGTTGTATTTATCCTTAAATTCCACTTATTCCATTCGATATGCCTTTCCTTTTCAAGAGGCTGCAATTCAATGTGAAACTGAGTTTTGCAATCAGCATTAACAAAGCTCAGGGGCAGCCATTGCATAATCTTTTTTTCCCATAGCCAAAAATCAGCATCACAATCATTTGTTTATTTATAACCCGATATGGAAAAAAAAATATATTGTTTAACAAGTGCCTCCGCAAACTTGTTGAGAAACACTCAATCATCGTTTTTTTTTTTTTATGATTTAACTGTACTATTTGTCAGCGGCGTAAGTTTGTTAATGCATATGTTATTCTGTTTTAAATCTATATATAAACCTATTTACAGATCTGTTGTGAAACTATATCTCAGTCTAGTCATACATCTATTGTAAAATTATTTTAACCTTAGCCTTGCTAAAGTCTATATTCTCTATGAACCCAAAGACTTCCCTTTTCAGGGTTACTTTGAATTGTTACTTTCGGGTAACCGATTTGCCTGTTATTATGTAAATGGCTTTACAATGGTATTCATGATTTATTGGTATTACCCCCAAAATCCTAGTGGGGTGTTTGGGTATTCTGTGTTAACGCACATAATCCGTTTTCGGTGATACCTATTTTGAATTGGGACTTTCGGATAACTGAACAAAGTATATGAGAGCAAGAACCTGGGATAAAATCTGCTTTCCTTAGAATTGCCGGGGACGTTTGCTTGTGTATATATATATATATATATATATATATATATATATATATATATATATATATATATATAGATATAGATAAAGATAACTAGACTCATTTCGAAAAACCCTCGAATTTTTGATTTGCAAATAATCAAATCAACCTCGAGGGAAAAAAGGTTTTCAAAAAAGAAAGAGCTACAAACATGAACTACTGTCGAACAAATCGCACAGATGCAGGTCTGAAGCCCAAAGAAAAAACCCCGATACGAGTAGACAACTAACTAACAAAAGAGCTCAATACAATCGTAGAGCAGACCTAGATACACCTAGTGAGCCAGACAAACCTACCTAGGTTTCACCTAAACGGATCGTCAGGGAATGTATGGCTAACGAGGTAAAGAGAAACACATATTTATAGGTGATAATTAAAACCATACCACTTGTCCGAAGAACCACAAACTAAGTAGATGGGGGGGGTTAAGATTTATTCAATAAAATGGGGAGGGCAGAGTAAAAAAAAAAAAACCTAGGTAGGTGATAACTAGGTAGGTGAAACCTAGGTAGGTTTGTCTGGCTCACTAGGTGTATATATATATATATATATATATATATATATATATATATATATATATATACTATTTTTTTGTGGGGGGGACTCATCATCAGTACGCATAAATGCATGCTTGGATGAGTATCATGACCGGAAATAGGAGGAGCCTCGCTATTTTCTGCCTAGCAACTTCGTTTCCGATTAGTCATCTCTGATTAGTTCCCAGAAGCAAGAAACTCTCTTCCAGTGCTTTTTCTGCATGTGTGTATGTGTTGAGGATACTAGTTGTAGACATGATGAATTACTATAAAAATATAGACATATATAGGATTTTTTTTTTCGGGTTTACCCCAAGCAACCCCGTAAATCAACTAAGATGACATTAGATAACGACTGACATTAGATTTACATTTTTAAATATCAAAGTTGACTGGAAAGCATGGATCCATAAGTGAGTTACTCAAGCGAAAAGTGCAATAGAAGAAACTGTTTACATTGACCGCACATTTGTATCTAACAAAGTCAACTGTAAATTGAGTCGACCTTTTTTGCCAATCTAGTGCTGCGCTTAAATTCCTAAATACTTGGTCCCGTAGCGTCCCGTTTCATCCGAATAATTATCGAAGATTTTTTAGAAAACGCAAATGGAAGCTACGTTGCTGCGGCCTGAATTTGACTGAAACCGAGTTGCACGGTCAGCACCAGTAATATTGCTGCTTCTTCTTTAGGTGTTATCAAGAATTTATAAACATATTGCAGGACCACATGTGACAGGAATATTCAAAATATAAGCGAATAGAATATTTATAAAAATGAAAGATAGTTTCTGGAGAAAAAAAATGTCTAACACATAAGGAAACGAATTTCTTAGGAGCAAATCTATCCATTGATTCAATATATTTCTGTTCACTTCATGTCAGCAGAGAATGTTAGTTCGAAAAGGTGCAATGAGTGACTCACCTAGAGATAAGCATCAGCCATACTGATGGCAGGCAGAAAAGTGTTTCTCAGATGATTAATAGAGAGAAATTTCGTTTTGTAGTCGTTAAAAGTATCAAGCCATTCCCTGACTTAGTTAACAGTAGATGATATGTCATTTTTTAGATCAGCTGTCAATCAGACCTTTTATCGAGACAGGAGTATATAGTTGTATCACCAATATAGATACAGAGTTGAAAATTGGTGCTATCATTAAGGTTAAAAGATAGAGTCTAGGAGAGTAGCCGTTCAGGGAAATTTTAATTTCACGATTTGTTAATAAAGGCTGAAAGAAGTTAATCATTTATCTAGAAATATCATGATTTGTCAAACATCTCGAACTTCATCTAAAGCTTAGATTCTTTCGCCAATGATCATGAATATATATGAAGTTAAACTCACTTGTTTGTCTGAAAAAAAAAAGACCGAGGAATGTGAGCTTCTTAATCAATTCAAGGTAGATTATGGCCTCTGATTTTCTTTCTATGTGCCATGTCCTTTCAGGACGTGAGGCGAACATGGATCCCCACCCCCATCTATCCTTTGCAGTTCTAAACAACTTTCTTCAGTCTGCCACCTTCCCCAGACTACGTTCTATCATCAACTTGTTTAAAGCCGCTAGGTACATCATGCGTTGTTTTCCATTCTGTCTTACACTCCATTCGACCCGTGAGTATCAGACTCTACAGGCACAGCTTCCTCATTATATGTCCTAGGAACTTCAGCTGCTTCTACCTGATGTTTATAAGTCCCCTCTTGTTTGTATCCTCGGTAAGACCTCATCGTTGCTCAGACGCTTGGTCAATGATATCCTTGACATCCTTCTGTAGAACCACATCTCAGTCACCTCGAGTCTCTGCTTCATCTGTGGGGAAATCGTCCAACATTCGCTGCCGTAAACAAGGACATATGTCACGTAACAGGTCAGTATTTTTTTTTCTTCGTTACCAAAGAAATCTTCCTGTCTCGCAATACACTGCCCAGCTTTTGGAATATCCCAAGACGTCTGCATATCTTTGTGTTGCATTTACCGTCCTCTGTCAGAACGATTCCCAGATATTCATACTCCTGAGTCTGCATGATTCTTGTATTCCCGACATGCAAATTGGTCATCCTTTTGCTGATAACCGTTCATTCTGTTTTCTTGTAGTTTATGCTTAGTCACTTCTTCGCACTGTCGGTCGCTAGCTGCTATAGGAGATTTTGTAATGGTTTTCCGACTCTGCTGTCAGTACTGTACTATCTGCGTATCTTAAGTTGTTAAAATTACGGCTGCTAATGCTAAATTCCGGTAGGCTTTCCATTTCACTCAGAACTGCTTCGCTCTATAGATTGAAAATTACCGCGAATTCATTCAGGGTTCGATCCTAGATAGAGGCAAACGGACGTCTAGTCAAACTGAAGAGCTGTGATACAACGAATCAGTCTGTGTTTCACGCTTTCGCAATTTATATAATGATCGTAAACGCGTGAAACCTAGGGTTACAAAATCATAGCCATACAACTGAATATGCTAACTCTATCACAGATATTGAACACATATATATATATATATATATATATATATATATATATATATATATATATATATATATATATATATATATATAGGATCAAAGAGCCAAGGAAGAAACGAGTCTTTATCTACGCGTTTCGTCCTCTGATTTTATCAACGCAAATAAATCAATCTATAGACACTGAAACACGCACAGACACACACACACACACACACACACACACACATATATATATATATATATATATATATATATATATATATATATACTTCCTAAAATGTATGTGTGTGTAAGTATGAGTTGTTCATGCGTTTCCACAGTTTTCATCCGATTTCGATATTTTTTTTGTTTGAAATATAATTAATTTGAGTCCAAATTGACTGGAAAAAAATTACAACCCTGAAGGTGAAATATCGAAAAAAATTGATTTTTAATATATTGCGAAAAATCAAAGGCAATATTTATATATATTTAAAAATCAATTCGACCTCGGTTTTCTGATTCCTCAATTCAAGCCGGTATCCACTCTTACACTGCTTCTCTCATATATATATATATATATATATATATATATATATATATATATATATATATATATTCCTACAGCTATGGATATTGTACTTATGTCTTCTGACGAATTTTTAAAGCGATTTTTTGAAAGATCGCAGCGTGAAAGATACATTTCATTGCCATTTCCATTCAGTAATATTAGCAATCTTGACTGTCTTTCGCTAATATCTGTCAAAAGCGATGTTTCTATTCCACGCCGCATATTCCTCCTAAATATGGAGACCCGAGGAGCACGACGTTATGTGCACTCGTCTCCAATTCTTCAATACCTCATTGTCTATTGTCAAACAAATCAAATGTGAGAAAAACATTTTGGCGTAAAATAATTTTACATTTCAGGTAGACGAACATTTTGGTTTACCTTTCAGGTATACGAACATTCGGTCACAGATGCGGTCGTAGAACCTATTGCTAAGATGGCATTATTAAATACCACGAAGGACAGAGAAACAAGCATGTACCACTTGCAATTAAATTGGCTGCATAATCATCTGGAATTAAATGTGTATAGGTCAAACAATTGTCGGAGTATTTTAGAAAATTGTCTTGATATTCATTAGTATATATATATATATATATATATATATATATCTTGATATTCATTAGTATATATATATATATATATATATATATATATATATATATATATATATATATATATATATATATATGTATATTTGTAGTTAGAATTGCGGCGAAGAATTTTGATAAAATGTCATTCTCTGTTGCTTGTTCAGCTAAAACGTTTTTCTTTGCAATAAGCTATTTTTCAAGTTTGTCTCTGTTATCTTTTACGCTAG
>OZ010576.1:38004563-38054563 GCA_963932145.1 Acanthosepion lycidas
ATATATATATATATATATATATATATATATATATATATATATGCTTATATAGAGGGAGATATATCATATCTATATATATATATATATATATATATATATATATATATGAGTAATGAAAAGTTTGGTAATCCGTATGGATAATCCCAAGGAGGATGTAATCGAGGGAGCTCAATGTCAAATCAGCGCAATTATTAATTCAAATTAAATAGAAAAAAGACAACCTATATATATATATATATATATATATATATATATATATATATATATATATGAATAAAAATGACAATAGGTAAACTGGTACTTGCTGACGTGTTTCGTCCAATGTGGACTTTATCAAAGCAAATTTCGTATTTTGCTTTGATAAAGTCCACATTGGACGAAACGCGTCAGCAATTATCAGTTCATATTTATTCATAAACATTGTCTTCTCTACTGGTTAAATCGCAGAAATTTTCATATATATGTATTGAGATCGAACACCAGTCGAAATTCGTTGCATTCATTCTTTCGCAAATCATTCCATATGTGCCATAAGGGTGATGCAGTTTTCGGCGACCATGTCGTTTTTCCAGTCCTCATTGACATGACAGAAGAATTCCCTGTGTTGTGGCCTGTTTCGGAGCCAGAAAGAAAGAAGAAGGTATGTTGGAAAAGTGTATTGAAATAACAGATATATACAAAGAAAGAGTGTTAGTAAAAAATAGACGTGTACGTTTGACCTGTAGGTTAACACATCGTCTCCGTTCCCCAACCGACTGCCCTATGACGATATTTATTGCATATAAAATACAATTGTTTCACAAGGTCGAAAAGCGGAGAAGCGGAGGGGTTGATGTTGGTCTTCACTATCTTATACCTGGCTAATCCGATTCACGGCCCATTCACTCGTTACAATTTGCGCATTCACCACAAAACCTCGTCCGTCACCAATCAATTCTCCATACACCATAATACCGCATCCTCTCAATGGGGACCTACAAAACGCACAACATGATTTAAAATTTTACCGACTGACCTACGACTCTATATTTCACATTCCCCCCACGAGGAAAATATGTGGCAAAAGGCCGAGTTTAACGTCGATTTCTTCGAGCCCGTAGGCTCGGACAAAAAATATCCCCTTTGAACCCGCATAAGCGTGTTCGAGATCTGTCTACATCCCCGGACGATATTTGCCCTTGGGCAAAGCCTCGTCTGGGTTCCTCTCTGCCAAAGCAGAGAGTTCGACAGAAGTCGCACACAGTCAGATACTTCTCAACCACTCTTCCTAAGAAATCTGGCAGTTAGTATTTATGAGATTCCAGAGGTGTGGATTCGCATTATACTAGTTGTGGCCTGTTTAGGGCCCAGAAAAAAAGATACAGAAGACGAAGGAGGGGTAAAAAAAAGTGTATTGAAATAACAGATATATACAAAGCAAGAGTGTTAGTAATACGCAGATAGAGGTGTACGTCCGACCGGTAGGTTAACACTTCGTCTCCGCTCCCCAACCGACTCTCGCAGTTAGTATTTATGAGAGGAGGAAGAGTTCATTCTACTGTAGGAGGGGTTTACGACCACACCCTCAGTAAGCAGCCGTTACTTTCTTTGGTAGATTTGGTTGCCAACCAATAATACAGAACCCTGTCTGTCCTGTTATTTAACCCGTAGCTGTAGGAATAGTGAGGATTTATAATTTTGCCAAGGGTCTTTGAATATAAGTGAATGTTACGAACTTGCCTGAAATTATTATTTGGCTTTCAGATTTCTCATTACGGAAAGCATAGTTACACATCTTCTTCAAGATGCTATAGGTTAAAAATTAGGTTAGGCTGGGTTCTTCAGCCTTGGTTGGAAACCAGTCTAGAAGAATGAAAATGCAGAATTAGAAAATACTCGAGACTTGGCGAAACACATATTGTCAAATAGTAACATGAAGGTAAGGAAAGGATTGTGGGGTTACATGACTATATCATACTGATTGCAAAAATCTACTCAAGCAATCCATTCATTGAAGCATTCCACTGAGTTTGTCGTTTGGAGTAAAGGTAAAATATATTGTTAGAAATTAACTACTACAATCTGTACCCTGGTTTCAAATAGATAATGCACCTAAGACGAAAGGGGCTATTTTTACCTGAAAAAATGAGAAGACGTTAAAAGAACTGTAAAAGAAAGGAATGTGAAAGAACAGGGTTTGTGATGACAGAAGACTGAAATTAATGTTTCATTTATATTTTTCAAGATTGTAGATTGCAAGGAACCAGAAAACTGGCAGTTCCATAGGCGAGAAGTGTAAAAGAACAAACTATAAAAATAGTATTTACGGTTACATGTAGCTATTTCAAAAAAAAAATAATGAGACTGACAACATTATTGAAAGCGCGGGGCTATAATACATATATAAACGTGAAAGAAAGTTTCTGGCGCTAAACATTTGCTGGCACCACATTGTGAAACAAATATCTAGCAGTTGCTTCAGTATAATCCCGTTGATTGTGCGTGTCAACAATTTATTTGACTCCCGTGTGATCAAAGGAAACTGGCGGTAACATTAACAACACCAACATCTGTAATTTATATATATATATATATATATATATATATATATATATATATATATATATATATATAGAGAGAGAGAGAGAGAGAGAGAAAAAGCTAGATAGATAGATAGATAGCAAGATTAAATATTTCTCCACCTGATGATGACGATTTTGGCCGAAACTAGTCGAGGAATCTAAATGAAATAATAACAAAAAAGAAAGAATATTAATCTACAACCCAGTGTGTCTGAAGATTTTAATTTTTTAATATTTTTATTGTACAATATATACATACACACACACACACACACACACACACACACACACACACATATATATATATATATATATATATATATATATATTACAATTCCAGAGTAATAAATTATAACAACAGAATATTAGTGTTTCAGCCCTTATTATTATATTCTTGCTTTGTTCTCTACACTGATGTCTACTTGGATTTTATCAATATATATATATATATATATATATATATATATATATATATATATATATATATATATGCAATGCTCTTCTATGAAACAACCCCTATGAGTCAATTCGCATGTTTATTCAAAGTAAATACCTAAAAACCTAAAAATTCAAATTCTTTCTTTCCTAGAGCCGATAGCTTATGGTAACAATCTCTGATTGATAAAAATCAGTCGCGCTTCGATCCTGGCTTGAGATAATTGGATATGTAGTCACACTGACGAGCCATGATACAGTGAAACCGTCTGCCTTTGAATAACAATATATATATATATACGCCCCCGTAGAGTGAAAAACAGTGACTGCTACTGTTGATAATGCCAAGCTCTTCTACGAATCAACAGAATGGTTCATTGGCATGTTTATTCAAATGCGGGAATTCTTCTGTCACGTCAATCAAGACAAGAAAATCGACATAGTTGCCGATGGCTGCACCACGCTTATGACACCTAAGGAAGATTTGTAGAAGAATGAATGCACGGAAACTCGACTGGTGTTCGAACTGGAATCTTCATTCCGAGTCACTATCCATTACACCAGCCAATCCGGTTCCAGTGGTGGCCTGAGGCAATCCCATGTCTAGTTACACTGATGAGCTGTGATAAACGAAACTGTCTGTCTGTGGACGACAATATATATATATATATATATATATATATATATATATATATATATATATATATATATATATATGCATTTCATTAATCGACAGGGAAAGTGCCACGTTTAAGCTTTGTATTTAATTTTTATGGGTTCGATTTCATTTTGGGACACAGAATGTGAAGAACCTGTCCAAATGTTTGATAGCTTCCAGCATTTTCGGTTATACTTTTAACCATTATCAAGGATGATTTTATTTTTCAGTTTAATTGAGTGTGTGCCTTTTGTGATTTATTGTTTTATAGAGATGTTTTATTTTCCGAACACGGTTAGCACATTGCCGCCTAGATAATATTGTTAAGTGTTTGCTTAACAATATTAACTATGAACAAGGCCACAATCATAAATCAGAATTCAAAACCTGCGTTTGGGATAAATAGTGCACAGGGTCTATTTGTCTCTTCAAAAATTCTGGTTGGTTCTGCACAAAGCCTTCATCACTATAATCAAATCAAATGTGCTGATGTCTGTCCGTCTGTTCCTAAGAACAGATCTGCCTGTTCTTCTACGTCGAATACGACGTTGAGAGTCCACCATATATATATATATATATATATATATATATATATATATATATATATATATATGTACGAAGTTCATGTATATGTGCAGGTGGTTTGTGTCATACGTTTGAAGATAGCAACTCTTCGAATTTAAGTTCTGTTATAACTTTAGCAATATCATGTCGGCCATTGTGCAGGCCATCGAAGAAAAGTGAACAAGACTTTCTTTCTTTTTATGTGCCATATCCTTTCAGGACGTAGGCGGTCATGGCCCTCCACCTCCCTCTATTTCTTGAGAGCTCTCAACAATTTCCTCCCATCTGCATCCTCTCCCAGACCACGTTCTGTCATGCACTGGTCCTTTACGTCCGCCCGGTAGGTAACGCGTTGTTTTCACTTGTTTCTCTTTCCCTCTATTCGAGCCGTGCCTATCAGATTCTCCAGGGCCAATTTCCTCATTATGTGTCCCAGAAAATTCACCTGCCTCTTCCTTCTATAAAGTATAAGCCTCCTTCTTGTTTGCATCCTTTCTAAGATCACATCGTTGCTCACACGCTTAGTCCATGTCATCCTTATCATCCTTCTGTAGAACTACATCTTTGTCGCCTCTTCTTCATCTTTGAGGAAATCGTCTAACATTCACTGCCGTAAAGAATGACAGATGCCACGTAAATATTAGGTTGGTGCAAAAATAATGTCGTTTTCTCACATAGTAACATATGTGAGAAAACGACATTATTTTTGCACCAACCTAATATCTTCGCCGACCCGAATATTAGGAAGCACTGTACCATATCACTCTAAGTTTTAATGATGATTTATACCCATGCTACCGGAGAAAGTATGGGCGGTCAACTTGTATCGTGTTTATCAAATACCTACGTGTCTGATGTTGAAAGCAAGGTATTTATACAGAACATTCGGACATAATTTCTACATAATTTATCCACGGACAAGGAAAAATGATAAGGACACAACCAGAATGTATGTAATGCGGGTAACTTATTTGTATATTACACTGCAAAATGTATATTTAAAAATTCCTACATTTTGAGATTTATTTCCTACCATTTGGAAACTTTATAAATAATCATTGTTTTACTGATGTCGTTTATGATTAAAGTGGCTTAGTATACAATCATTTTATACCCGATATGACGCTAGGATAATAACCACAGCTTGGGGACTTAATTAATTGAAAAATATCTAAAGAGATGTAAACAATATCGACAATTTTAATAGCATAGTTTGAAAATGTAAAACACGTTGTAATATTATGCAGTTGCACATGTGAATGTAACCCTGACCAAAATGTTAAGCTTAAATGATCGCCTTAAATAAAGTGATTTTTCTTGAAAATTTTATGGAAATCTCTGAAAAAAAATACGATGATTACGCGGTATACAGCAAAGGAACATCACTTTTCTTACCCAAAGAATGGTGTAGAGATACAAAAGACAAGTACATCACTTTTGGCGGAGATAAGTTAAGTGGGTGACCTGACGGCGCCTAGTTATGTCGCTCCATACAGTGATGAAATTTGCAGTCAATTTCATTTTGTTTACAAGAATCAAAACCGAGCGTTTTTTTTTTTTTTAGCCGGAGTCAAGGGACCCGGACTGAGGCTAAACCTGCCTCTTTCATCGTATGCACCAATTTACGAGGTATAGTGCCATTTCCTATATATCTTCAATTCGTATATAAAGAAATTATCTCAGGCTAGCAGTCATCAATTTGGGAAAAGCCAAGACTCACGGTTTTATGTTCGGAGAATATATCCTCGCTTGGGACATAGTAGATGAATCCTGCCCGCTTGAATCTGGAGACGTAAGATGGCTTCTTCAGAAACACACTACAATCTCAATGTTATACGCAAGACTCTTTCACTCTAAAAGTTATATGTTATAATCTCTTTGCACATGAACGTGTAAATATACATAAATAATTTTGTGTATGATTTAGAGACATAAAAGTGTCTCTGAGAAGAAAGCATGTCTTTTATTCATTTCCTTTCAGCTATTCCGTTCCGCCCGTGAAATACAGTGTTAATATATCATAGATATAATAATGCCCATAATGGGGGAAATAAATCGGGAAAATATACCTTTCTTACAAGCTCTCCCATTATAACAGCGCCATGGCCAGTTTTTAGTAGATTTTTTAGAAAATCGAGAAAAGGTTCAGAGTGTCAGCAATTTTAAACCAAAATATCGACATATATTTTTTTTTTATTTAACTTCTAGTTTTATTTTCCTTCCCGAATTTAAATATATCACATAAGTTTCACACTCACCCGAGCGCACACGCAGAAACACACACGGACAGATATATATATATATATATATATGTATATATGTATATATGTATATTAGTTTGGTGCAAAAATAAAGACGTAATAATGTCGTTTTGTGACGTTAAAAATACGTCAAAAAACGACAGTATTACGTCATTGTTTTTGCCCCAACCTAATATATATATATATATATATATATATATATATATATATATATATATATAATTATCCAGACAAACGATAATTTATAACAACTCTGATAATTTTTCTAGGCAAAATGAAGTTAACCCCTTTGTAAAGACAATTATGAGCAATTCGACATTTCTCTTTTATGTTGAAGATATTTGATTCGTAAAATTGGATAAAATAAGCTATAATTTTGTTATTTATGACACAAAATAGCCCATCATTTTCTCTCAGATTAAATCAAGTAAGAGGCTTTTTTTTTACATTTGCTCAAACGCCTACACATAGATATGCATGAGTGAAAAGTAACAAAACCTACTGATACAACGAAATACTCAATGAATATATACACATAATTTCGTATACTTATGTGTACCATTTCGGTCTATATTTTTTACATGAGTTATTGTAATTATGTACACTATTTACCTTGTAAGGACTCTTGTCCTTATGCTTATTGTCATATTCACGAGGTTTCGCTCATCATATATTCCGGCCTTCTTCAGGTGATAAACATTTGAAGGAAACATGGCTCGTTGGTTGAAGTAATCCAGTGACATGACCCAAAGAGTTGTGAGTTTAATACCTTGCAACAACAAAGGTGAACAAAAACTTGGATAGTTGAGTTCTTAAAGGGAAAGAACTGAAAGTGAGATGTCCAGAAAAGGCATGGCACGTGGAACTAGAACTATCTATTTTTTTACCTTTTGGTATTTGTTTTTGAATGTCTATTAACTCACCAATGTTGTTTAATGTATCCACCTATTGTATTTGACAATATAATTGCGATTTCTAATTACGCACTATATAAACCCATTTATATAATTTTAAAACTACGAAGTATCGAGGCAGCACAAACTATTAACGCTACCACTACTTCGCCTTTTCCTTCTCACCTCTTCTTCACGAAGCCTTCCACTCCTTCTATAAATGTCTCCACTGACTATCAGATTTCGGCCAAAAACAATGCTTAAGTTTTACCATATTAACACCGAATTTTATTCAGTTTAAGGTTCATTTAATTAAATTAATTCGAATCGACCTGATTTATCCAGCTTAAAATCAACAAACGGTATCGCCTAAATTAATGTACAAACCAATATTAAAATCTAAAACTGTAGAGTAAATTCTTGGTTGAGGAAATCAACTACTAGTAACTACTAATCTCTCAAGCCTATCTTTACCCAACCTGTCTCTCTCCCACCTTCCCTCCCCACTACCAATCAATGTCTAAATTTATTTACATGACATCACTGACTGTAAGAAAAATAAATGACAAAGTAGGAAAAGTAAATGTGTGAGGCATTTTTTCCACAAGTAATAACAGAAGGAACTATTCAAACAAATACAACGAAATTGAGACAAATCTATCACAGTTACAATCAAAATAAATTTATCTAAACGTAGCATAAAATGTATTAAAACAATGACTAAACCAATAAAAGACTTCATTCAAAGCAAGTTTATAAGATGTTAAAATCTGAACGAGGAATATAATTTCTCAGCCATAAATGTCACGAGTAATATATGGGAGAAACCTAGAGGAATTAAAATGAAATATAGATTTACAATGCAATCCAATCAATTCATTGGTTGCTCATCTTAATCAGTCTGACCGTAAGTTTGATGCAAAAAAATCCTACTCTAATTAAAAAAGAAACAATTATTAAGAGTATAGAATGTGTTTTAATTGCTAGATCATCAGTGAGATCGGCC
Organism: Acanthosepion lycidas; assembly: GCA_963932145.1. Lineage (NCBI taxonomy): Eukaryota > Metazoa > Mollusca > Cephalopoda > Sepiida > Sepiidae > Acanthosepion > Acanthosepion lycidas. Next base: position 38,012,942 of record OZ010576.1, read on the forward strand.
AAACTACATGCACAGACAGGCTTGTGGAAAATCGATTAAATTTAAACAAGCTAGAATTCCAACTTTGCGACTTTTCAGCCTGTCCTACGGGTCCCTAATTATAACTGAATTTTGCGTTTTTATATCTACCACTCACCGTCCCACACAAATATAATTACACGAAAAAGAATATTTTAGTCCGATAAAGTCTTTTTAAAGGACGAAATACGTTAGACAAATGTTTTCCCATTTTGTTATTCATTTGCCTAGACACACACACATAATATATATATATATATATATATATATATATATATATATATATATATATATATATATATATATATATATATATATATATATTAATTAAATAGGATAAAAATCCAAAGTTACTTCATTCGAATAGCTATTTCGACCCCTGAGACTAACTCTAAGTTTGTCAAGTCGGAGATAAAGAAATAAAATAAGAGTTTAATAATTTAAAAATTTGAAGAATAAAATTAAAATAATTATTCTTTAAATGTTTAATTTTTTAAGCTCTTATTTGATTTCTTCCTATCTCTGAATTGAAAAGGCCTACAAGAAAGCTTTGTGGGTTGAAAAAGCTATTCGAACGTGGTAATTCATATGCTCTGTTACAATAAATACATTGAGCTATTTTTGTGGATCAGTTTTAATAACATACTTTATTAGGATTCACATGGTTTATATACCAACGGATTATCGCACGCACGCACACACACACGGACCCCCCCACATATATATATATATATATATATATATATATATATATATATATATATATATATATATATATTGTGTGTGTGTATTTAGGCAGCAACTTTTGATTGATACACGTTTCTTTAAATATTATAGACAAGTGTTGTCTATTTATTTTATGCAAAATTTTTTCGTAACATCTGATAAGTTTAATAACATTATCGTTGAATGAAGAAAGAAATTGTCAATATTGATCCATTTTTTTAAATTTTTTATTTAATACAATCTAAACTTTCGGCTTACATAAGCCGTTATCAAAGATGTCAATTGCAACATATTAAAGAATATACGGACAAGACAGTGATGATAGTCTGTCAATGTTTACATAGATGATTTCTAATCAACGATAAACATGCGTATATAAGATGCTAGAAGCGAAAATCACACCGCATCTCATGATAACCTGTTGTGGTGGGATCCACCTAATTTGCATAGTGGAATACCGACCATATAAATATGGTTGGTACCGGGAAGAGAGGAGGAGGAATCAAGAGATTCAACCAGAGACTCTGCCCGACTGCGACTCAGTCAACACATTCCCCAGGAACGGTCTTCCCAGGAATATACAAAAGACTATATGTAAATATTGTGTACACTTTCTTGTTTCAATACATTTTTTTCTAAGTACATTTTGTGTTGCATTATTATTCCATGCATTAGTCAAGTTTCAACAATGGCGACGAGGTAGAAAGAACCATACGAAAAAAAAAAAAGAATTAATAATTGATAGCTTTCAACAATTGGGACAAGTCAGTGAAGAACCCAGGCTGAAGGAAAAAATTATTAATTAAAAGTCCATCTAACGGAACGGGGAAGGATTCTGAATTTCTGGATATTTAGAACTCGTTAAAGGACGACAAAGCATAAGGAACGTTCACTCAGAAAAATTTGAAAGGTGTCGTAAACGAATAACTGTGATTTTTAAATTGAATAAGTTATCTACGAGACACCCGTTAAAAAAAAACAAAAAAAAAAACTGGCCGACTACAAAAACGTGCATGAAATTAAAAGGCACACAAATACACCGTGTCGATTTTGAAAGGTAACGAACTTTAAAAAATTTTTTTTTTTTTGTTTGTTTGCTCAACAATTTTTTATAGTGACGAATTTACCGCTGATAATAAAAATCAGAGGTTTGTCATTGAAATACGCGAACAGAAGTAATAAAAAAAAATACCAAAGTTGATTATCACCGGCTTGAATGTAAAAGCAAGACATAAAATAAAAAAGTTGTACGTTGTTTCGATTTTTCTGGTCAGCTTATATTATATCCATAGATACACAAATTAAAGGTATATTCTTTGTTGCATGAACACTAGCAGCTAAAGATGGATGAATTAGCCAAGCAAATCCCAGCAGTTGAGTCAGGCTGAATTATTCAAATGCCAGCAAAAATATCAAGAAAAGCAAGAGGAAAGACTTTTAGAAATTCAAAAGTTAATACTGGAGAAATTAAACAACAATCAGGCAAATGAGGGAAAATCTTCAAATTCTAATAACACCATATTTAATTCGCTGGAAACTTTTAACTATGTGCCAGACGAAGAAAAAACGTTTGAAACGTACTTTAAACGATATGAAGATATTTTCTACACAGACTGTGAAAACTGGTCGAATTCCAGAAAAGTCAGTCTATTACTAAGAAAGCTAGGTACAGCAGAACATAGCAGATTTGTAGATTTTATATTACCGAGAAGAACGAATGAATTGGAATTCTCGGAAACAGTGAAATTGCTAAAGGAGCTGTTTGGAGCAAATATGTCGCTTTGGCATAAACGATGGTTATGCATGAATGTCACTAAATCTGACGATCAGGATTATTTAACATATGCATCTATAGTGAATAGACATTGTGACAATTTCAGATTGGCAGAGATTACGGTTGAAGAATTCAAGTGTTTAATTTTTGCTCAAGGACTGGTATCCAGTATGAGTGCCGAAATAAGACGTAGAGTTTTGTCTAAACTCGAATCTGAACAAAACCTTACCCTGAAAAAGTTAGCAGAGGAGTGTCAGCGGGCTGTAAGTTTAAAGAAAGAGTTTAAAAACATCGAAGAAGCTGGCATTGCTTATATTAAAAAAATAAAAAAAAACAGTCAAATTGCCCATCAGAAAAAAATTGGAGTAAAAATTCGGCGTATTTTAAAAGTAGACAAGAAAAATTAAATAAGAACGAGAAGGAAAAAAAGGTTCCACCATATAATTGCAGACGTTGCAACGAAAGACACTGGGAGGTAAATTGCCCATATAGAAATAAGAAATGCTTCGTGTGCCACAAGAAGGGACACAAAGGATCGTGTTGTAAAACGAAAAAAATTCAATAGCCTAATTAGACAAACAAATTCGAATATCAAATCAGATAGAGATTTGAGGAAATATGTGACGACTGAAATATTTAAAAAGAATATCAAATTTCAACTCGATTCGGGTTCAGATTTAACAATAATGAATTATAAAACATGGAAAATTTTAAAAAGGCCTACAATAATGAAGCCAACGAAACGCGCTCGAATAGTAACTGGAAAGGAAATTAACTTCGAAGGCGAGGTTTTACTTGCCATGAAATTGAACGGGATCGTTAAAAAAATAAAGGTTTTCATTCTGAAAAATGGAGAAAACTTGATGGGTACAGATTTTAATTAAACATTCGAATTGTGGGATAAACCGTTAAATTCATTCTGCAGAAAAGAAGAAAGTAATACACAAACAAGTCAGGACATTAAAGATGAATTAAAGAAAAAGTTCCCGGAAACATTCACACCTGGTCTTGGAAGATGTAACAAGTTTGAAGCTAAATTTGAATTAAAGGAAAATACTATGCCAATTTTTAAAAAGAAACGTAGCGTGCCTTTCGCAAGTGTAGAGAAAATTAACGAAGAACTTGATAGGTTGGAAAAAATGGGAATTATTTCGAAAGTAGAATCTAATTCATGGGCTGCGCCGATTGTGTGCATTAAAAAGTAATCAAACCAAATCAGAGTTTGTGTTGATTTTTCGACAGGGTTGAACTCGGTAATCAAGGACTACCATTGCCCGTTATCGAGTCCGGAGGAGATTTTTAACAAGCTAAATGGTAGTTATATTTTCAAAAATCGACTTATCAGATGCCTATCTCCAAATTCCAGTCGAAGAAGAATGTTCGAAGTTACTAGGGATAAACACGCATAGAGGGTTATTCAAGTACAACAGGATTCCTTTTGGTATTAAAGTGGCACCAGCCATTTTTCAACAAGCTATGGACGTCATGTTGAATGACTTAGAATTTGCGTGCGCCTACTTAGACGACATCATAGTAAGGAGCAAAACCGCCGACGAACATCGAGAGCATCTCAATCAAGTATTTAAAAAGATTCAGGACTTTGGATTTAAAGTCAAAGAGTCAAAGTGCGAATTTGGTTTGGAGGAAATTAAGTATTTAGGTCACATAATCAACAAAAATGGCAGATTTCCAGATCCGGAAAGGTCCATTGCGATTAGAGACATGCCGACGCCCACTAATGTGTCGATGCTACAGAGTTTTCTGCGGCTCGCAAATTATTATCAAGCGTCCATTAAAGGAATGTACAATCTAAGAGCTCCGTTGAATGAACAACTAAAAAAAGACAAGGCATGGGAATGGACGGTAGAATGTCAGAAAGCCTTTGATGAAATAAAGAAAATGCTTACATCAGACCTCTTTTTAACCCATTACAATCCAAAACTTGATATTGTAGTGGCAAGTGACGCCTGTTCATACGGGATAGGAGCGTGTATTCAACACATAATACCAGATGGTTCTAGAAAACCAATTGCACATGCTTCGAGAACTTTACTCCCAGGAGAAAGGAGTTACTCACAGATAGAAAAAGAGGCGCTGAGTATCATTTTTGCCATAACAAAATTTCACAGATATATCCACGGCAGACATTTTATTCTTGAAACGGATCATAAACCTCTGATCACTATTTTTGGTTCGAAGAAAGGGTTACCCGTTTATACGGCAAATTGTCTGTTGAGATGGGGAACCATTCTTCTCAATTGTGATTTTCACATAAAGCACCTATCATCCAAAAATATAATTCACGCGGATAGCTTATCAAGACTCGTACAGAGTCAAGAAGAAAGATTCGAAGAATCAATTATTGCAAATATCAGGGCAGATTATGAGGTGAAAAGCATGGTAAAAAACATTTTAAGAGAGCTACCGGTTACAGCAAAGGAAATCAAAAAAGAAGCTGAAAGCGATGATTTCATTTTAGAAATAAAAAAGCAAAATGGTAGCAAATGACAAAAGTGCAGGAGATTTATTCAATTTGTGACGGATTTTTATTATATGGTGAGAGAGTAGTAGTACCAAAAAAGTTGCAGAAAAGAATACTACGGGACTTTCATATGGGTCACCCGGGGGTTAATAGAACAAAAAGCTTAATGCGAAGCTTTGTATATTGGAAAGGAATGGATGTGGATATCGCAAACATGGTTCAGCGATGTAAAGGGTGTGCGTTAGCAGCTAAGGCACCACCTATAGTACACAAACCATGGCACAAGACGGATCATCCGTGGACAAGATTACACATTGATTTCGCTGGTCCAGTAGAAGATTATTACTACTTAATTGTTTTAGATAGTTTTACAAAATGGCCGGAAGTACTACACTGCAAAAAGCTTACGTTCAATACCACAACTTTTTGCATAAACTATTTGCCCGGTTCGGTGTGCCAGAGTGTATTGTGAGTGACAATGGTACACAATTCACTTCTGAAGAATTTAAGGAATTTTGTGAGTTATATCAAATTAACCACATAACGACGCCGCTGTATCATCCGAGGTCCAATGGATTCGCAGAAAGAATTGTCCAACGGAAAAGGCGCTTCATCAATTCCTACAGGTATACAGAATTACGCCAAACCAGAGAAAATACTCAAACATGGCACAAGCTGAACTAATGTTCGCTAGGAAAGTTAAGTCAGTGTTTGACAAGCTTTTGCCAGGAAAAAATAGAGTAAAGAATACTATGTATACAGCGAGAAAAAGATACGCCTCCGGAGAGAAGGTGTTTTTCAAGTGCTACAAAAACAACGTTGAGTTCTGGGAGCGAGGCATAGTGGACAAGAGAATCGGTGACCTGATTTACATAATTAAAGGGCCGAAGAATACTCATAAAAGGCACCAGAACCAAATTAAAAATGGCTACGTTCTAGAGCATAAAGAGAGTATACCGGATGAGGCGGAAGATCCCATTGATGTAATGTATATGTTTCAAGTAGAACCTCCGCAGAATACTCCTGAACCGAGAAGATCCGGTAGGAAACGAAAGTTCACGGAACCATTGGACGTGAATCCAAAACGAAAAAAATATTAAAAGTATGCAAATAGATCTACAAAGAAATAGCCATAATCATCAACCCATATAGGAAACCAGTTTGAAATCCAAAAGGGATTCCAATGCTTGGGAGGAGGGTGTTGTGGTGGGATCCACCTAATTTGCATAGTGGAGTACCGACCATATAAATATGGTTGGTACCGGGAAGAGAGAGGGGGAATCGAGGAGATTCAACCAGAGACTCTGCCCGACTGCGACTCAGTCAACACGCATTCCAGGAACGGTCTTCCCAGGAATATACAAAGACTATATGTAAATATTGTGTACACTTTCTTGTTTCAATACATTTTGTTCTAAGTACATTTTGTGTTGCATTATTATTCCATGCATTAGTCAAGTTTCAACATAACCACACAAGAGTGAATTGAAAAGTATAAAGTTTGGTACGCCGTTGGTATAAACCAATGGCTTCTGTTACCAATTATAGACATTTAAGAATATTTGTAGAGATGCCATAATTGATTTTGTTTAGGTTGGGTTTCAAATGTTTGATGTATAATGCTTCAAAGATTTTTATTATATTTTATGAAACGTGTATCAATATATATATATATATATATATATATATATATATATATATATATATATATATATTGATATATATATATATATATATTGTGTGTATTTAGGCAGCATCTTTTCATTGATACACGTTTCATTAAATATTATTGAGAGAGAAATATAAGGAGAAAAAGGGACAAGTGAATTGTAAAATAAGAAAAGGTACACAATCAAGTGTTTCCTTCTTAGAAAGAAATTATTCTGACGTAATGAAGAAAACGTATCAGACGTACAACAAACGCCGATTGCATTTTATATTGAAACGTTTCAAAGACAGACGTCCAGCTTCATTTAAAACAAAATTGATTAATCATTCAACTTGTTATCGATTTAATTTACATTTATTTTTTCACCACTACTTTTTTTTAATTGCCTCATATTTTATCAGCAATATATTTTGTGATGTAAAAGAATTATATGCCTTGATCCTCGACGGTCATTCAGCGTGAAGTATTACGGGAATAGTGCAATGTCAATATATTTTCTCCCTAAAAAATTAATTTCGCTTTTAATCTAAACGACATGAGATCGAAATTATGATCAGAATTGAACACTTTCCACAAATCCCACAAATAGTAAACCGTGGCCTTAGTGAGAAATTATCTAGAGCAATATATTCCTATTAATACGTTCTGGCTTTCTTAACCTAATTAAAACTGACTTAAATTATAACCTCATTTTTTACGTTTAAAATGCTGAGTAGATATTATAATGTGCTGTGGTGTAATGAATAGTGGCTGCGAAGGAGAAATCGGAGAGTAATGTTCGAATCAGTCAATTATGTGCCACGCTTAAGCGATCATATATCTTTCGATACATGACTGACGAAGCAGATATTTTTCCCGCAGTAGTTTGCCGTTTCTTTCTGCGGTAGACCAGTTCTCTAGAACCCGAGTTGTCCTACTAGTTACCCATAGCTGGGTAGGGAAGAAGAGGAATCATACATTTCCAAAGCGCGTAAGTGAATGTAATGAATTCGACTGGAATTCGATCTCGGCTCTCCGATGCTTCAATCCAGAGACGCTATCCATTACTCCACCATAGACTGAACAACCGGTGTTAAAAATCAAAACTTCACATTATGAGTCATTTAGTTATGTGCCATGCGTGATACATGCTTAGGCGATCATATACCTTTCGATATATAACTGACGAGGTAGATTTTTTCCCGCAGTAGGTTGTCATTTCTTTCTGTGGTAGACCATTTGCCATCCAAGGCTATAGAAACCGGTTTGTCCTGCTATTTACCCATAGCTGGAGGGAGAAAAGGAGGATTCATACTTTTCCCAAGGGTATTAGCACGTAAGTGAATATAATGGATTCGAATGGAATTCGTACTCGGCTCTCCGATTCCTCAAACCGAGCCGCTATTCATTACTCTTCCCTCTACGGGAAATAAAAAAAATACTTCCTCGTCAGTCATGTATGGAAAGATACATGATCGCCTAAACTTGTATTACGCATGACACATAACTGGCTGAGTGTTTGAAACCAAGTCGAGTTATTTGCATTCACTTGAAGGCAAATAGTATTGGGAATGGTATGAAACCATCATCCCAACCAGCCATCTTTGAGTAAATAACAGTGCAGACTCCGTTCCATAGCCAGTCTAAAGTAGGAAAAAAACTAAATTCAAACCATCCTGAAAAGTTGTGGGATCAGTTAATCTAACTGGCCCAAGACATGCTACCGCTGCTACACTTTGCACGTTCGATCCTAACTGGGACTTATGATCATGAAATACGCATCAATGTATGTTATTTACTTTCTCTTAGATTTGCTTTGCTTTGTATATATTCCTCGAAGCATCTTTTCCAAACAAACCCTACAAAATTGTAGAAAAAAAGCTAATTTTCTGTGTTATTGTCTGCATTGTGAAATTCTACTGATGTGGTTTTTATCAGGTGCGGTTCTTCAAACAACAAAGAGAATATTCAAATTTCATACGGAAGCTTGTATTTGCAAAAGTGATATAAAAGCATACGCCAGTGTGCTAAGTAAATTACGACTGATATTGTGAGCTGGTTTCTAACAGTTACTGTGGATTAGGTGTGTTTTCTCAGAATTACGCAGACATCAAAGTAAACCGTCCATAGAAAGCGCCAATATTTTTGTCTGGAATATTATTAACCCGAAATGTTACTTAGTTGTTGTTAGATACACACCAACAGAAAAAGCGATACAAAAGTGTGTTTATATATATATATATATATATATATATATATATATATATATATATATATATATATATATATATATATATATATATATTATAGATGGAGATATATGATTAAACTCATACATACATATATGTAAATATATTGTATAGGATTTTTCTGAAAGAATATATCAATATAGACACTTACTATATATGCATATATACATATGTGAGTGTGTTAAGTTTGAGCATGTTAAAAAGAAATTACTATAAAAACATGCAGAAAGATTGCATCTTGAGGAATAACTGATATTTTTGTTGATTAAACAAACGCAGAGAGGCAGACAGACTGACACACATACATACATATATATGGAGAAAAATTATAAAAACACTACTCAAATATTGCTGCTTTAAAATTTCATGTAGACAGAGAAAGCAAAATATCGCGAAAGCAGCAATTTTTATATCATTTTTTATATTGGTTATGTTTAGTGTATTAATTTTCTATATTTTACATTGAGCTCTGTTCTCATAGCGAATTTATTGCCTTTATTATGCACTACACATGCACGAACACACACACACAGACACACAGAAAGACACAGCCGCACAGAAATATATATGCATAATGTTTGTATATATATATATATATATATATATATATATATATATATATATATATATATATATATATACGCACATATATGCTTGTGCTCAACATCAGTGATAGATCTAACATGCTCATTTACGTTGATTTGTGAACCTCGGTTTTCACGCCTTTGTCGATCGTCAGACATACCTGACGATGGCAAAAGCGTGAAACCCAGGGTCACAAACTCACATCAATTCAACAATATATATATATATATATATATATATATATATATATATATATATATATATTTGTTTAAATTGAAATATTCTACCCCATTATTGATGATAAAATTATTTAAACTGGAATAACCGTTGATAATTGGGTACCTAAAAACAACCACGAGTTTATTTAATGAACAAAAATTAAACGAATAGATGTCAACTTAACAACCAATAAGACAAAAGTTTTGAAAAATATATTACTAAATATAAAATGAATTACTCTTTCAATGTACTGTCTATGAGTTTTTCCAATCGACTGTTTCATAGAAAATACCCAAAACTCCAATGAACTTCAAATTAAATTCTTCGTAGATTGTTTAGACATTTAGATTTACATCAAACCTTAACCTCCCAAATATGCCCTTTAAAGTAACGCGAATTAACAGCGTCTAAGAATTTGAATGAAACCTGTACTCGTGGAATGTAATTTATTAGGGTTGCTGTAGCTTCTTGCTTTAATGTCGGTCTTCACCCCTTACCCATCTATATCTAGAGACAAGACGCGTTAGGCAAAAGCAACGTCTAGCCGACACACAATGGGGTTAAGAATAAGGAATTGAAATGGCACACCTAACCCACTCATATCTTATCATCTCTGCCACGTTACTTCCTCACTTCGTTAATTTTACATATGCTTGATTAGGTCCATCAAAAACGTGTGAATTTCTTTTCATTTTTCATTTCAACATTTGGAAGTATAGTCTGATGATCCATAGCCCTGTTAAAGGGGTTGTGGTGAAATAACTTATTACATGGAACCTTAAAGTGGTCTCTTTTTATTCAAACATATCTCCTCTGAATTTTACATTGAGCTCTCTGGATATCATCCTCCTTGGGTCTACCCATGCGGTTTACTTAGTTTTGCATAAACTATATATATATATATATATATATATATATATATATATATATATATATATACATTTGTGTGTTTGTATATGTGTGTGTGTGATAAAACATCTTTGTAAGGCGTGCTATATTTTTGTATAAAATAGCAGAGGTAGAGTGTATGCAATAAGAAAGGAATATCAGGCGGCAAAATTCTCTTTCATGCTTGAATCCAATCTTCAAGCCAGAAAGATTGAGTTTTGTTATGAAACTGTCGTCACTTCTTGTTAGCCTTGGTGGTCACTTATATATATATATATATATATATATATATATATATATATATATATATATACATACACTAGAAGAGTTTAGAACACCAGGGAGTGAGAGGGAAAAAAGAACTGAGGACTAACATAGAGTGTATGTTTTGTTACATACAAAAGTCAAATTTAATTGTTATCCTTATTATGTATCCTTTTTCATTAAACTTTTAATTTTATTTTATATATTTTAGGTTAACATGGTATAGTTGAAGTACCTGGTCTATGACCACGCAAAAAGGAATTGAAGCAAATTCCTTAATAAAAATAATTTATTAACCTCATAGAAAATATTCTATGCAGTTTGTGAACTATTAATGTCAATAATTTAAATTCTATGATTAATCCAAAAGAGCTTCTGTATAAAGTACGTTGCTGGTCTGATTATCTGCAGTAAGTAAGCTTCCTCTGTGATACTTCTACATACAACTGTCCATGGGAAAAGCATAGAATGGACAGGACAATTCCAATTTCCTTGAAGGATTGTCCTTGCTTTTTATGAACGGTCATAACAAAAGTGGGATTTCATGGAAACTGGACCCTTCGAAATTTGAAGGGGATCTCTGTGTCTGATAGAATCAATGTAATTCTTGGAAGTAAAATTATGTCTCATTAATTACATTCTCGGAAATACTTTTTTAAGTTTTTGAGGTACACTGATTAAAAAAAAATAATTTATTTTATTCTTTTTATGCTTAAGAATATAATAAGAAAAAACAGAGAATAAAAAATATTGAAATACAAGAATGCAGGCGTTATTCTTTTTACATATGAAAAACATTTAAATTCAGTTCATAATTCTCCGTCGACTTACAGTGACAAAATATATTCGTTTAATTTGTTTTCTCTTTTACCATATGTGTCTTTATTGATGGGTGGAAAAATTTCAGTATTCGTTCTTTCTATAAATAGTATGTGTCAACGATAAAAGAAGCTAAAAATTCACGTATTATATTATTCTTTTATTTTAGGATTTCGGGGGCTGAGTTACAGTGATAAGAATGTATTATTTTAATTTAGTTTTTATTTCACCCTCTAAAGATTTAACATTAAACAGTTGATGAAACATTTGCCATTTGTAGGTAAAAAAGAATGAGCGTATCAATTCAAATGAAAAGTATTCGTTTATCTTGGAAATAGTTTTTCTTAAGCAAAATGTTTTTGAGTTACACCGATTAAAACTTAATTTATTTCGTTCTTTTTTTCTTGAACCTGTAAAAATGTGACAATAATAAAAGCAAATAGTCCTTATTTATGTTTAAATGAAACGTATTCGTTTAAAAATGAGCATCTGACTTATGCAAAAACAATGTATTCGTTTAATTTGTTTTCTCTTTTACCATATGTGTCTTTATTGATGGGTGGAAAAATTTCAGTATTCGTTTTTTTCTATAAATAGTATGTGTCAACGATAAAAGAAGCTAAAAATTCACGTATTATATTATTCTTTTATTTTAGGATTTCGGGGGCTGAGTTACAGTGATAAGAATGTATTATTTTAATTTAGTTTTTATTTCACCCTCTAAAGATTTAACATTAAACAGTTGATGAAACATTTGCCATTTGTAGGTAAAAAAGAATGAGCGTATCAATTCAAATGAAAAGTATTCGTTTATCTTGGAAATAGTTTTTCTTAAGCAAAATGTTTTTGAGTTACACCGATTAAAACTTAATTTATTTCGTTCTTTTTTTCTTGAACCTGTAAAAATGTGACAATAATAAAAGCAAATAGTCCTTATTTATGTTTAAATGAAACGTATTCGTTTAAAAATGAGCATCTGACTTATGCAAAAACAATGTATTCGTTTAATTTGTTTTCTCTTTTACCATATGTGTCTTTATTGATGGGTGGAAAAATTTCAGTATTCGTCTTTCTATAAATAGTATGTGTCAACGATAAAAGAAGCTAAAAATTCACGTATTATATTATTCTTTTATTTTAGGATTTCGGGGGCTGAGTTACAGTGATAAGAATGTATTATTTTAATTTAGTTTTTATTTCACCCTCTAAAGATTTAACATTAAACAGTTGATGAAACATTTGCCATTTGTAGGTAAAAAAGAATGAGCGTATCAATTCAAATGAAAAGTATTCTTTTATCTTGGAAATAGTTTTTCTTAAGCAAAATGTTTTTGAGTTACACCGATTAAAACTTAATTTATTTCGTTCTTTTTTTCTTGAACCTGTAAAAATGTGACAATAATAAAAGCAAATAGTCCTTATTTATGTTTAAATGAAACGTATTCGTTTAAAAATGAGCATCTGACTTATGCAAAAACAATGTATTCGGTTAATTTCTTTCCTTTTTCCAATAAAAAGTAGCCAATAATTAAAAATGTAAATTTTTGCGTCATTCTGTTTTTCCATTTATATTTAAAATATTATTTAAAAGCAGGTAACCCTTGGTTTGAAACATTTTATGATGTTTTTTATTAGATCTCCAGTAAAGTAATTTTTTTTTACATTTAATGCTAAATTACAAAACAATAATTTTCGAAAGAGTATTTAATCGAAATATTACATTTACCTTCGCAGATTTTCGCAAGTGAATCTGTGTGACATTTAAATATGGCGGTTCTTAAGAAGAAATTGTAATTACTAGAAAATAATTGTTACGGTTTCCACCAATCGATTGATTCTTAATTATTGAATTTATCATTTAATCAGTAGAAATTAAAAAATAAATATTAATGTGTATGGGCGATTTTACCGCTCAGTGGCATCTCTTTTCTGAGTTATAAGTCAATACGTACCAAAAAACGTAGACGCGTGTCATTTATAATATATATATATATATATATATATATATATATATATATATATATATATATATATATATATATATATATATATATATAACTATATCTATCTATCTATCTATCTATCTATATATATATATAAATATATATATGTATGTATGTGTGTGTGTGTACATTTGATAAAGAAAGAAGTGATAGTTCCATGTTGATTTTTCTACCTTTTACTTTTTAAAAATATGCAATAAAAGTTTTTATCAACTTGGTTGGATTTAATGCCGTCGCACAATGTCTCTCTCTCTCTCTCTATATATATATATATATATAAACACAATGCCCATATATATATATGGTGTTTCATTAAGACAGATGAAAGTCAGTAGTATATAAATCTCTATTGATGTCATGCCGATTATGTGTGAAAAATAATATCGCCCAAATATACGCCAAATCTAAAAGAAAAAAAAAAATCATTAGACGCTTAAACTTAATTCACATTTAAAATCGGCCCACGTTATTGGGACACTCTTTATACATAATTTTTTTTCTCTCTTCAATAACTTTCAGAGACATAGTGTCAACATTGAGAGATGTTTCTGTTTACTGAGACTATAAAAGAACACTATACACTAACCTTGCATTCTCAGTTGAATAAAGCTATCTTACATCCTACACCTGCGTACTTTTGTCATTACACTAACACACGAAACCACTTAATTAAACACAAGGCTCTAGACAGAACTCTATGACTAGTCATTTCATTTTTCTTAAATGCTTATGTCGGTGGAACCGTTCAACAGCCATTAAAAATATAGGTTTAGAATCTCATTGTTTGAGAGGAATGAAATTTGAAATTGTTTCCTTATAAGGAAACATACATCATGCATTGACCTAATAGTGGTATTTGGATTACCCTTTTCGTTACACCATTCCTGTCGGGATGGGATAAGTGTTTAGTATCTTTCAGATGCTTAACGATAATTATAATAGTATTTGATCCCTTATAAAGAAACTTTCAGTATTTAGTGACCAAGCAGTACAACCAGATTTACGCTTTTCTTCACACATTAGGCATCTACAACTGTAGGTAATATTATCTGTTTACTTATGAGGAATTATCAGGATTCATTTGTCCGATAAGCTGGTGCAGTTTTTGTTTAAAATTTATAAAATATTACCCTTAAAACAAAAATAGATTATTGAAGTTCAGTAAATATTATCGCTATTTTGAGGTAGTTTGATTATGTCATTATTTTCTCTTCGACTTACATATGCTATCCATTTTAGTTGTTTCTGCTTTTGGAAGACACCGTTCAATGCTGTTTTGATGCCATTTTTAATAATCGCATTGAGAAACGGTTTTATACAGCCGGCCGTTAAATTATTTCTTAAATGTTTTTTTTTCGCAATGGATAACCTTCGTATGAAACTCTCGATCTGAATTGAATATGTAATAGTATTCATTCTAATTTTAAATGATATTTTTCGTTTTTTATCAACTTTCGGTTATTGGATAAACTACGGCTGTGTTCACTTTACATATGTTCAATACTAAGTTTGTTTATAACTGTTTCATATACCGTTGTAATTGAAATGTTTTGTATTTGCTGATTCGACATCCAGGGAATTTTCTGATAGATTTAGGGAAGGTAACATGACCGGTTTTGTTCCAATTCCAGCTCACTGTTTCTGTTTTAGAAAGGTGTATCTTGAGACTTAAAAAGAAGAAAAGAGACACTTCACAAGTAAACGAATAGTATTATCACAAACGATAAACGGCGAAAATTTATCGTCTGAAATATCATTACCGTGTCGCATAAAAAAGCATCATGGCGGCTCTGCATGTGAAAGCATCATGGCGGCTCTGCATGTGAAAGCATCATGGCCATTTTGCGTGTGAAAGTCATAATCAAACTACTTTATCTGAAATGGCCTTAATTTAGATGTCTCAAATTCATAATTACGTTAGGAGATTGCATCATAGAAATAGGTTGTACGTTTCTTTTTAACAGATAAAGAAGTATGTTTAATCATTTCTGGATCTGTGCCTATTCCAACAGGGCTGAATATTGCAAAAAGGATCAGCAAATATAATGATATCTATAGAATATCTTTGATGACTCTTATTGAGAGGTTGATACAGGAATATTGTTATACATGAAGCTTATTCTGTTATCCGGCCATAACTATGAGGCACCTATTAAGAATCGAACTCACTACGCAATGGTGAGTTCCAACACATTCAATACTGTTGAAGGTAATAAATTCAATATAAATGTTTAACAAAGGAAATTTTGTTAGTTTTAAAGCAAGATGGTTTAAATTCTCATCTTTATATTTTTATTATGTTCTCATCAAACCAAAGAGTCACTCAATGTAGAAGGTTATTGTGTGACATTATATGTGAACCAGAAAAATCAATAAGTGATGTTGCTGAGGGTATGTAGGAAAGATAACGATTAAACCCAGTCTTGCATTAATCGGGGAAGCATCCTGCCACAAACTGTTCCAAAAAGCAGAAGTTCTTGGGAAGAAGCTGTCCAAGTATTAGGTTGGTGCAAAAATAATGACCTAATAATGTCGTTTTTTGACGTATTTTTTAACGTCAAAATAATACATTATTACGACATTATTTTTGCACCAATCTAATAGAAATTGCTACTTATTTATGGAATACAAAGGGGATGCTGATGATTCACCCGGGTGTACTTGGGATGGCATGTCCCAGCTGGAAATGTCAGTGCTGGTGGACCCAAAGAATGTAGCTCGTCAAAATACTTACCATGTAAATAACAAAAGAATAGTTTCGGCCCGGGTGATATGTGAGGAAAGTGGGACATAATACACTGTCCATAAGTCCACGTATAGGCTTTTGAACTCAGGTAAGTGAGGAGTGGTCACTTCCAGCATAGGTATGGTAGCTTTTTTCTGGTTCATGTATTCCCGTGTGTTTGTTTATCTTGCTTGTAATTAAGTTATTACGTGTTTTAGTGTTTTTATCTTTTCTCTTCCCAAATATCCTTGTCATGTCGATCTATCTTTTTTTTTTCTTTGATTTCACAAAAAGTAATTTCGGCCATTTTTCGTTGCAGATCAAGTGACAACAATTTAGCATTACATGGCAAATTTTCACCTCAGTTTTCTACTTGATTACCTATGGTTTCATCTGATATTCATATTGGTTCAATCTCGGTAATACTTGCGCTATTCAATGCCTAAAATCGGAAATACAGTTTTAATATTTATTGGAGGAACTATGACTGTGTTCACTTTACATATGTCCAATACTAAGTTTGTTATAACTGTTTCATATACCGTTGTAATTGAAATGTTTCGTATTTGCTGATTCGACATCCAGGGAATTTTCTGATAGATTTAGGGCAGGTGACATGACTGGTTTCGTTCCAATTCAGGCTCATTGTTTCTGTTTTGGAAGACTTAAAAAGAATATCTAATACGAATCTTAATATCTTAAAATAATTTTGTTTTATCAATTTGCGGCCTCGAAAGGTTCGTGCAATGATTCAACATTATTAAAGGAGTGTGAACGAATCGAAAATTTTGGGAAAGGGGATGACAACTCCCATCTTTGTCCAGTCTACGATTATGCTCTAAAAGGGTCTTTGTTTTTCGACCATTCTAACATATCCGTAAATAATGGGGTTTATTATTTCCTTTTATCTTTTTTATATCCAATCTCATTTATCAAGGGGAATAATTGGGATATTACAACTCTTGACGGTATTAGTTTTCTGTTAGAAATCTTGAATTAATCGTGATGTTGCTTGTGTTCATTTTTAATGTTAATGAATCGTTTGTCGTATTTCTTGGTTGTCAAAATTTATTTAGAAAATTGTGACAAAACAAGCAAAAGCAAGATCAGATCATTTTTTTTTCTTTTGTTAATGGAAACACAAAGACAGAAAAAAAACGTGACAATTCCTTTTATTCGTAATTTTTTGTATATATAATTTTTTTCAGGACACAAACTGAAGTTCACCCAGCGGAGAAAAATATATGCAGTGTTGAGTGGAGAAAAAATGGTGACTTTGAAGTTCGTTGAAGTAACGATGGCGTTCAGCAAAAAAGAAAAAAAAGAAAAAAAAAAGAAAAAAAAAGAATGAAAATGAAAAACAAACAGAAGAAACATTGGGAGAAATAGAAGAAAAGAAAAAAGAAGAAAAAGGTGTAGAATGGAAGTTAGGAAGCAGGAAGGAATAAAGAAGGTATAAAACAAATAGGGAAAAAAGACATAGAACAGATAGAAAAGGATAAAAAGAGACAAAAGAATAACAAACAAGAATATTTTAAGAAAGAAAGAACAAAATACGTAGGTTTTGTTCCAAAAAAAAAAAAAAAAAGGAAGTATATAGAAGAAATGAAATTTCACTGAACATAAAAAAGCCTTAAGGTAAATCAGATTCGCCTCAAAATGTGCGTGGAAGGAAGGAACCGCTTTTTAAAAAAGTATCTGCAAAATATGAAATGCGTGTCACGTGTTTTAGGCGAATAAATATTTGAATATTTTTCAACAAAAGCAAATAGAAAAATCTGACCAGAATTTTTTTTATTACAGACGACAAAACATCGTTTTCACTGGAAATATTAAAGTAGAAATCACCTAAAATAGGGGATTATTTTAAATATTTTCCTCCAAGCAAGGAAATAAAGCCACTAAGAAGCAAGGAACTACCGAGTGGGAAAGAAATAAGAGAAAAAAAGACATTATTATGAAGAGAGAACGAAAATAAGACAGACATTAGGAACACAGTGTATTTAAAGGGGCTACTATGTTGGCAGCTCGGTCCCACGCTTTCACTGCTGAAAAGGTTATGGACGTCTCTTCTCCTCCAAAAGTTTCTTATTTCGCGCTTCCGGTCTGTGGAACTCCCTTCCTCTTACTTGCTTTCCTGATCGATAAAATCTTCAAGTATTCAAATGTAATTTTAATCGACATCTTCTGATATATATATATATATATATATATATATATATATATATATATTGTTCTCCGTTTTTCTCTTTTTCCTCAAAAAGGCTTCTTTACACTTGCTCTCACAGTCCTTGTGTGCTTATGGCACTCCCACATTGCATGGGATGAAATGCTTAAAAAAACCTATTGACATTGCATTTCAATACTAGAAAATCAGCGTTGACTAGCAAGCAAAAAAATAGTAGTTGCACATGCGAAAAGGGATGGAGAAGAAACAGTTAACATAAAACTTAAGGTTGTATTTAGTTATTCAACTGCAAATTGATGACACACAACTTCCAATCTAATACTTCGCTTTAAATTAAATCGAAGTACGAAAGAGGCGGGCTCATCAGAAAAATTAACATGAAGATATTTATAGAAAAGGCTAAAGGAAGAGACGTTCCGGCAATAGGAAACTAACAGAAACCGAGATGCCAGTCCAGAACCGATAACTTTACATATTTTCATTGTATTTTATGAAGCATTTCTAAATACATATCAAAATCACCACACCGGATGTGCCAATAATATTCATTCAATCGACGAATGGGTGACTTGAAGAGGTCTAAGATAGTTTCTGTCGAGAAAAATTTTCTTGAACGTCATAATGAACCAACTTCCCTAGCAACACACCTATCTACTGATTTGATATAATCTTTCCAGTCAGGGGAAAACGTTAGCCGTAAAATGAGTCATTCTCCTGGAGGTTAGCATCAGCTATGTTGTGATGTTTTGAAAAAAAAATTAAGGAGTAATCGTTGGCAAAAAAACCCAAACAAACAAAACAAAACAAACAATGAAATATTTTAATCTTTATAGATTGAAATCTTTCATATGTACGATTATTGAAGAAACTTTTTAAAGACAATATATGTCACAATAATTTCGTACACAGGCTGTTTCCATGTTGATATGCCATGTGCGATATTCACTTGGGCGTTCATGCATATTTCTCGATAAATTACTGAATTGACGTGTACTCAAAGATGTCTGCTACATTCTCCGGTACACAGTGTGCCAGGAAAGGCTATCTTTCTACTTATCCCAATAGCTGCGAGAAGAAGAGGTGAATGCATAATATTCTCAAAGATAAATATGTGTAAGTTAATAGAGCAAACCCGACTGGAATTCGATGACGGCTCGCTGATGTTTATTTCGGAGCCAGTTTTTGTTTCATCCTCCGTCTTTTCTAGTAATACAACAACTGGTATTCTCAGGTGCTCACCTATCTAAGTAATGACCACTTTCGACGTTGATTGACTTCGGTGGTCGGATTTTATAGCCAACATACCCCTAACCGAATATAAATTAGATAAAACGGGTATAATTACTGCTTCTTATACAGACGAACGAAAAACAAAGTTTAAAATTCTCCTACAAATTAGATACATAGAATAAAAAAAAAAAATCATTCACGCCTTTATTAATGATACACACGTGAGAGAAGAGCTTCACCTATGGCAGTTTGAAAAGCAATGAAAAAGATTGAAAATGAAATCGCACGTGAAAAGCGTGAGACAAATTGTTATTCCAGGAAAGAAAGGTTAGAGAAGGCGAAGAGGCGAACATCATCTTCAATGAGTTGGAAAATGATCCTGGAATAATATATATATATATATATATATATATATATATATATATATATATATATATATATATATATTGAACAATAAAAATATTAAAAAAATAAAATGTTCAGACACACTGGGTTGTAGAGTAATATTGTTTCGTTTTTTTTTAATTATTATTATTCCATTTAGATTCCTCGACTAGTTTCGGCCAAAATGGCCATCATCGGGAGGAGAAATATTTCTGCTTGCTGGTAGCACTAAACTACAGAAATGAATGTCTTGATGGAGAAAATGAAATTTTTGTGTAGTTTTCATTTGTTTTTTTTGTTTTGTTTTTTTTAACTTTTTAACATGAATCTTTTAACATTCCTTGTGTGTGCCAAACAGTCTCTTTTAAGTTGTTATTTGAGATAAGAGCTGGATGGATCTATGCTGCTCTGAATTCCCTGGTCAGTTTGATAATTAGTACTATCTATATTGTGAAATTTATGGTTTAGACGGGCTGAATAGTGTGTTTTTAGACGTTGTATCCACTTATTTTCATAGAACTCTAAAATCTTTCTAATGTTATCTGCTTTGAACTTTTCTATTCACTCAATTATTGTGAATTTGGCATGAGTTTTGAAATCGTGTTTTTCTAGGCGGAAATGTTGTTATACAGGTAATAATTATTCATGGGGAGTCGACTTAATTCGATTGCGATAATTATTAATTCTGTAGTGAAAGAGCCATTCAGATTTTCCTACATATTGTTTTTGGCATAGTGTGCATTCTGGGAGATAAATTATGTTATGACTTCTACAGTTCTGAAAGTAGATTTAGTGACTGAACTAGGGAATGAATTCGTGTGTTTAATATGGTTGCAGCATAAACTTCTTTTTTTGTTACATGGTTGGGAAAATCCTGTTGTTTTTTGTTCTTAATTTATTACGCTTACCTTGTCCCCTGAAATATGGTTACTAACTAGGATTTCTTTAGGTTCTTATGTGTACGATATGCTAGAATGCCGGGATCCTTAAACAATTTTAATAGGTTTGAGATGTAGTATTATTTACTACATCTCAAACCAGACCTCTATATATATATATATATATATATATATATATATATATATATATATATATGGATTTATTTCAATATTTCATGAGCTTCAGATTCAGCTATGAGTATTTAATGATGAACATGTTTATAATCGATTTCATCAACATTCTTCTGTTAAGATTTGAGAATAATTATACATTCCTATTGCTCAAAGTAGAAACCAAACGTATAAAAAGCCCGGAGAATACGAATAAGATATATTCAATCATTTCTAAAACACAACGGTTCAAATCTTAATCTAACATTTGGGTAATTTCGCAGTTACACAATTTGAACAACTTTGCGGTTACACACGATACACACACACACACACACACACACACACATATATATATATATATGTGTGTGTGTGTGTGTGTGTGTGTGAGAGTGTGTTCGTACGTGCTTCAGTCTGTGTGTACGTGCGCGTGCCAGCCTTTTGAACACATATGTCCCCGATTTTCAAAATATATTTGAGTTGATGCTCTGTTTTACTTCTTTCCTTTTTTTTTTATTAAACCGAATATTTTTTTTTTTGAATTACATCTACCGGCCTATATAAATTTTGTCAGTTAGCTGATTGATGTTAACTTCAGCCTCTTGACTCCAGAGTTTCAAGAAGGGATGCATAACAATCACTCAGTCAAATCTGATACGTACTGACGAGGGCCTGGCTAAAGCCAATGACGATTTTATGGAATTAATTTACTCTTTAGTATTTCAAGATATTTTTTATGTAATTTTAGTAAATATATCTGTTAAGATGAAATGTCAGTGTTTTTTTTTTATTTTTGAGCAAGTTAAATGACAACTTATCCATCGCGCTTTGTGTGTGTATATATGTGTGTGTGTTTGCGTGTGTGTGTGTGTTAGGATGTATAATAGTGTTCGATACAAAAGAGAAAATAAATCGAAAAACTGGAAATTTATAAACGACGCGTTTCGTCGAGAACTTCGGATCGCTCAGGTTAGAATTAAAGAAATGCAAACTATACGTTTGATAATATATATATATATATATATATATATATATATATATATATATATATATATATATATATAAAGACATTTTTTGTGTATACATCTTTTATAGATACAAATATTTAAGTAAATGCTATGTTTATAATAAACAGTATTAAACAAAATAAAATAATTAAAATAATTGTCGGACTTAACATTTCTTAATGTGTGATGTCATATATATATATATATATATATATATATATATATATATATATATATATATTACGTAAATATCAAATAGTTAAAAAAACAGCTAAAGTTATGTATTAAAATTGTTCACTTAATGTTTGATGTCATATATATATATATATATATATATATATATATATATATATATATTACGTAAATATCAAATAGTTATAAAACAGCTAAAGTAATGTATTAAAATAGTTCACATCCTTTTATTCATTTTAATTTCATGGATATCTTTAAAATTATAACGTATCTACTTCAGATGATAGAAATATTGATAAAATGGAAATAATAAAAATGCCTTTTTTTCTAAATTTACTATTCCTTTAAAGACACTCCATGGATAATTGATTTTTGCGTTCATTGTAATCCGTCTTTATCATTCCTCCATGTATGAAGACATAGTGATTTTGTTGGATTGTTTTCCAAGTTCATTTGCAGGCGAAGCCTCCAGGAAATGAGGCACTACAATGGATTCTAATAAATAGTAAACTCATGAATCATGGATTTGGAAATTAGTAATTTAGACTCAAATCATGAATTATTAAGTGTCGTACCGTTCGAGCAACGGATGATATCTACTTGACTCCAGTGAAAGATCAGTTGAGGCAACAATCTCCTTTTAACAGAACAAACAGCATCGCGATTATATGCGAGCAGTTTTCTGCTTTTATTTAGATATTATGCAATCATTTACATATATTGCCATCGTGACATTTACAGGTTATCTGGAAGTTTAACCTATTAACAAGGGCAAGTCAACCGAAATCTTCAATATTGCATCCACATTCGACAATGAAGAAATTAGACTTAGTTAGATTTATCCCTCAGTGAATTAAGAAAATTAGATTTAAAAATAAAATGAATTATCGGGTTTGTGAAATGAACAAATTAAATTGCTAAAAGAAAAAAAAAAAACAAATGAATTCTTATTATGAAAATAGTTTTACTAAAATAAATATTGATATTATATTAGATCTCTCTTTCTCTCTGTACATATATATATATATATATATATATATATATATATATATATATATTTACAGGATTAAGACAAATATAAATTTTTCACTTAGCTGGATGATCTTATATGACGCTGTCCCATTCCACAGTTTCGTAGACGAACGTTTTGTAATTGTTCGTTTGTCGTCAGGAGATATTATCTGTCGACTATCATATTGTCGTTATTACTATATGAAATAAAAAAAAATGATTTATGTACATTTATTAGGTTTAATTTGTCTTCTTTGTCCGTGTGTGTATGTGCATGCGTGTTTCTGCGTATATGCGTGCGCGCAACTGAACGTGTTTGTATGTGCACATGTGTAGATTGATGAGGTTGTTTCGTCTTTTTCATAATTTTCTCGTCTTCTCCTACTCTCTCACTATTCATTTTCCTTTTACTTCTCTATTTCGATCCTGACTGTCAAAGACAATGTAACAATGTTTTTTTTGTTTTGTTTTTTTTTCCGGTGTCTTGTCAGGATATCTTTAGGCTATTTTTCTAGAATATTCTGGGGTTTGCTTAACTTTGGAAATGTAGCCAATATCAGACAAAGCGACATTAAATAAACAACTAAATTCTGTAAAATCATGTGCATCATAATGGAGTGTTGTTTATCAAAAAGGTAACTGTTGTGGTAAGATCCACCTAATTTGCATAATGGAGTACCGACCATATAAATATGGTTGGTACCGGGAAGAGAGGAGGAGGAATCAAGAGATTCAACCAGAGACTCTGCCCGACTGCGACTCAGTCAACACATTCCCCAGGAACGGTCTTCCCAGGAATATACAAAAGACTATGTGTAAATATTGTGTACACTTTCTTGTTTCAATACATTTTGTTCTAAGTACATTTTGTGTTGCATTATTATTCCATGCATTAGTCAAGTTTCAAAACTAACTAATACCATAATATTCAGATTTGTTTCGCCATTTATGGGTTGCACATACATATTACTATGGCTGAAAAAGCAATTATTAATGAATACATGTCACCTCTGACCTATAGTCTAAAATATCCAAGTCTGACCCCTTGGCAACGTGTGAACCAGCATTAGAATTTATCACAAGAGTTACTTGCTGAGGCTGAGATCATTTCTGCAACGTATTGTAGATATACAAACAGGCCGAGTAGATCTGAACGACATCCACCTCAACGAAATTGTGTAGTAATTTGATCATTTGCTTTTATTAGATAGAATCTCCTGTTTTGTACATACGAAATTCCCTGCTACTTACATGTTTTGAAATGTATTCTATTATACTCATAATTTAACTGTTTTATTGACGACATTAGCAGACTTTGTTTGCACGTGTTATCTGTCTGTTTATTTCTCAGGTTTTAGTGGATAATTTATTAATTCGTTTATGAAAAATGTATCATATTTATTTCTCCTGTTCCCTCATATTTGCACAACGAATATATAAAGTCTGGATATTCATAAGTTACGACGGTCGGCTGAAAAGTTCATACACTGACAAATATACTTTCATGGAAGTTGAGGGAATTAGGTTTATTTTTTCAATATAATCCACTTTGCAGTTCGCACAATTCTTTCGTTGGTGATGCAGTGCTTGAATTTTTGGTAAAATGTTCATCCTTACCGTGATACTGATTACCATACAAGTGTTTGTTTCATGTTGGGAACAGATGATGGTCAGATGGGTGTTAAGCCAGGAAAATATGGAGAGTAATCAACAATTTCAGAGATATACCCACGCACACCAATCATTGAAACAAAGGACAAGTGTGCTGGAACAATGTTCTGTTGAAAAAGACCCGTATGATCAGTTTTCCAGGGCATTTCGTCTTGATGGCTATTCGTAATTGCTTCAGCAAGATGGCATAGTATTCTCCATTGATAATGTGGCCAACGTGAAGAGAGTCAATAAACACAATACCTTTGGCATCCAAAGGTTATAAATCAAGCGCCTTTCCACTAGATGAAACGACATTAGCCTACTTTGGATCAGGTGAGGAGGAATTTTCCTACTGCATAGACTGTCTTTTTGTCCCTGGCTCAAAGTGATGAATCGAACAATTATCCTAGGTTAGAAAAGTTCAAGGAAACCAGGTGAATTTTCAACAAACAATGTCACATTTTCCAATGGCGTTATACTCTGATGCACTTTTGATCATATGTTACAAGACTTAGAATCCAGCAAGCAGAAATATTCGTCATGCCAATTTTATTGTGCAGAATAATTTCGACTCTCTCACTCGGGATATGCTAATAGCATTGGCCATTCGATTTATACTCTGTCATACATCACCATGTGGTGACCAGACACGATGTTTTTTATTGGTTGGTCGCAATTCCCAGACGTACAGACTATGGGCCACATTCTAATCTCTCCCTTCCTCTCCTACGTATATCTGCCCTTTTTTTTACTGTCTATAAAGCTAGAGTTTCATCTCATAATATAACAACTATGTCAGACTGTTACATGTTACAATGTTTTTGCAGGTAATACCAAAATTCCAAATTTTGTACATTTTTCTCCATTAGTTTAATTTAAAGTTTTCTTCGTGAAACAGTCAGATGTCAGTTTATCTGAAAAAAAAAAGAAGAAATGTTGTTTTAATAAGATGAATTGAAATTAATGCATGCAGTATTTCACAGGTCTAGTATCACTTCATCATAGTCACCCTATGGACATTTCAGCTCACCCTCGTGAATCCAATAACGATAATGGCATGTTACTGAGAATGCAAGTCTGATATGCTGGGTATTCAATCCTTGTTGAATACACCTGCTCAGGCACATGTATGTTTCTTTAACACCGACAATGCTACTCTATTTTATACTTCCAAAAGCTTGATTCAAAATTAGGAATTATTTTCAATCATTTCCCAGTGGTGACGTACGTTGGAATCAAGAGGATTTTCCTTTGACACACCGGCCCCTACATTTTTAAAAAAATATCTTCGCTCTCTAAAAAGGTGGGGAACCACTCGTGATATATACTTACCGAATAAGAAGCGTAGTTTTTTTTTTAATAAATCTAGGGAATGTAACGGTTAACCCTAGTCATGAACAGTTTAGGACTGTGATGACCTGGGATACATCCGCCTAACAGCTGGTTCCACAAAGCAGAGGTTTGTGGGAAGAGCGGAACTTAAATCAAAATCTGCCTGGCATGTCAGAAATTAGCCGTGAAGGTTAGAACTGGTTGAACTAAAAATGTAGTTCGTCCGAACACATTCCATGGAAATAGCAATTAATCGTTGAGAGGCGCACGGCGTCTCGTTTGTGATAAAAGGGTTGTAGATTGGAAAAGAATTTGTCGTCCATAAAGAAGTAGAAAGGCTTTGGAATGCATTAAAACTATGATATTATTTAATTAGAAAAGGTTTTAATTGCTTTTATAAATAAGATTTATTAAGAAGACTATTTTCTTAGGAAAAAAGTGGTTTTCGATGAATTTTTACAAGAATTGCTTTTATTTTTTTTTAATTTAATTACAATAATTTATAATACATAACTCTTTTAAAATTCTGCATTACTTTCATCCGATTAGGCGATATTGTTATTAAGTGCAAACTATATTTACTAAAAGAAATTAAACAGTTTAATACAAATCATTTTGTACCAAGTGTTTTAAAATTATTTTTTCATGTATATAAAATATTATGTAACGTGTCCATTTTTAAACGTATGGTTGACTATACATTACATTATCAGAATATAAGACCGATGTGTATAGTAAATTTAAAGTCAACATTCTTTAAATGTTTTCCAAAATTTTGAAGTGTACTGAGTACGTAAAAAATATATAACAAATGGTTCAAACTCGTCATTTTCTCAAATTATGCATTAACATATAAAGTCTTCGAAGAACAACAATAAAAATGTCGATATCGTATCAGCACTTGTCCCCGCTTGTTAATTACGTAAGAATGGCTACTGTCGGTTAAAAGTCACCGCTATAGTCTGTTTTAAAAATCCATTTCTCTGTTATTTTAAATTTAAATTAAATAATATCTTTGATTAATTATAGTTTAAATCAGATAATATTACTCAAATAATATTTCAGAAAAGTATATAATACTTTTTGGAAGATTTATTAATACAGAGAATTACATTGAGATAAAAAAAAAACGACTAAAAATGGGAGATAATCTTCTAGTTTAGAAAAAAAAAACGATTCCAATCATATAATTTCTGTTTTACTTTTATGATATGCTCACTTTGGCACATATATGACAAATCATCATATCCTCTGTTGAATTAGTATTCTATTTTTTCACAAAAAATTCACAAACCGATCTCTCAACTTACCTATATGGGATACACTGGGCCATAATTGACAACTGAATTCTACGGTGAAATTGAAAAATATGCAAAACAATATATCAAGTTCACCATAATTTAATGGCAGGGAAGTGTTCAGTTAGCTATCATCTTCCTATAATCCAAACAGACGAAAACATAGGTCGTGTAAATGACGTACTTACTGATCATCCTCAATAAAAAGAGCAATGTATTTTGTTTACATACACCTGTGGTTAATGTGTCAGCAATACCTAACATACACTCTCTAAAGCCGGATAAGAACTGTTGTATAAACTAAACCAAAAGAATGACGTTAAATACTCAATATAAGCACGAGAAACCTTCAGAATACGTGCAGGATTTAATAATGATAGGACGCCAAATGACACGTGGTGCATATTAGTAAAAGTAATAGGAAAAGACAAGATATGTTTCACGGGAAAGTGATCAGATATTAATTTATTTTATAAGAAAAGAGAATGACAAGATTTCTGCCGTCGGATTTTAGCCACTTATAGCAATATTACGCGATAATTTTGAAAGCTGGAATAATGGATAGCGTCTCAGATTCAGGAATCGGACAGGCGAGTTCGAATTCCAGTCTAATTCATGAAATTCACTTACGTGCTAATACCCTTGGAAAACGTATGAATCCTCTACTTCATCCCCAGGATAAACAGCAGGGCAGACTGTGTTCTATAGCTTTGGGTGTCAACTGGTCTACCGCAGAAAGAAATAATAACCTACTGCGGGTAAAATATCTGCCTCGTCAGTCATGTACCGGTAGATACATGATCGCCTAAGCGGGTATCACGCATGGCACATAACTGACTGACAATATAGCAAAGCGAATATGTTGTATAATAACCAGATTAAGTTAAACTATTACTGTAAATGTACCAGGAAACATTTCGTAATGCTTATTTCAGGAAATGTTATTTACTACAACGTCAAGAGTTTTAACGAAATGTCTTTCATGGCTTAACATCTCTTTTGGGTGTTATTTCAACCGGGAAAATATCTTGGATTAAAAGAATAATTTTCGTTTTTTATGCGATTGAAAGTTCTATTAATATTAATCATGATTTATTGACATCGAGGTTTTATTAGCTAGAAGAAGGGGACCAATTCAGAACTCTTCAAAGAATAGTTGTGCAGATGGGAATATAACGAACGTGACTGGATTTCGAACTCGGCTCTTCGAATTCCCATTCCGAGGCGATATCAATTACACCAGTGTTTGAGACGGAAGTAAAACTAAATCTCGATTTTGATTGACGATTACAATCCAAAAATACAGACTAGAAAAAGGAATGAACACATTTTAATCAATATAAATGTAGAGAGAATTTTTTTTTTGGTAAATACGAAAATATTTGTACATTTTTCAAATGCGAAAATATTTATACATTTTTCAAATGCAAATATGCTATAGTCGGGCAGGAAAAGCACAAATTGAGCAACTAATTTTGAAATTGTCTTCATAATTGCTGACAAAGCAATTATATCTAAAACTATAACATGCATAAACTATGTTTATATCGGCACAATCACAGAATGGTAACATGTAAAGGGGAAATTGAATTTTAACAAAAACGATTTTCCGAAAGCAAACATTGACCTAATGACAAAGGAGAGTAAATCTCCGATGACAGGTGGAAAATGTTAAATGATATCAATGTTTGTGGAATGCTCAAATAACGTAGAAAACAAAGAGAGAAAGAAAACAGGAATGAAAATGACAGAGGAATACTCAATAAAAAATATAAAGACGCAAAGAGTAGAAAAGGCTACCTGGAAATTGAAAAAGTGAGATATGCTCAATCAAAAGCAGACATAGAAATACAAGAACGGAAGACTTTACTAAGTTTCGTGACAAAATGTTGAGGAAAATAAAATCCATACAGAAATCACTACTTGATGTTACTATTTTAACGAAGGATTAATTTAAATTCCCTTCAAAACAAGAAGGTGGCATAGTAACAAACATTTATAAAATGAAGAAGAAAAATGGCAAAATGGACTAGCAAAATTTATTTTCCCGGTTCAACGCGAAATAAAATTAAAATGAGAGATAACATGGTTTTGGCAGCTATGACACTATGACATTACGATGAGCGCTATAAAGTTTTTGAGATATGGGTACATACTGGTGTAATAATAACATATATTTATCACATTTAGAAAAAGAATGTTAAACAGATTTAGCATAATTATTTTATCCAGTATCTAAAGAAAACGAACGCACATGAGAAATTCAAATTGACAACAGTAAAATTACTCTATTAAAGATAAGAGATAACGACAAAAATGGTCTTATCATATTAGGATTAAAACTATAAAAGGTATTTTGAAAATAGGCTACATGCTCATAAGAGAGATTAAAATTAGACATGTGAACAGGCAAAGTTGAGTACTGAATAACAGAACATCTCCAAAGAACAGAACGTCTAAGAAAAAAAAAAAAAAAAAAACTAAAGAATACAATAATCCACTTTTACAGTTTTGGTTTAGTTGGAAAGCCTTCGGCACGCGGTAGTTAGTAATTCCATGCTTGGAATATTAAAATCAGGTGTGACTTTCCGATCATCCTGTATATAGCATATTTAAAAGCAAAATTAAAGAAGATCAATTCAAATAGCAAAAATAAAATGCATCATATGGAGTAAAAGGTGGCATCACTGGTGAATCAATGCCTATTTTACTAAAATTAAGAGTAGGAAAAAAACGTACGAAATTACGTATTAAAATTACGTATTAAATTTATTTTATTTTTCTTCTGAAATGAACAATTTCTGGATGAATTTATTCCAAGTCCTATAAGTATTTTTTTTGTAATTTTGGAAACAAAATCATCAAAAGTAATCGAAACAAAATGTCCGTCGTTTCTAATTTTATTTACCTTAAAGAACCGTTTCTGTCCCAATACAAAACACTGACTCACTCACACACTCCCATATATACATACATACATATATATATATATATATATATATATATATATATATATATATATATATATATATATATAATAGATAGATAAACGGACAAGAAAATGCTTGATACTGAAAAGATTAGATAGCTATGAACACTTTTATACATATGTTTATGAACAGACTTCGAGAGCTAGCTAGTTAGCTAATTAGATAGAGAAGTAGCTGGTATTAATTCCTTAAACATGAATTTTATATTATCTTTCAATATAAGTCAGATGTCTCTTTGCATCCTAAACGTTAATTTTTTTCAGATTTTTGCTGGCAAATATATTAATATAAATTTCGAAAAAAAAAATGGATTAAAATTGCTCTTTTGAAATTTTTCATTACTATTTCCCGTGAACATACCCTATAACGAAATCCTATTATTCTGTATACAACGTGCATTTTCTGTAAAAAAAACAAAAAAACAAACATCCATGAAATTCGTTTGAATGAGCTTGTTTATTATTCAAGAAATTCCTGCACGAGTGTTTTCAAAAAGGCATTTACAGTTTTGTCAAACACATTTCCCCTTTCTTGGCATGAAATGCAATCTTCTTGGTTTTGCGCACGCACATATTTTCACTCAGTGGCACTTATTCATTCTACATTACTAATGATGCATACTCAGAAAGACGAACAACATGTCAAATTAACTATTGGCATTTTAATAATAACATGCTTCCAATGATAGGTGTAGGACGTTATATGTTTTCGCCAGTGAAAAAAAAAATCTTTGTTATTTTCACTGTTTGGGCACAGTTTATATTTTTTATATAATCTTTTTAATTAAAGAGGAATATTGAAAACTTAGAAAGAACATGTGAGTAATACAGAAAAACGGAGGCTGTGCTGATATTAGGTATGACTATTTAATTACTAGACAACTGCAATTTATTCAAATAACTCAATTTTTAGCCGATGTCATGCAGATGTTTGTCAAATTCTATGTTGCTTATAATCATGTATTGCCGAAAAGCATAGAGCGTTTTAACTGTTCAACACTAAAATGTATTTGGAGTAGCGGATATATATATATATATATATATATATATATATATATGTGTGTGTGTGTGTGTGTGAGTGTGTGTGTGTGTGTGTATATGTATGAGGACATTCTCTTTTAGGCAAGTCTAATTGAATGACTTGCAAACATTATGTCTGCTTATATTTATCATAATCCTTTCATATTCACGAATATTTTCCCTTTATTACAATTGTTAATCACTTTTATTTTACAAGTACTTTCCATGTATTTCTGACATCATCATCAGGTATGCAAAAGGCAAGGCAAAAAGTATGTGTAGCCATCCATTACTGATTTTTTTTTTGCGTTTAAATGCTCCGGCTGACAGTTATGCTTTAGCGTTCATAAAAATCCGAAAAGATATCCATTATAGAATTGTTTTATGTCGAAATGCCATCGTCGAGCGCGCATTAAAGCGTAAAAAAATACACATAATATATTTTGTGTGAATTTGTTGGCAAAAAATCTTTGTAATTCATTTCTTTCAATTTGAAAGTAAAATAATACTCAAATATACAACATTGAACTTTGTAGAGTGACACACACATATATATATATATATATATATATAATGTCATCCACAGACAGACTGTTTCGCTGTATCACAGCTCATCAGTGCGGCTAGACATCTGGTTGCCTCTAGCTAGGATCGAAACCCGTCTGAATTGGTATCAGGCGGACATTCTACCACTAAGCTGTCGGCGTACGGTTGGGATTAAGGTGGATTTTTAGCGTATTTATTTTAGGAAACACGCCCAGTGACCGACAGTGACTCAATTCGGCTTGCGAAGAGTCTCGCTATAGAAAGAGAGACAGAGGGTTATGTCCAGGTTTGATAAGGCTGGCATTGGTTATGTCCTACATTGTGGTGGTGTAATGCGGAAGAATTCGAATGTTTATCTTAACGCAAATCTCTTTTGTGTTCGTGGAAGCGAGTTTTTGATTACGTGAAATCTCGCCAATGTACATTTTATTGCAATGTAGACGCTTGATTTAATAAAGATCATTTGAATTGTTTTTCGCTTTTAGTTTTCATCTTAATTATATCTGCGATAATTTTGGTGGTAGTTGTTACAATCCTCATTTGCGAGTTAAGCTAAAGTGTTGGATGGCAGAATTATGAATTGTTTATAATTTTTGTTGGAATATTTGTTTGTTTATTCTTATTGATTTTTGAGCGCGTTTTTTTGTGTTTAAGATGAAATGGTATGAGTAGTGTAAAAGTTTGAATGTGTCCTCAATATAATCTTCTTCTTCAGTAAAGTATTCAGGGCTACATATCCTAAGGTCTAATAGATAAAATCCTATAATTATTCCAGATTATATTATCCGTTTAGGGTGGGAATAGAAATTGATAAGGTAATTTTTGTTAGTTGGTTTACGGTAAACCTTAAGTTTAAATTTATTATCGTTACGAGTTAATCGGATATCAAGGAAAGATAGCACATTATTTGTTTCAAAGTCGTGTGTGAATTTTATTTTTGATTCAACATTGAGTTTAGCTATTACGTTTAAAAGTTACTATCTTGGAGATAAACTAACAGGACAACATCAATGTATCTTACGTAAGTAGAGCTGTTAAGTATATGTTTCAATGTGGTGGATTCTAAGAATTCAACAAAGAGGCAAGCGAGAACAACACTGATAGGAGACTGCATGGGTAAACCGAATTTTTGTCCGCATAATATGGTATCGAAAGAAAAGAAACAATCATTAGTAATTAATTTATATATCTTTATGATTTGGTTAATGAATAGATTTTTTCTTAGATTTATTGAGGTGATTTCTTAGTATATTAATGCATTTAGTGATGGGTATATTGGTGTATAGTGATTTTATGTCTAAACTAGTCATATACATGTTTGTCATATTTATGTGTTGTATTGTTTGGAGTGAGTCACTCGAATGTTTAATGTGGTACCTAGGAATGGAGTTTATGATTGTAGTAACGGATCTAGCTAAATGATGGGGAGCACTGTTCATTCCTGATACAATGGGCGTAATTTATATCTCGTTTTTTTTGTCTAGAGTAAGCCATATATTTATATATATATATATATATATATATATATATATATATATATATATATATATACACTGCGTGCCAAATTATTATCGAGATAACTTTTTTTATAATATTTCAAAAAACGTCCAATCAGTTCACACAAAATTTTCACGCAATGTTGGCACAACACTGACCTGCGCAATTACTGAAATTTTCGACCTGACGAAATTTCTGTATTTAGGCAGAAATCCTACTTTCATGTACATTCTATTGATTGAGACAGTGAAGGTGCTAAAAAGTTTCTTAGATAATTTCTCATGCGATCTAATATTTGTTTTCTTTTCACATGATAAATTAACGTTCTTTTTATGCGAGCGCTTTCCGCTATACATTTAGCCATTTTCAAGGATTAAATATTTTAACTTAAGAATTAGTTTATTGCATGTATGTTTTGTAAAATGTTTTCATTTTTCAAGATATTGTGTCCATGTTCATTGTTATTATTATTAAGTGTTGGTTACTTGTGTGACACTATTTAGCCTTTGGCTAACTAATTAAGCGTGAAAATTAAAAGCGAGAAATACTTCAGGCGAGAAGAAGCTATTACGAAAGACATACTGAGCAATATGATATTTTAACAAAGAAAAGTGGTAAAGATTTTATTTTCATTCGCGAAGAAAAGTATTTTTTTCCGCAGAAGATAGGAAGTTCGTAAGATCTCGGATCTGACAGAATTAATTTATGCTATGACGCAGCGAATAAAAGATAGCAATCTGCCCATGGCAATAATGAAAATTTCAAATTGGTCAAGTGACCTACAAAGCAGAATGCTAAAAGATAATCAGATTTAGGTCGAGCACCGACCGAGAAAGGGATCACCTGAGACTACCCCAAAGAAAAAGGAATGGAAAAGAGAAAAAGGAAGGGAAAAGAGAAAAAGGAAGGGAAAAGAGAAAAAGGAAAAGAATAAACCATTAACTATCTTTCGGGGATATCATTTGGTTTTGGAAAGAGACCACCTGTTTTATATCCAGAACTGGCCATGTTAAAAGTTTGTTTCCGTGACGGATTGTTGGCGACAGAAGTACAAAGGCGTTAAGGATAAAAAAAAGATTCTGATAATCACTTGACAAAAATCTTGTTGACCAATTCCAGATGACATTCAGTTAAGACAGAGATTAAGGACCACACTACGAGTTGTGGCGGTTTGGTCGAGGAAAAGAAAGAAAAGAAAAAGGAAGATATTTTTTTCTTTGAGCGATAATTGTAAGCTGAGGGCAGACTGGGCGCGCCAACGCAGCCGAGCGTTCATTGGCTGAGTGGTGGCGCGAGCAGTGGGCGAAGGTAAACATATGAGAAGGAGGGGAGGCTTGTTGACGCCTCTGTGGGGATTGGTGTCAGATATCAATATGAGAAAGAAGGGAAACCTGTTGACGCCATCTGAGGGGATTCTTGTGAGATACCCATATGATAAAGGAAGAATTTGGGAGGACAATTCCCTTAAGAAACCCTCTAAAACAGAAAGTAATGGACTTCCAAAAATGGAAAGTGATAAATTTTCCTGTCCGAAAACAAAGAAAATCCTTATTGTGGATTTGGAATTATCGAAGAAACCCAAACTACGACAGGCCCCCACCCAGTTTTGGTCGGCGTCCATATAAACGGAGTAGACGGTGGCAGTTGGGCAGACGCAGACAGAGTGACAGAGAAGACAGAGCAGACAGAGTTGGGCTGTGAGCTCGGAGACCAGCCTCGCAGCTGACTGAATGATCCCACGCATTCCGACTTAGACTTCTAAACAAAAACATTTTTTTTAAGAACGACTTAGACTCACACCACCCAAACAAGCTTTACAAATATCGCCTGAAGATACCAAAAACAAGTTTCGTAAAAAACAACTTAAGATATTAAGACTTCCCTAACAAACGCAAAGTGTCACGTATCCAGAGAAGCGGTTTGGGAGAAAGACGCAGTCCTGTATTCAGAAACCAGATATAAAGATATTTGTTATTCTTTTTTTAAAACATTTGAACTTTTCGACTTGTTACTTTATTTTCTTTTACATATACTTGTGCAGTGTCACCTTTGCTCGAATTCGGCTCGCATTACGGCCCAACGACTGATTGATTACGTCTACCTAAGATCAAATCACAAGATGGGTAGGTTAGACTAGAAATCAAAGCAGACGTTGGAGGCCAGCTGGGAACGACAAAGCTGATACCGAATCTAACCAGATTCCCTCCGAATCAGCCAAGGGTTAGAACGTCACATTTGGCGCCGCGACCAATACCAAGTCACATTGGTCGTCACAGGATAGCACGGGGGCGGGAGAGGCCCGGGGTGACGTCACACTTGTTTTTATTCATAATGCGTCCATTATTTTTAGCCTTTTTGCATGCAGATGCTATTATATTAGTGTTATCAACAACATTCGGATAGTTTTTACATAATTTATCATCTGAAAAGAAAAATATTAGATCGCACGAGAAATTGTATAAAAAAATAGATAAATGCACCTTGTCTGTCGTATTCAATGAAATATATATATATATATATATATATATATATATATATATATTGAACAATAAAAAAATATTTAAAAAAAATAAAATCTTCAGACACACTGGTTTGTAGATTAATATTCTTTCGTTTTTTTTTTTTTATTATTATTTCATTTAGATTCCTCCACTAGTTTCGGCCATCATTGGGAGAAGAAATATTTCTGCTTGCTGGTAGCAGTAAACAACAGAAATGAATGTTTTGATGGAGAAAATGAACTTTTGTCTGTAGTTTTCATTTGTTTTTTTTATTTATTTATTTATTTTTTACCTTTTTAACATGAATCTTTTAACATACCTTGTATTGGTCAAAGTCTCTTTTAAGTTGTTATTTGAGATAAGAGCTGGATGGATCTATGCTGATCTGAATTCCTGTGGTCAGTTTGACAGTTTTATTAGTCCTGGAGAGGGGATGTGTCTCTGTTTAGTGTTTGTGCATGTGTTATTTGCTTCTTAGTGAGTGAGTGAGTATGATATGTGTAAGCGTGTGTATTGCTGTGGGTGTGTGTTATCAATTGGCTCATTAGGGAGTGTGTGAGCATGATGTATGTAAGTGTGTATATTCGTGTGGGTTTGTGTATAAGTGTGAGGCCTCCACACCTCCATAAGCATGTCTGTCTTGTGTCGGTAAGAAATGTGGGTAGGTTTTGATTTGTAGTGTTATATATTAGTACTATCTATATTGTAAATTTATGGTTTAGCCCGGCTGGATATTGTGATTTTATATATATATATATATATATATATATATATATATATATCATACACCACATCAAAATGTATCTTGAAGTGGATATGGTATAAAGAATGCGCGGACATATTTTATCAATATCATAATAAGATAAAATAAATAAATATAATAAATAAATAAAATAAAATGAATAAATCGCCTTCTTTTTGAGCGACCTCGTTGCCAATAGCAATTTCAAGTGACGTCCAGCTTCCCAAGTTATACCAGTATGAAGTCACAGGAAGTCTAACTACTACAGTGACAGCACTTCGGTTCTTGCTAATAACTGTAAAATCGAAATTACTTCAACAAAAATGACAAAATATAAACTTCGGACTGTTTATCTATAGCTTCGAGCTCAATACTTAACACCTTATATTAAAAGTGGAAAAAAAGCAAAGAAAAAAAGCAAAAAAAAAAATTGTCGATTCTTTTTAATGAAAATTGTTCAGATGAATGTTTGCCGCCTAAATATATATTATCTGTGTGTGTGAGTGTGTGAAAGTGTGTGTGTGTGTTTATGTGTGTTAGACCTTTAAAAATGATTTATATATAATGTGATCCATAGGAACTGATTAGTACAGTCGATTGATACAAAAAGCAAAAATACTAATTACAGATGTAAAGGAGTGTTTTAAAATAGTGGAATGATTATTAGAATACTGTCAGAAGAAAAGCAATCAAAATTTGGACATACGTGGAAATTCTTCACTCTGACTATTCTCCTGCGTATCAGACGTTTGTAGTTCGCAAATTCCTGGCGAAAAACTATTAAAAATATTGAAAATTCTGTTTATTTACTACACTTAGTACTCTGTGATTATTAGTTTGTTTTCAAAATAAAAGAAATAGCTTTAAATGACACTCATATCAAACAACTCGTACCTAAGGTATTGAAAGATATTCCAGAAAACGCATTCCAAGAATATCAACAGCAATTACATCTTCGTGTCAGAATTACTGGACAAGAGATGGACTTTGAATGTGACAATAGCCAACTGTGGACAAGTAAACACATCCTGCTTTCACAGGGCCATTCAGACTATTAAAATGTCACAACTGATGTATGTAATATCAACAATAACACCAGTGACAAGGTAATATCAATTGGGTGAAGAAGTGTAAATAAATCATAGTAGACCTACTGCAGCGACAAGTAACCTAAAAAAGAAAGCAAACGCAATGCACCAATTGAAGAAACGATGGCAAAATAAGGCTCTTCATCGTCAATTCTCTGCCCGTAACAGACATAGTCTGTACCGATCAGTGGTTACGCAGTGCGAGGTTAAGCGCTGAAAACAAAAGTTTCATTCTTCCTGTACAAGACCAATTCTAGCTAACTAGAAATTACCAAGCACACATACTGAAAAATTTTATTGATTCTGTAATAAAAATCCAGAAACAATTGATCAACTTGAGTCAGGTTGCGCGGTGTTACAACCACTGAATATAAAACCTGGCGTGATATTTGGTCTAATATCTGCACTGGAAAATATGCAACATTTACGGGAAGAAAACTGCACGAAACTGGTATGAATATCTTCAAGATCTGGGTACAGAGATAGGACGTGTACCAATTTCATGGAAGTTTGCAATACGCGCATGGAGAACAATCAACGCTAGTCGCCTGATATCGTGATCAAAGACCACAAGCACATGAGGTTCTTTCTTATTGACATGGCTGTCTCTGCAGATACAAAGGATATCTTTGATAATCTTCAGAAACTGTCAACATACAAGGATTTGGTAGGGGAAATTGAAAACATGTGTCACACGATTGCATCAATAATTCCAGTTGTAATTGATGCCCGCAGATTTACTGGAAAATGTTCCTATAGACTCAATCAATGGATTCCTGGTATTCTATGCCTTAAAGAAATGAAAACAAAATTGTACTCGCAATTACAGCTCACACATTACGAAGAGCTTTTTATATGTAAACTGTGTGTGATTTAATTTTTATTTTTTACAAAGATAATCTGTGAAGGCATGAAGCCATATCTGCACTTAGGTCTCTGGTTGGGATCCGGGAGGAGATGTGTATACCACAGAAATAATAATAATAATAATAATAATAAGAAGAAGAAGAAGAAGAAGAATATATTTGTGATGAACTGGACAACATATTTTTTTGTTCTAGTCCTGCTATTTTCATGCTAACTACCTTGCCATTCATCGTCGGCCCTACTTAATACTTAGACGTGTGATCGCTTAAAAATGATGACCACTTTCAATTTTATCCTTGAGTCGGTTACATAATTTCTTACTTTCGGCAGTTATTAATTTTCAACAGATACAAATAAATAAAGAAATGTACACTTATTTCTTTTATTAGCAGAATTTCATTCCAAATCCATTTGTTTGTCTTTGTTTTGATCTTAATCTATTTAATCATCCTTTTTATGCCATTCAAAAACCGTTCATCGTGAACAAAATTTGCTTTCATATTGAAATGTACTTGGGTTTAGTTTTAAAAACTGAAGCCATTTTAACATGTCACGTAATCCAATTTTATGAAAAAAAAATTAATTCAAGTGTAGCTACTAAGAATCTAACGCTGGACAACAGAATTCGTTCATATCGATATAAAGTATTCATTACATTACAGGAGAATTGTTACGAAAACAGGTTTTATAAACATAAACCATTTAAAAACACACAATTCCATTGCACAGTGACACTTTCATATTTTACATTTCATTTCATTTAACATCTCCTTAAATGTTTTTTGTCACTTTATTACCATGAGCATCAAGGCTTGCCATCTTCTAATTCTTTTTCCTCTAAGTAAATTTTGAAATTTCTTCTTTGATTGACTCTCATTGTTATTTTGAGTAACTCCTGTCGGTGTTAAAAACTGCATACCTACTTCTCTCATTATCTGTCCTGGAAATTTCAACTGCTCCATTCTAATTGTAAAAAACAGTTTAACATTTTTTCTATGAAAGATATTAGTTACTCATATGTTATTTCGATTGTATTCTCATGATTCTTCTGTAGAATTGCATCTGTGTCGCTTCAACAGTCTTCTTCATCATTACAGAATATATGAAAATGCAATAAAACTTTTCATGATATTATTATGATTTTAATAATATATTATAACACTATACTTAACAAAGAATGTTACGTTATTTTGCATGATGAATCCAAGAATAGTGTGTAATATTTTGACAATTAGAAAACATAGTTGGTTTGGTATGTTTTACAGAATACCAACCACAATCGGTTATGTAATTCTTATCGCTGGTAAATTTTTTTCCCTCAAAAATATATAGCTGTTAATATTTTTTCTTCAAAATTTTATTGCTGATAATAATCTTTTACTAAAAATTTCTGTTATTAAAACTATTTTTACATTTTCGTATTGTTTTGACCCGAGTTTGTGAGTTAACTATTTTGGGACCCTAACAGGTTTGATTTGATTTGTTTAACGGCATATAAACCGCAATGGTTTATTTACAGCCGACAATTTTTAATACTGGTAATATTTGTTTTGTTTTTTTTCAAAGGTGTATTGCTGATAATAATATTTAAAAAAGTATTTCTGGTGCTAAAATCTATTTTTACACTTTTATTGTGCTTTGAAACCAGTTTGGTGGTTATCTCTTTGCCCATAGTTGGGACCAAACGAGATCATACCACCAGGGGTCAGGGTGGACCTGGAAACACCAGCAATTAAGAGGTGGTTCCACGCTCTTTAAAACCTCCTGATCGGTGGCCTTCTGTCGGATGCAGTTTATCCTCTTAACCAGAATACAGATGTAGTTTATCGTCATCACCTAGGACTAAAAAAGATGAAGCGAAAAATACCGTAATTGAATGTAATGTTAACTGAGATGTAATAACTTTGAACTATTGTTAGAAGCCTAATACTCGTTGGATTTTATATAAAAGCAAAGTTTCTCCATCTAACTTTTGAAAGACAACGACATTTGAGCAACAGAAAGTTATTTAAATTGATAGATTTATTCAGTCAAGATACGGAATAAACACTGTATGTATAGATGCGATGTGTAAAATGTCGGCCATTTATATTTTAATTTCGTGCATGCGATTTTTTCTTTCTTTTTTTGATTTTGTCGACTGCTCATTATAATAGGGTCAGTTGGGCACTGCCTGTGAGAAAATGTTCACCATGACGTAATCCACTCCGCCAGCAATTTAGAAATTGCATGCTGTACTGTTTGGCATTCCCACCGGAAGTACGAATACGAACATTTCAGAATGTTTGGGAGTCAAACTGAGGATTTGCTGTCTCCCGAAAAGATAGAACATCAGTGATGAAAACCAAATAAGAGAAAGTCGATTGTGAGAGCGAAAATATGTCACCATTCACCTTCGCACACGGGCTTACACTCAACACAGAGACCTATATTAAGTGCCTTGAGGGGGTAGTGTTGCAATGGAAGACCGTATGTCTAGAAAAGGACACAATGCTACACAAGCATGAGAACACAAACATGACTGTCAGACAATTTCCGTGACTACATCACACCTTATATATGACTACATAACTCCCCAGGTTACAACGCCCTTTGATTATAATGCGTGTGCTACAATTAAGCGAGGGA